>MU388753.1:290000-462304 GCA_022578815.1 Xylariaceae sp. FL0016
TCTCCTTCTCCTTCTCCCTCTCCTCCCGCGCCCTCTCCGTCCGCCTCCTCTCCTCCGCCAGCCCTTCCATTTCGCGCGCTCGCTCCCCGTTGTCCCGGCTGAACTGGTAGAACCCGACCCCCTTGGTCCGGATCTCGGCATTGCCGTCAAAGTGCGTGTCCTCGGGCGGCGTCGGCGACCGGTCCCGCTTCGCCGCCAGCGCCTCCATCCGGTCGCGCGCCTCCTCCCGCGGGTCGAACGCCGCGGCCTGGATCGCGTCCCCGTATATGACCTTCTCGGGCGCCGGCCGCGCGCTCATCTGCGCCAGCTCCGCGGCGCCCAACCGCATGCGGGCCTCGCGCCGCTGCTGACGCGACACCTCGGCGCGCGTGCCCGTGCGGGTGCGTCCAAACTCATCCTTGTATTCCACCACCTCGTCCCCGTGACCGTGATCGTCGTCGTCGGACTCGTTGTCGCTGCCCGAGCTGCTGTGTCGGCCTTGCCCTTGCCCTTGCCCCTCTTCGTCTCCGGGGTGCTTCTCCGCCCACATCCTGTCAAAGTCGACGAGCGGCGCGCCCTCGCCTTCCTTGGCGACATAGTCCCCCCGCTTCATCGCCGCGTACAGGCGCGCCTTCTCCTCCATCTTGCGCCGGCTCCGCGCGAAGGCCTGCTTGTCGTCCTCGGTGCCGTGGACGTCTCTCAGCTTCAGCGCCGTGCTGCGGCTGTCTTCTTCTTCTTCTGCCAATGCATCCTTGCTCTTCTTGCCGCCAGGTTTCCGCTTCGCTTTGACGGAGAAGATGTCGTCTTTGGTCTTGGAGGGACGGACGCGGCCGGATGAGGCGTTGGTGGTGGCAGAGGAGGAGGGCGTGGACATGAGGGAGGTGAGTTGCGAGGTGAAAGCTAGAGAGCTAGAGAGCGGGATCTCCTTCTTTTGCTTTTTGGCGGGCCGTTGCCCGTAAAGATTTGGGTCCTGTGGCATTTTATTTGATGTCGATCTTAAAATGCGACAAGAGAGAACTAGATTCGGGTATTTTGTATCGTTTCGTGCATTGCTGGAGGTGAACTGGCCAGGCCGGTATTGAAGTGAATTGGTGTCGTTGAAGAAGGTAAAGAGCTATGGAGTCCGTAGTGGAAAGCCCGACCTTAGACAGTGGAGGTTGAAGCTCCACCAACTGCTGGGCTATGTGGAGGCTTACAGTCCCTGACTTGCCCTGGGAAAATGCCCCGCGATCGGCCTGTGACTGAGCTGAGAGCACACCCACCATACTGCCCCGCGCTAGACGTAACGCAAGAAATCCTGACCTTCACGAGAAGCACCGATCTCTGATTTGGACTCGTTCATAATTGTTAGAAACTCAGCAACTTTCCGACGACAATGTCCAAAGCGAATCAAGTTTTCATTGCCATAATTGGTACGTAATCAGTCCAGTTGAATATTGTTGATTGATTGTGTCCACTAATACAGTTGCTGTTGATTAGGCGCTGGAGGGGTAGGCAAATGCTTCCTCTCCCAGCTTGCGACTCTCACTACGCGACGGCCGACACCTAAGCTCAGTCTCTGCTATATCTCCACGAGCAAGAAGGCCATATTCAATGCCGAGTATTCACTGAACGCCGACAATGTATTAAGAGACCTCGATGCCTCAACCAAATCTCCCATGAGTCTGCCCCAGGTTGTGGACTACTTGGCGGCTGCCCCATCGAAAGCGATTCTGGTCGACAACACCAGCTCACAAGACGTAGCTAATGCCTACCCAGACTTTCTAAGCCGTGGTATTAGCATCGTGACACCTAACAAGAAGGCCTTCTCGGGCTCGTACAAACTATGGGAGGACATCTTCACTGCTGCTTCCGCCTCAGGAGCCAAGGTGTACCATGAGTCTTCCGTAGGAGCTGGGCTCCCAGTCATCTCAACATTGAAAGACTTGGTAGATACCGGAGATGAGGTGACCAAGATTGAGGGTGTCTTCAGTGGGACCATGTCTTTCCTTTTCAACTCGTTCGCTCCAGTTGAAGGATCAGGTGGGCAATGGTCTGCTGAGGTGAAGAAAGCCAAGGAACTTGGTTATACGGAACCTGACCCTCGTGATGATCTGAACGGATTGGATGTGGCAAGAAAACTGACCATTCTTGCGCGCCTGGCTGGCCTCCCGGTCGAATCACCTACTTCTTTCCCTGTCCAGAGCTTGATTCCCAAGGAACTAGAGTCGGTATCAAGTGGCGATGAGTTTCTGCAAAAACTACCCGAGTTCGATTCTCAGATGGAGGAGACCAAGTCTGCTGCGCAAAAACAGGGCAAGGTGGTGAGGTTTGTCGGAAGCATCGATGTAGCGACTAAGGCAGTCAAGGTTGGACTAGAAATGTTTGACAAGTCACACCCAATCGCCGCGCTGAAGGGAAGCGACAACATCATCAGCTTCTACACCAAGCGATACGGAAGCAACCCGCTCATCATCCAGGGTGCTGGAGCCGGTGGAGATGTGACAGCCATGGGTGTAACAGGCGACCTGATCAAGGTCCTATCTCAAATCTAGTACATATAGCGCAAGCAGAAACCCCAAGATATTGCTACTTGCTGCTCCAAGATTGCGTAGTACCTGTCGGCCTTTCGCGCGATGCTCCTCTTCTGTAACTTGTGACTGTACAATGAAAGGGTGACCATGGTTGATTCTTAGCCCATCTCGGCTTGATATGCTATTCTTCTTTGACTGGTCGAGATTGGGGGGTTTGTAGAGCTCGAACCGTTGGCTGGACTGAGTCGGGACGATGGGATCTTGTTGCGATGCTGGCTTGAAGCTCTGCTTGGCTGCGGTAAATCTCGAGGCTGAGGTCGGTTGAGCCGCCAGATCCAGAGACAGAAATCGAAAACAATCAGACCGATGATGGGGATTGCGAAAGCCAAGCTCGCCAGTTTCTGAGTGTTCGTCAGCTTGCCAGAACCCAATCAGCATCAGTGCGCCAACGGAGAGCCTACGCATAAGAAGGCAATCCAGCGGACGAGACTCCAGAGACCGTCAGGTACCACACCACCAGCATGCAAGGCATGGATTATCCAGGCCATGGTCTGCTCTGCTGGAACTTTGCCCATGTTCGCGAAACGTGCGAGAGTGCGGGTTCGTGAGGCAGTTGACAGTTGTTTGCGCGACGGAAAGCGCTGTTATCGGTTTGATTATCGGGTTCGTGATAAGGGGGGAAACGACGAAACAGCAGTGAAGCGCATGAATGTCGAAGGAGCGCAGTCTGAATACGTAGATTAAATGCAAGAGAGCAACAGCCAGGCCGAAGACAGTGGCGTGGAAGACTAGGGATGTGTTGGTATGAGGTTGGGTTGCAGCGCGGTACAAAGATTTGCTCAGGTTTAAATGGCAGTTTTATTACAATTGGATGCTACAAACACTTGCCGCCTTGAATGTCAGCTAAATGACGTCCAATTTATTAGAGGGCGCGGACGGAAGCCGGACCCTTGAAGATCACCTCATTATGCAGCCAGAAAGTTGGAACCAATAACACCATCTAATCCAACATGCAACATGCAGCACACAACACTTCAACTCAGGCCTTTGGCAGGCGACTCCCTTGCAGCAGCCTTGTTTGCTCATGCCATGGAAGAGCCATCGGTACCAGATGTTGCTGGTGCGATGCGGCTTCACGTTGTCAGATACAGTAAGTATTCATAGCAAGCATGTGAGATGGCATGTATCAGGGTCACATCGATTGCAGTTTGGACCCATTCATTCGGGCTACGAACACCTCGGATGCCCGATGTCTCGTGGGATGCCGGTTTGCCATTTCAGCAGTCTCCGGTGGGCGAATTCTGAGTGTCTCCTCGAGTTCTTGATATAAACGGAATGGACTTATAGAGCCTGTAGGATAAGAACTTCCGCACTTACATTGACGGAGGAACTGTCTACCAGAAAGACCCTAGAGTACCCAATTACCTCAGTCAGTAAGTTCCCCATGGTGTTTTACATCGACCCTGCCTTTTGTCAATTCGGGGATAGTGTATTCGTCGCTTTTGCTTAGGCTCGGCTTGGCCACGTGCCTGGAGCCGCTGGAAATCCCTAATATTGAACCTGCCTATTCATCAGGTTGCTGAAGGATGTTTTCAGGAACAGGTGGTAAGGGGAGAAGGGGACGGAAGCAAGGGATCAGGCCGATGATCAGGGACGGTCTGGCGGTGGTGTCGTTCAAGGTTCTGACGGCGCTGCCAATCAGGGGGAAGGGGCAGAAGCTGTGGAGGGGTGACGGGCTGTCGGAAACCCTTACCTAAGGCAGTACAAGGCCCTAAAGTCGCTGATGGTACTGCTAATTCCGACCTAAGTTTTCGCCATACTTCACCGCCTATATTTCGTTGGATCGACGTCGAAATAGCGGCGGTCAACTATACGACTCAATCGTGCAACATGTTTAATTGACGATTATGACTATCTTTAGATGAGAGCTTAGAAGTATCTCGTTCGTCCCATACAACTGTAATTGCTCTATCTAGTATTTTCTGTTTTGGAACCAATTCGAAGTTGTCATGGTGTCCCCTCCGTGGGCAGGCGCATCAAGCGATGAGCAATACTTTGTTCTTCTTACGGGAGCTAATAGGTATGCGATTTGGCCGCAGTTAGATCTCCTTTCCACAAACACACCCGATATGCCTTCTTTCCG
This sequence comes from Xylariaceae sp. FL0016, assembly GCA_022578815.1. Classification (NCBI taxonomy): domain Eukaryota; kingdom Fungi; phylum Ascomycota; class Sordariomycetes; order Xylariales; family Xylariaceae; species Xylariaceae sp. FL0016. The sequence goes on from MU388753.1 coordinate 294,636, forward strand.
TGTTATAACAAGGTATACACAAGAACTTTGTGAACTGACAATTCTAGCGGTGTCGGCCTAGGCATCGGTCAAAGGATTATCGACGAATTCCTCTCCTCGCGCTCTCTTTCCTCCCACCTCATCCTCATACCAACGACCCGTACCGCAAAGAAGTCCCGCGACACTATCCTCGCCCTCCGCGCCCACCTAGAAAAGACAGCACACTCCTCTCCACAGCTCCTATCGCGCGTAGGCCCGGATTATGATCCTCAAATTACCATCTCGCGCGTCCACGTCCTAAGCCTCCAGCTTGACCTCTGCGACTTGCGATCCGTCTACGCCGCTGCCGACCAGCTCGTCCACAGTAAGCTCACCGATCCCACCGGCCAGATCCAGGATGTGAGCATACCGCGCCTGGACGCCGCGATCTTCAACGCCGGGATCGGCGGCTGGGAGGGCCTGGACTGGCTCAAGTTCGCGGGACAGTTCATCTCGGTCGGCCTCGTCCAGAGCACCACCTTCCCCGTCTTCAAGAAAGCCTTGCCGGCCGCCATCCTCGACCAGCAGAAGCTCCTGGGACCGGGCCTCGACGGCTCCTCTTCTACTCTTAAGGACCCGCCCGCCCTCGCCGAGGTCTTCTGTGCCAACGTCTTTGGCCACTACGTCCTTGCGCACGAGCTGCTCCCTCTTCTCGCTCGCTCGACCCCCAACGAAGCCCCCGCCCGTGTTATCTGGACCAGTAGCATCGACGCCGGCCACGAGCACCTCTCCCTCCCCGATTTCCAAGCCACGCGCTCCCGCCCTCCCTACGAGAGCAGCAAGCGCATCACTGACCTGCTCGCTCTCACTGCCGACCTACCCTCCGTGCGCCCCATATCCACCGCCTACTTCTCACCCCCCTCTTCGTCCTCCTCTCCGACCATCGTGAAGCCCCGCTTCTACCTCTCCCACCCCGGCATCGTCTGCACGCCTCTCTTCCCCCTCAACGCCCTCCTCTTCTTCTGCTACTGGGTCGTCATGTACGTATCTCGCTGGCTCGGCTCTCCCTGGCACCCCGTCGAGCCCTACGGCGGCGCCGCGGCCCCGGCCTGGCTGGCCCTCGAGTCCCAGCCCGCCCTCGACGCCCTGCGCGCCGACCGCGCCAAATGGGGCTCCTCCACCGACCGCTCCGGCCATCCCGCGCCCAAGCGCACCGAGGTCGAGGGCTGGGGATGGGAGGGCGAGATCGAGGATGCCAGAGCCGACGACGCACCTGGCGTTCTGAGTAAGGCCAAGGGCAGGAAGTGGGACGCCGTGGCGCTGACGAAGGAAGCTAGGGAGAGCTTTGAGGACGATGGACGCCGGTGTTGGGAAGAGCTTGAGCGGCTCAGGGGGGCGTGGGAAGCTGCATTGGGAAGGCGACACGTCAAGGGCAAGGCGTGACACCACCAAATCATTAGAGAAAGCCTGCTATCAAAAGCGACATATCATATGCCCTACGGAGCAATGGTTAAGTCAAGGTTGCCTATTTGCAAGACGAGGTACATACCACCAAGTACAAAGTCAAGATATCATAATAGAATAATATTCACATACAGCACTCATCTCCCCGCAGTGCTAGTCTTCTGTATACAAACCTGAAATAACATAAGATCATCGCCCGCTCACTGCATCGCACATCCCAATTCGTCATACCCATGGTCTCATTTCTTACGCAGTCTAACCTGGGAAAAATCAAACTCCCAGATTGACACTTGTGCATCGTATCATACAACAGCAGGATCCGGCCCACTTCGCTGATCGCTCCGAAATCGCCTCAAAGCGATCTTGTCCTTGCGTCCGAACAGCCCAAGCACGAGCGGCAACGGCACAGCCGCCATACTGATGACAGCGGTGAAGATGAGCGCGCGGTCCAGATTTGCCGGCGGATCCGCGTCGGGCCCGGCCTTGAGCGCGTCCGCGATGACGATGAAGACGCCGCCCAGGACCTGGCCGCCGCCCCAGGCGATGGTGGACGTGACCTCGGGGCCCATGGGGTGGGCCAGCTCGGTGAGGTACTCGAGGGCGACGGGGACGAGGGAGAAGGAGGCGGCGCCGAGGATGGCCAGCACGACGAAGGGGCCCGCGAGGGCGCGGGTGGCGGGCATCCAGACGAAGACGAGGTACATGAGGCCAATGACGGGGGTGGCGATCTTGATGGCGGCGAGGTAGGCCTTGGTGCGGTCGAGGATGGGGGAAGTGACGGCGGAAGCGACGAGGCCGACGACGATGAGGATGGCGCCGGCGATGCCGGCCTCGTCGCTAGTGAAGCCGTAGGGGAGCATGATCTGGTTGAGGAGAGAGGCGGTGCTGTTGAAGAAGCCGACGTAGATGGCGTAGGGGATCAAGATGAGCCAGAGCTCGAGGGACTTGAGGCGCGGGAGGGAGGCGCGGAGGGAGACCTTGGTCGTGGAGCCGGATGGCGATGGGGGTGTCGGCGGGGCGGCGGGGATGAAGAAGGAGGGGATCGCAGAGACGGTAGACTGTACGGAGGATGTTAGTAGACTGGGTATCGAAGTAGGGTTTAAATGGTGGCTCACAATGATCGCAACGTAGAGCACGGTATTTGACATATCCCCCACCGAAGTGCACATGAACGGTACGATAAGCTGGCCCAGCGCGGAACCGAAAGGATTCGCGAGACTCGTCAGTGCCGTCGCTGCCACGCGCCCACTACTGGTGAACCACATGTCCGAGTATCTCGTGGGCGCGCTGAGCACGAATGGTTGCGCCAGACCCGTCAAGATCTGGCCGAACATGACCACGCCGTAGTTGCCGCCGCTGCGAGAGTGCGATCCCGCGTATCGGATCCAGTTGCCCAAGAGTATCAGCACGGCCGACGTCATGATGGACGGCTTCGGCCCCAGATGGAGCATGTAGATCGTCAGAGGAGAAATGACGACGAAGGAGAACATGAAGGCGGTCGATAGCCAGTTGATGGCGGTCTCAGACGTGCCATAGTATTCGGAAGCGAATTGGGAGACAGGCGAGAAAGTGAGCCACTGGAGGTCGAATGGGTCAGCAATGATCGGGTAGACGAAGACTCGAACATAGATATGCGCTCTGCAACCGCAGAACCAATTCCGTCACGACTGCAAGGTCTCAACGACCACAGATGGTGTGATCGAGATAGGCCACGATCTGACGTTAGACGGTTCCTGCGTCAAACTGACGGCCAGGAACAGCCCCCAAAGTCCATCGCATTCTAGGAAGAACGAGCCTCCTTCACACAGGCGACCAATGCTATCGCCAGAACCATATCGCTGCCGCGACCCAGGCCAGACCAAACAATAAGACGTTCATGTGGACAGAATCAACTTACATCCCAGCTCGCAATAATGTTCAGCAGCGTCAGCTGGAGCAGCCCGAACCAACGTCTCTTGTAGACCTTGTAAACGACACCGTCGCCATCCGCACTCGCGTTCTCGACCTCTTGCTCGGTGCCGCGCGCGAAGCCGTCGTCGTCGGGGCTCGACCCCAGGCGCTGGTGACCGCTCTTGGACCGCGACGAGGCGGCGCTGCTGCTGTTCATGGCATTTAGGGCGTACTCGCTGCGAATCTTGGTGTCGACGTCGGTATCGAGCCCGCTCTTGGAGTCTGGAATGTGGGACATGGTAGATGGTACCCAATCGTCAGATAAAGAGGTCTGGCAGTGGCGCTGCGGGCGGGCGGGCAGGCAGGTGGGCGTCGACTAGCGAGACCGCGCTTTATGCTCGCGCCTGGTCCTTATGCGAATTTTATGTCGAAGAATTCAGTTCACAGACAACCAGGGGTTTGATCTCGAATTCCAATGGATTATAGCCAGCTTGGCCGCCGTCGTAGTCGCAGACTCGTAGTATGTGCCGTCGTCGTTTTCACGAGTATCTCATTACGGAAAGGCACACCTCACAAGGTGGGAAGCAAAATCAACGGAAAGTATAGAAATTCCGAGATTTGGCTGTCTCACCAATGGAGCTAGCATTGACGGGAACGAAGCAAGGGACGGCCAAGGAACGAATCGTTGCCTATTAGTGTTGCGACTGCATTGCCATTACCGGGTATACTACACATTAGGTAGACAAGCCAACAGGGACGTGGGCTGCACCCATCCAGAACGACGTCTCTCGCTTGTCTTCCATACATCTATCGTGCCATCCCCTCAGTCGCCTGCATATCTCATGTGATGAGCCAACGCATATATTTGAGACCTGGGGGGTGGTAGAGCGGGAAACCCCCCCTCAGCCCCCCTCTGAGGTCCCTGCACACCCGCCAGAATGGGCGAAACTCATACGGGGCAAGTCCCCTGGCTTTCCCGAAGTGGCTGCTGCTCGTGGAAACGCGACCTTCGATATGGTCGATTCCCTAGCGACCGTGTCCAACAACCAATTTGACGTATACGTAGTAATCTACCAAATGCCCAGTAGTACCTATATTCAGGGGCCAGAGACTTGGTACAAGTTCACTTGCAAAACGCTCGCAGCACGTAAGAAAACTTAGGTAGCCAAGGAGCTATGCCAGCGAGAACGACAAAATCATGAATACCCCTAACCTATGGAGGCATCATACCATATACAGATTGAAGAATCACCTCGTACACTGCTATTGATTATCCAATAATCATAATCACACTCCCTTTACAGCCTTTACTACATACCTACCTCAGCAGCTACGCAGCACATACAAACCCACCAAGGCCCTGTTTCAGCTAAGAGGTCAGGCTGAGGTTAGAGACGTATGTACCAAAGCCAGCCGAATTGTGCCTACTACCTAATATACTTCGTACCTAGCTCTATACCGTGTGTATACGTATACGTGTATGCGTGTGATAGCCCGAGATGTGTAAGTCATATACAGGAAGGAACCTTCCCATTCGGCCACGGGCTCCGCGGGGTGATTGGGCAGCACCCTCGGCGCCTTTGCTCCATCGAGGCCCCCGGGGCAAACGTGCTCGTGCTCGCTACCATATGAACGAAGGTACATACATATGATATATCCTATCCGCGTCCAGCTTGCGCTGTGCTGCTGCTGACTACATTATACCTAGGTGCAGTAGGCGAAAAAGGTTATGTAGTTGACACTGTCTCATTCCCGTGCCGCCGCCGCCGCCACCACCACCATCTTCACCCGCCCGCTAGCGATTCCGGGGAGCCGAGCGAAACGATGTACGGAGGACGCTGTGTAGCGCGGATGTCGCCGCATGTGAATGAGGGGGTATGCGTGGGATGAAGGAGGGTCACCGATGCGCGCGTAGATGTGCACCTACCTTAGAATCAGCTAAAAGCATCTAGTGTCTGCATGTGTCTGCTGCTGTAGCTTCCCGGGCCGTCAACTTCAGCCCTCTTTGCGGTGAAGACGGAGGAAGAGGTCGTGTTAAGCAGATAGCGGAGGAGGATCGACAACCTGGAGAGGCTATCCGAGCAAAACGTTCTGAGGTGCATGGAACTCTGCAGCGGGTTAAAGCTCCACGGGATGCTTTTGTGGTCGCCGCATGAGGCTTATGTGTCTGAAACAGCAGTCGGCATGGCTTGCGACGCCTCCTTATACTACTAGCAGCATCGAGACGCCAATGCATCGTACTTGTTCTCTTTGGTTCGTAGTGCATGCATGCAAGCTTGAATCCGATTATACGGGCATTGGCTGCTGAAGAATGGTACCCAGGTAGCTGGGAACCTGGGAAAGCCGCAGCTGCATGATAGAATCTTCAAGCTTGTCACTTGATCTACCCGTCTACCTCTAAGGAAGTCACACAGCTAGGTTAGCCCTAGGCTCTTTGAGACACGTCTTGGTGTTGAGCGGTCTACATCGTAGGCGTGCACTGAGTGAGAATTCTGGTACTCTCGTGCTTGGAGACAAGGGGGAAAATCACTGCACAGTCAGTAAGAGAATGGCCGATACAGGAAGACCTCAACAGCAAACGCTAATAGTCATTCACGTAAGCCCATTCATCTCTGGTGAAGGAGCAGGCTTGACGAGTAATGATGAAAGCTGGTTTTGCCACACTCTAAAACCCTGTCTGAGGCTGAGTACCGGGTTAAGCCATCACCGCAGGTTGAGGAACTGAGATCTATTCAGAGGTTGAATGCATGCGCATGTATGGTACAAAGACGGCGGATGCTACCACGTCTGCTAATTTAGCTAGGCCGCATCTTGTTACACGACCATCACCATACGACTGAGATTGCATGGTATGGCCAGGTCACCCCATCGAACCTTTCCGATGCTGTCCCTTCTAGGTCTATTCGGGATGTCGTGCCAGGTATCGGAGATCCGGGAAGTTTGGGAGAGCTGTCTATTTGAGGGCAGACCAGAGCTTGGGAGCAGCGCATTGGGTAGCGCAGTGGGCGAGGTGGAAGACTGGGGAGTCGTTCAAATTAGCTGGATATTGCATTTGAGGAGAGTATTTGGATTTGCATAAGGCCGCACTGAACCATGTGACACTTACATTCCTCGACACAGTCTTCCTTACCCTCGTCGTCGCCTGAAGCGTTCGTAACTCGCTCAACGCACTCATCGTAATGGTGCTTGGCAGGGGCGCACTGCTTGGAGTTCGTACATTCTGTTGGGAAATAGATATTAATAAGGGCCCAGATTGTGCTAGTAAATGTGTGCTTGTCTAAAAACAGCCGTGGTTGTTTCGGGAGTGGAATTCTGTGGTAGGGCCGTGATGTCGTGAACAGTATCGTAACCGGAGCAGACTGACCTTCCTCGAGCTTCTCCTTAGGGTCCACAAGTTCCTCCTCATCATCTTCTTCCTCCTCCTCTTCCTCTTCCTCTTCCTCGCCGGCAGCTTCCTCTTCTTCGGGCTCTTCAGACTTCTCTTCAGACTTCTCTTCGGATCCCTCGTCTTGGCTTTCCTAAAACGCGGCAGTCAGCAACGTGAGTATTGATAAGTAGACGATTTGAACGAAGATTCTGAGGCTCTAGTGCAGCTGTATCGCCCGTTTCAATGATATATGGTGATCTCAGTACGCTATGCGCTACTTGAAAGCTCTCTGTGTAGACAGGGGTCGGCACGGGTCGAATCGTACCTTTTCCTCAGCTGGGGGAGCTTCGGCTTCGGCGGTCGTCCATGGCGTGGCAGCCTCGACAAGGTCGGTGATGGTGTCCCAGATACCCATTTTGATCAGGTTGAGCACTGGACCGGTCCAATGGCTTGATGTGGTCGGATAAGCGAGAGGTGATGCAATGAGGTTGTTGTCGTCGGCTCTGGTGGCTTTTGAGAAAATTACGAGCATCATCAATTGGGCTGCTTTGATTGGCTCGGACCCATAGCTCGAGTCACGTGACTGTCAAGCTAAGGTGAAACTCAACGCAACCCGTCGATACCTCAACTGCCAACGATCTAAAGCAGCCCTCGTCAGAAAAATTGGAAATAAAAAATACCGTATGCAGATACTTTTCTCATAGCCTATTTGCATGAGAGGTTTCCAAAGTGCTTTTGATCGAACCAGCATATTGCCCCAAAACATGGGATCTTCAGGCGCTGAAAAATCACATATTCGCGCGGTCGACACATGCAGATATTCTAGATATGAGATTTTCTCAGAGGTTCAGACACCCTGTGGCCTACTTTGGCTTTCCGATATTTCTGCTCGACTGGTACGGAGTACTGAGCATATCTGAACGTATGTATCTACGCTCTTCTTCCTCTTGAGAAGGGATGGACAACAACGCAACAATTGGCAGACGTAATCGACTAAAAGCACAGATGCAATCGTTTTCTCAAAGGGTATCAATGTATCATATCCTAAAGTTCAATCAAGGAGCGTCTTGACAGTCATTCGAGGGCATGATTTCTTCCATCTTCTCGATGACTACTGTCTCTCCTACTTCTCATTTCATCTGAACCTCTTCTTTGTTTATTGCCGTTCTGCGTCTTCTCTCGCACGCTCATCGAAACGCATAGCAACTGCCTGAGCTTGAGCATCATCGTAATTTGGCGGAGGCTCATTGGGAGGAGGCTGGTTTAGTTCAGCTTCGCGATTGGCTTGACTAGCTTGTTGTTCCATTCGATCTATCGTCGTTGCTGGTTGCCGAATGGTCTCGCCGCCCGGCGGAGCTGTGTACTCAGGGAGCTGCTCGTCGTGGACATTCTGCGCCCAATTACGTTGACCTGACTCCTCTGCAACCTGAGCTGCATGATGCAGCCGCGACTTGAGCTCCACAAATCGGGACTCAAACTCGCTTGAACCACCATCCTTGAAAGTCAATTTTAGATTCACTCTGGGAAAGTCTGGTGGAATATTGCCATCGGGAACGGGCCGGACACTAGCTTCCCAGTACCACGGTCCAATCCACGATGAGCACATGCGCGTATCCTGACAACCCAGGATTTTGGTAGAAAACGACTTGAATTGCTCCGTTGGCGTGGTGGGGAGATATATCAGCTACGGATGTCAATCAGTCACAGGCTGCTTGAGGGGGAGGGGAGCACTCACTCTTTGATTCGTGATGTAAGCAATTCCGTTGTCACTCTTGATGGAGAAAGGGGGGACACCAGGTGGTTGATTTGGAGTAGTTATGCTGAGGCCTATGCGACCTCTAGTCCTGTGCAATACGCTTTCATGTGGCAGAGGCTCTATGTCCCCCGTGCGGGACAGCATAACCCAGCTAGTGACATTCAAGTCAGCCTCATCCTCATCTTCCCTGCCACTCTGACTCAGGATGTACTGGGCGTGCTGGTCGTGTAGGCCGTAGTCCATGGTGGAAGCTATGAGTCAAAGCCTGATTCACCTGCTTCATACAGGGAGGTGGATCAAGAGCTCAAGGCCCAGGAAGAAGGAGAATGGTAGGACATGCTACATGGTCCCACGCAAGGGGTTGGGCAGATGGGTCCATGTGAAGTCGGATTGATGTAAAAGGTCGAGAGAAGCGGATGGTTTACATACTTGATTGACATTTTTCCCCAGCGAGACTCTCAGGTGGCCAGCTCGACTCGGGGGCAGAGGAACCTGTCAACGACTCATCAGCCCGGGGTCGTGAAGGGGCCATGACAAAAGAAGGCAGGGTTTAGTAGATGTGGGCATCGGCCTCGGAACGGCACGGCTTCGTGCAATATCGCGGCTAGCAATGGAGATCTTGGATATGGCAATGTGGGCCACTAATGATATAGCTACCACTCGCGGGATGGCAAGCGAGAAAGCAGACGCAAGGCCTCGCAGATTGTGGGTTGCTCTCAAGTAGCAAGCAAGGTTACCTTGGTATTCGCGACGCAGGAGAGAGGGGGTGGGATGGCACGAACGAAGGGCTAGCGGCAGCAAGGCAAGGCGTATGTCTATACGGGTACTACCTATGTATGGCACGGAGGTAGGTATTGTAGGTACCTCTACGTACAGGGTAAGGAAGAAGGGTATGGGATGTCGTTGAGGGACACAAGCAACTCAGACCATGATTCGCTTGAATCGACCTCGAGCCAGCGGATAATCAGGTAGATGGACAATAGGTGGGATGGAGGGGAATCCATGACTGGCTGTGTAAAGGGCATCAGGCTAACCGTGTGGATGCGGATTGGCGGCGCCGAGAGGCACTTGGGCCGGCCACCAGATGCAATCCTTATTTCCCTATTCGTAGAGCAGGTTCCCGAGTGGAAGGGTCGAGACGTGGAGTCGGCAGTGTCTAGCCAGTCACGAGATATACTTGTGTCGGTGAATGAGAGGGAATTTGGTAGTGGTAACGATGAAGAAGATAATGATGGCGGCGCAGTGATCGAAGCAGCAAATGGTGTGTCGCGTGGTGTATTGGCGAGTCAGTCAGTAGCAGTGCAGTGCTTTGGGAGTTGCAAGGTCTTGGTCATGGGTACGGGTATGGGTATGGGTATGGGTAAGAGTATGGGCGTGGGCAGAGATTATGGGCATGGGTACGGGCGTGGGTATGGGCGTGGGTATGGCCTCTTTGAGTGTGTGCTTGGGCAGAAAAAGCTGGAGAGAAACATTCTTGGAAACGGAGGAGGTGGATAGTGAGCCGTGCATAAGTCTAAATCTGGACTGGTGCTGCCAGATTTGGTTAAGCGCACCGACTTACTTACTTAAGTCAGGTATTCTTCGGAAGGATGCTCCAGATGATAATGGACCAGTTCTTTTCATCCATTAATCTAACCTTAGGTACTTAGGTACATACCTTCGTCCGCCCACAGTAAGGTAAAAAAAGCCAACAGGCAGTCTGCAGCGAAGAGCTTCAACTTCGTATGTCTTCTCCTTGTAAGTTTTACTGAACATCACTGTTGTCCTCTCCAGGATGTCTATCTGACATTTGAGGGAATCAGAATAAGTGCTTGCACGCAACAACAAGAAGCCCGATTCTCCGATGTATGCAGACTCATTTTCCACTTCTTACCTGGAGCGTGCAAGAGATCACCACGTGCGTACCGTGATGCGGCTCTAGGTAGCACGATGATCTGCGCTGGGACGAAGTGTGCCGTGTTGTGCGTGGGCAGCCTATGAGAATGTGATTCTTTTGCGTAGGCCCTGCATGAGCAACCCTTCACGTTCGTCTCACACCGCATTACGATATGCTCTCTCGACAACAGAGCTTACTACTAGGTCCGTCGTCTACTCCTTTCTTTTTTGAGTCAGCCTCTTCGGGCCGCTTGCGCATCTCTACTCGTTGAGCCGGCATAGTCTAAAGTGGCAACGGCGTTACCGAAGGCTCATCCCACGAATTGCCGCTGCCAGACCATCGCATGGAAATGCCACTGATTGGTGTTCTACTATGATGCAAGCTCGATGCGTCTGTCGCCTTCGAGCGCGCAAATCTATTGTCTGGAAGGCTTTCCGGGGTCTCTTCTGTTTGCTGCTATATTGACAAGGTACTCGGGTCGGTACGATGATTCATGTGTCAATGTGACATTTTCACCATGCCTGTCATCAGCATTCTCTTCGGCTGATAATGCAACTTTGCCGAATAATTCTACAAACTCATCTCAACTTTCCACTTCACACCATCAATGCCGCTGATGATTGCCGACGTTTGCTTGTGGCCCGCAGTAGCAATTGTGTTTGATACATCAAGGTCATCCCTCGCGACCCGACATCCCTTAGCATCGAGCGCCTATGCTTCTTCACTAAGGGATGGCGAATGCCTTACACCGACATCCCTGCATTCCTAAGTGACGGGCCCAAGCGGGAACCTTTGCTTGCGGCATCTTTAGGGGCGAGGGAGGTACATATGTAGCCTGCTTACAATCTCCTGGCAAGGAGGGCAGAACGAGATTACAACGCACAGGCCAAAAAGTAGCAAGTCATACTGGAAGTATTTCAACTTGATATATCTCGACCTCAGATTTCATCAAAGGCATTGTTTTTATACCGGACGAATTTTAATATCTATGTATCAAGGTCTGCATTTGGGTGTTTGTCTTATGCAGCTTTGAACGGGTTGTGAACGCGGTAGGAATCTAATATTCGATAAGGATGCTCAAACGCTTTGATTGCAATCTCCTGTCCAATGCCTTTCGGGTTGCTTCCCTCGGAAACAATATCCACACATTGTGTCAAGTTTCGATGATATAGGCTACTGTAGATAACGATTTGGGATGGTCCAGTCAAATGTTTCGAAACCATTATCTTCTGCTGAAGTGCTGCGATTTTCAGGACGCATCCTTGGTCTCGGTACAGCCTTCCCCGGGATGGCCCAGGCGTCTCTGTCATCAGCGGAGAGGCATGCCGGCGCGGTCTAGGTATGACTGGGGGGTTATGCCCCTAAGCCGGTGTCCACGGCTTTTGTGTCTGGACGCTCGGTCAGTATCAGAGTTCGAGCCAGGAATTCGGTCAAGAAACTGAGGTCTCCATTTGACCGGTTAGAATCTTTCCAAGCGTGCCGGCCAGCTTCCCCGCGAAGACGCTTTTGTAAGGCAGCGTTACTATTGAAATCATGTAAAATGTTGAAGTATTGATGATAGGTGGATTGTTTCTAAGGCTGAAATCAGTTCATTCCGATTCGTGCTTTATGTGCTTTGAACTCTATCTGGTTCCCGGGCTTCTGCACCCTTATCACAGGTTCTGACAATCTTCACCAAAACACAACGACCCAATAGCGGACATTTACGCTTTCACTGCTAATGTCTCGAGCATCCACATACAACTGGAAAGATTATAAGGTGGTAACAAGGCCAAATGAATCAATGGCTTCAGCGGACACCTTCAAGGCATTATTCGGTGCGTAGGCTTTCACAATGCTGAGAACAAAATCGATCAACAAGCAAATATCATGAACAGCCCGGTCATCTTACACTCTTCCACATGGCCGCGGAAAAATATGCCCAAGCTCCACTTCATGCAGGTCGGTTATCCAATCCATAGCTGAGCAATCGCCGCCGGTCAAGTGCGATACCCCTGGCGCATATGCCAAAGTCGCAGGACACGCAACTTGCTTGGGATGAAGCCAGCTATACTGATATGTAGTAATGCGACGTCTTATCTCGGGCCTTACATGCAATCTGGGGAAAGCCGTGGGTACATAGCCCGAGTCTCGGTAGACTGTTTACAGCCTGCCACTAAATGGGGAATCATCATCGTCCATGGTACTACTACCAGCAAGACTCTTGGTGACAGGCTAGAGTCACTTGTGGACGCAGAATGCCTGTTGGAGCTTCACAATTGGTCCGGCATATCCTAAGCTCATGGCACAGCCCACACTTCTTCGACGAACCGCCCGAACCATCCTGTTCCATGCTTGAGGCCCGAAGACCTGCACCTGGTATCATATGACTTATGACACACACAGGGCAAGCTTAACCGTATCTTTCCTTGGAGGCAATTGCGGCATAAAATATGACGATGTTGCGAGTACTAGGTCCAAACATGCCCCTCGAGTAATACTATCTCCCCATTGGAGGCAACGGCTGTAGCTGTGAATACCTCAACTGTTTTCAACGAGGATACTTTCTCCCATTGTGATCTGTTAGAGTGGTTATACGACTTGAGACGATCTCTGTGCATGCAAAGAGGTCTTGCTCCCCAATAAATGAAGCGTTCTCGCGCTGCAACGGAGTTCTATTAGTCATCTCCCTACGTTTGGGCCACGACAGTACCTAGTTATCCAATACTGTATTCATCACTCCCTATATTTTATGAAAGGTAGTCGAGATATGCAGCTTGCTAAATACAAATTTGGTCTGGCCTGTGCGTTGCCCCTTATCATGACAACTAATACTTCCAGGACCAGGCCGAGTCGCTTCATCCTGGTTCCTTGCACAACGAAAGCGACTAAGACCGGTACCCGGCAGATGTCAAATTGAATTTGTCCTCAAGCGTAAGATGGGTAGTAGTTCTTGTCACGACTGACGTAATGGAGCTTTTATCAGGACTTGATGAGGGGGCCATGGCTGACGAGAACGGACACGGACATTTGATCTACCCAACATGTAAGCATTTAGAAGCCATTCGGAAAGGAGGTGTTCACTAGACTTTAACTATCTGCAATAAATGGCCCTGAGCTACAGCAGAGAACCTACCGTCCCCTTTACCGACTAAATATACCAATAGTCGACACAACCACAGTGTGAATTTAATTAGATAGAATGATCCTATTATATAGGCGTTACATTCGACGAGAGACTAAAAACTTATCAGGTATACAGCATATTTGAAAACTACTTCCGGCGAGAAAACAATGCAAAATCCGGACGATGACAGTTGTGTTCAAAACTGAACCCTCCAGACGGTTCAATGGTCACTTCAGTCTCATTACTTGGGTGGACACTTACCAACCAATGCTTGCACAGGCAATACTACTAGTTGCAATGATGTTGAATACCATATACATCTTCAGCGGTCATGCCCAGCAGCGCGGTAAGCTATACACCATGCGGTTCCCAAGTAAAAGCAATCAAGCGAAGTCAGGAATGTGAGGACCATGGTGCGTAGTACCGGTTCATACCTTTTCCGGACCTTGCACAAATCCTTCTCTAGCTAGTCGCACAACCTGAATCCCTAATCGAACTATGTCCTTCTAAGAAATACGCAAAGCATCCAGAAGTATGAACATACAATACTATCATGATGCAAACGTCATGCAGCTTGACTAGCTATTTCTTCGAGTCAGCTTTCAACGAGAGATATGTCCCCAAACTGTAAAAGTTGGTTCCGTTGGCCCGGAATCTTCGATTTTGCTACTATGAAGACTCAATAATTACCTCAGGGAGGCCGGATATCCTACCCGACGCTGGATCAAACTTATTTTGCGAGAGTTCGAGCACAGCTTTGTACCTACAGCTTATCAAAGACACTGCTCTATTAGGAGCCAGACCATCTGGAAATAAATATGGATTCTTGTCCTCCACAGTCTACAGTCTCAGTACATACAAAGTATCAAGAGCCATGTGCAGGGGGAAACTGACCACTGTTGTAGCGTGAGGAGCCTCTATCGAAGGTTGGGGGGCAGAGGGCCCTTAGGTAAATCATGGCACAAAGTGACCCTGCTTCCCTGTGGATGAAGCACTCTTGCGCTCTAGCAGAATTCTGTTGTCCTACCCAGCCCCTGAGATGTAGCACACTCGTGCGCGTATTGTGATCTCCTAAGAAAATTATTCTCTCGAGCAGACAGGTCAGCCATCCACCTCGCAGCGCAACGGCAATAAATAGTGTATCACGGCTATTTGTTTGTCATATGATACGACGGGAAGGAAGCTTCAGCGCATGCAGCAACCGACTCCATTCGCAGCACAATTACATCAAAGGGCCTAGGCTCCCACCCTAGATAGAGGCTTCTCGCTCTACAACAATGGTCGTTCATCCCTCCAATGGATGGCTCCTGACACATAATCACAACTAACCGAAAACGGCGTCTTTTGGCAGTGTAGGGACATATCGGTTTCTAGCCATTATCGCTCTGGTTCTATATATCAATTAATAAGAGGAGTTGTCCATGCAAACAAAGTATTCCCCCCCTCCCCTTCGGCCATTTCTTTGGTAACTACCGGTCTCGGTTTTCCAGGTAATTTGAATAACCCATCACGGCGAAGTCTCAAGCGCCACCCTCTCGTTTCGCATATTCCTCCTCCATGGCCTCCTCGTACAACCGATCTGCCTCCTTCTCCGCCTCTGTCTTCTCTCGCATGGTACCCGCTCCGGTGTTGACGCCGGCGCCCGTGGGAGCAGGTTGGCCACTGCCTGATCTGTCTTGTGCTGACGTAATAGTAGAGCTCGCGGGCAGATCCGCGGTGTCCGAGGCGCGTGCCTGATTTGCGGTATCGGATGCGATAAGCGGCATGGTGGTGATGGCTAGCTGAAGACTGGTGGGCTGAGCGTGTTGTGTTGTGCAGTGCTGATGCTGGGTGGTGGAGGGGGCTTTTATCGGCAGTCTGCAGTCCTCACTTTGAAATGTGCTTGCAAGCTGGACAGTTTTTTTATTTAAAAAAAAGACATAGGTAAACATGTGCAAACAGCTCGGTGAGTTACGCTATATTTAAGTGATGCGTTTCTGGCGTCGTGAGCTGGCAGAAGTTCGGCCCGGTGGCGATATGGTTGACGAAGTTCGCCACCGTCCACCAATTGCCTGTGTTGCCTTCCAACAAGCCATCGGCGGCCTCTGGCTGAGTGCAAGAACGACGACATTGAGTGCAATCGGATATGGTAAGGAATATCACGGAACTAACAAAGTCGGGATAATGAGAATATCCAGAACCATACTCAAAATACCTGTCAACTATAAGAATCATCGTTCACTGGGCCTACCAGGGCATATGGCTCTACCGCGAGCATAACGAACAATCCATTGTCTTTAAGAACAGCTTGACAATGAATAAAAAAATATTCTAGAGGATCGTAAACTGAGAACATCTGTGGTGAGACTTCCAAATATATTGCTAAGGACACTGAACCACAATTGCAGTCAATGATCCTTCGTAGAAGCCTGCTCCATTCGCTGACGGCCCAGCTACCAGCAGGTTGACAATATGAATTGTGAGCATATCCCAACAATAAATGATACATCCACATTTCAAAGTCCTTTCTCTTTTTGTATTAATCTAGTGTCATAATGCATGCACAGTGACACCTCACATTATCGGCAAAAGCACTGCTGTCCTTTAACAGTGGCGACGGCAGGCAAAGTGAGTGTAGGCGAACTCATGCCGTAGAAGTCTGAGTGTTTATGATCTTGAGATACGTACCATTCGAAACTCCTAGATGTTGAAATACGTTTCTCTCAATATCGTTTGCATGTGAACTGTGTGGCTATAAGCTCGGGTCCTATACAAGATTTACAGCAACATCATCACCGCCAGTCCTGCCCCGGCAGCTATCGAGAGCCACGAGGGCAGCATGTACGAAGCCATGGAGGACACAGGCACAGAGCCAGACCCATCACCGCACGTCGCATCCTCCACCTCGAGCAACACGCCTTCCGCCCTCTTCATGCTGAAGCTGACCAGTCCGCCCTCGCCCACCATCAGCCTCTCGACCGTCTCCTCGCCCACCCTATCCCCCGTCGCGGGATCGAACCCCACGCCCGACACCGACACCTCGCTCTTCGCGTTCGTCCCCGGCGCCACCAGCCGCGTGACCGCCACCCCGGCGCCCCCGCACCACGGCGTCGAGACGCTCAGCGCCCGGCTCGGCCTCGTGCCGTTGCTGAACGTGGTCCCGTCCGTGACGCTCAGCGTCGACGGGTTGCCGAGCCCCTCCGTGCCGTTCCACACCCCCATGTCCAGGAACACCAGCTTCCGCAGCGCCGGCCCCGCCCCCGTCCCCGTCCCCGTCGCCGCGACCGCCTCCTCACCATGGTCGTACACCGCGTACCCGCTCAGCGCGCTGGAGTTCGCCCCCGGCAGCGCCGCGACGCCCAGCCGGCCCGCCCCGCCCGCCACCGTCCGCGCGATAAAGTAGTGCGCGTACCAGCCCGGCCGGATGCCCCCCTCCAGGCTCTCGTTCTTGTAGGGATAGTCCTGCCCCGCGCCCTGCGGCGTGAAGGCGCTGTACTCGCTCTGCGCCCCGAGGTGGAAGTACACCTTGGCGAAGCCCAGGCTCGCCGCCCCGAGCACGTAGTCGACGCCCCAGAGCGCGGCGCCAAAGGTGTCGCTGATGCCGCTGCGGCCGCCGCACGACACGCTGTTGGTCTCGCCCATGACCAGGGGCGCGGTGCCGGCGGCGTCGGCGGCCGCGACCTGCGGCGCGTACTGCGACAGGTTGCGCCAGAGCGTCGCGTGGTCCGACAGCAGGTCCAGCCGCATGCGCAGCCAGCGCGCCTCGTCGCACGTCGACTGCGGGTACAGGTGCGTCGCGTAGCTCATGAGGACCGCGCGGTCCGCCGGGTCTTCGGCCGCCGTCAGGTTCGCGATCGAGAAGTCGTCCTGCTCGTCCTGCTGGTCCGGCACCCAGGGCGGGTCGGCGAAGACGCCCGCCTGGAATTTGGGCGCCGCGCTGCTGGTGGTGGTGGTGGTGTTGTTGTTGTTGTTGTTGTTGTTGGAGGAGGAGGAGGAGGAGAGGTTGCGGTACCAGTCAGCGCCCGTGATCTGGCCGGTGATGTCGCGCACCTGCTGCAGGTACGCCTCGACGCCCCAGCTCGCGTTGCGCCAGCCCTTGTTGATGAAGTGGTCGATCTCGTTGCCGAGCTCGAACCCCACGAGACGGTCCCCGAGGCCCGCGGACGCGGCCTCGGCCTGCGCCACGGCGTTGCTCCAGTCGCTGTCGTTGACCGCGAGGTTCAGCGTGTAGATGAGCTGCGTGCCGGCGGGGAAATAGTCGGCCCAGGTGCGGAACCACGCCGGGGTGATGTTGAAGGAGCTCGCGTCGGGCAGGCCCGGCAGCGCGACGCTGTCGTTGCCGGTACTGAGTGAGGGGTGGATGTACGTCGCGTCGGCCGAGTTGCCGCCGACCCGGATGGGCGGCGGGACGCCGGTGAGGTCGGCGATGGTGGAGAATAAGGTGTGCATCTTGGACGTGTTGACGAAGGTGTCGAGCCAGATGGGCTCGATACTATAGCCGTAGACATCCTGGGTAAGCGCTCGCGTGGTGAGCTCACCTGGGATCGAAATGGACGTGTTTTGGGCTCTAGCAAAGTGACTTGTTGCTGCCAGAGCCGTGGTAAGACTTCGAAATGCCATCCTGGACACCAATTCCAGTTTCGCTCTTATGGAGGATCTCTGATCCAGGTGTCAAGGTGAGATGAGGGTAGAGGATTGAGGTAAGGTGAAGTGACCGTCAGCTTTCTCCAGCCTCTCACCGCGGCCGGAATGCTCTGCATGTTATACGACGTGCATGTCGGCTATAAATCATCCTACGTCGAGCTCCATCTTCCTTGGCCATCACTATTCCCCGTGGCTGGGCAAGGTCGAGCGTCTGGGTATATAGTATGTATGTAGTGGCCTGAGGTGAGATCGTGCCTTGCCTAGGAATAGCTTCCCCAAACTGGATCCCTGGAGACGGGGTAGCTCCCCCAAGACAGCCTGGTAAGCCGAGATTGCGGGGAGACCGTTGGAGATCCGGGGGAGCTGGAGCCGATCTGTCTGCAGCCGAGAAGGTAGCTTGTGAGCCTACACAGTAGTAGTCGGTCGATCGCGACTCGTGTTGGTATCCCATACAGGCCTGGCGAATCAACCGCTCAAAGTGAGAGCCTTCAATCGCGCCCAGCAGAGGACTACGACCCGCACGCTGGGCCGAGAGCGCTTGGATGACACCCCCGTTGAAGCGACCCAATCGGAGCATATGCTTTATTTCAGTCTACGACATAAGTGTATCGGAAGCGAATTCTTCCTCTATGCTCTACAACTCTTCTGTCATGACTTAAAGCAGGTGTCACCATAATGTTGGAGCTTAGTCCAGCTTCGTTCGCAGGTAGGTATTGGATGATGGACAGGTAAATTGCTACATATGTACCTTGCAACATCTTTCCTTCCATGACAACGTGAATACAACCCACCCCCTAAGGAGAAGAGTACTTGTACCCATACTTCTCCTTACTCTCCTGCAAAAACGCCTTCGCCTCCTCGCCCTTCTTCTTGAACTCGGGATCTGTCTCCGTCGATTTCTTCACACTCGCATTGCTGATGAAGCTCACGTTCGGGATCGCGAAACCCCTCTGCACGCCCGGACGCTCCCTGCACTGGTCATACCAGCGCTGGACATTGGGGAACATGCCCAGGTCGATGCCGCTGAAGGTGGCAATATCGACCCAGCCCAGCATGCTGATGTCCGCAATGCTGAACTTACCCTTGCCCGCGCCCGCCACGAAGTCCCGGTCCTGCAGCCGCGCATCCAACACGCCGTAAAGCCGCTCCGTCTCCCCGACGTACCGCTGCGTGCCGTACGCGATCTTCTCTTTGGCGAAGCGCAGGAAATGGTTCGCCTGCCCCTGCATGGGTCCCTGGCCACCGTGCTGCCACGCCATCCACATCTCCGCGACGTCGTAGTCGTCGCTGTCGACAGCGAAGCTGAGCTTGTGTTCCGGGTCGTAGTGGCGGCTTAAGTAGCTCAGGATCGCCAGGCCCTCGAAGACAGCGAAGCCGTTGCGGTCGTGGTCCACGATGGCGGGGATGCGGCCGTTGGGGCACACCTTGGTGAACCATGGTTCCTTCTGCGTGTTTTTCATGATGTTGATGGATTGCCAAGTGTACTCCTTGCCGTAGGCCTCCTTGAGCTCCTCGAGCATGATGGAGGCTTTGACACCGTTGGGTGTGCCTGGAATGGTATCAGTCATATGTTGCATCTACAAGCTATGCTTAGGCCTCGGCAGACGAAGTGTGATATTGCATGCTAAGAGGGCCAAGGGTGACTATATGCAACATACCGAAGGTGAGCAGCTCAATGCCACTCTTGGCAATTAGACCGGTAGGTTCAGCCATATCGTCGTCTTGTTCTGGAGGGGGTGTATGTTGGGGTTCTCTACTGGTTGAATATGCAGCTCTGCGCAAGTGGGAAGAAGTTGGTGGGGTGTAATTATCGGTACGCCCATGCACTGGTTGAAAGGGACGTGAGGTAGTGTTGCTGCTGATGGCGTGATGGGAGAAGCAAGAACGTCCAAGAGGGCGGACGACAATGCTCCTTATATGCCCCGACAACGCGGGGCGGACAGGCAGACAATACGACATCTGGAGCTAACTCAAGCAAACGAGTCTATACTGGAGACATACACACTTTGCCCTTTCGCAGCTACCTCACTACCTTGTGGCTAGGGACCTAGGTACCTCAATCACAGGAATGGAATGGATCAGGATGGAACAGGTACCTTATGCATAGAATCTTAACGCGGGGCCCAGCTGCCGAAGTATCCAATCACAACAAGAGATGTAGAAGCTGGGTTAGAAATCAATGATGCTCGCATGAGGAATCCGAGTTGGCTGACTGATCAAGCTGATATCTTTCCCGGCGCCAGTCGGAATTATTACGAAACAGGCACGCAGAAGCTCATGTGGGGGCGACCTAAAAGAGCTCACCCCCGAAAGACAAGAAGACAGAGAACGAGCTGATGCTTGTCCCTACATGGAGATTTGGCAGGTTGTTGTTTGGGGAGCGGATCAACTTGCAAAACTGCCGATGAAGCACGTGCAGCTTCTCGTTTGGTCTTTGTCCCAAAGAAACATCACACATTATTATAATATGTATGCACAAACAGTCTTCCAAGTGCAGACTAGAAGATGCCAAGACAACAAATCACTGACGTCAGACCCCAGGTATCTCCCTACCCTACCTGGGTAGGTTCATACTTGAGACAACTTATGCTCTGTCTGCAACTGAATCTCTAAGATACAAAAAAAACGGGAACATTGACGAGGATTTTCATGCAATCAGGGCTATCTAGCTTTACGCGAGAGCGAACTCTAAGAACTGCCGACTGTAACATACATTCAGCTTCGGGGAATTCAGTGAACACCCACCCACCTTGAACAGCCCGCGGCATAGCTCGCGTTCGCACAATAGCCTAACTACGAAAGATAGATTATACAGCACATGTGGTAGGAAAAGTCAAGTTGTTAGAAGCATTTCGTATTTGTCCTCATTATACAAGACGCCCGAATTCAATCGCAAGGGAGGGCTGCTCCAGATCGTCGTACACGGAATTCCATACGCCTTACCCAACGACAAACTTTTAGGCCCGGTTCACAACCATTGATGCCCTGGCATCCATTCTTAAAGCCATCACAACATGTACCATTTCCAGGGAAACCCATCGTCATTACTTCAGTGAAGGAAAAACTACGCCTAAAAACTGCTTACTCCCCGTTTCATCTCCTCTTATCCCGCATACTGCGTTGCTAAACAGCACTTGGTTGAGATGCGCCGCATGGACGAGGATCTAGATAAAGTAAGGGGGCGCGTTCACAGAGGGCAGGTAGGTGTAAGTAATTTACCAGTAACCCCGACGATAGTCCTCGCGAGGATATCCACCGCCCTCACGAGGTCCATAACCACCGTCCCGAGGGGGGAAATCACGTGGAGGTCGATCATATGGTCGACCGTTAACATAAGGGTCTGGAGGAGGGCCGTAATCACGGCGATATGGGTCCTCGTAACGTCCACGAGGCGGAGGGTAATCGTCGACTGGACCACGGCGAGGTGGCGATCTGTAGCGGCGATCGTCGTAGTAATCACGTCGGGGGCTTCTATCTCGGTAGTCATCGCGATACCCACGGGGGCTGTAGCCTCGGGGAGGGCCACGTCGATCGTATGGATCGGGTGGCGCACCATATGGTCGACGAGCCATGGGGGATCGAGAACGGCCGCGATCGCGAGGCGGCATGTCGGGCTGGATCTATCAACAGGATTAGTCGAATTCGGCAACGAAGCAGAAGCGAGTTCATACATCGGCAACGCAGTTCACGCGCTGGCCCTTGAACTCGCGGTTATCCAGCTTGTCAACAGCGGTCTTCAAGTCAGCTGCAGTTTCGAACTCAACGAACCTGTTTGAACTTTGTGTCAGCGCAATCCATCAGATTCAGGGAAGGGATTTTGTTCTTACCCACGGCCATTGCCGTCACGGCCAGTTTCGGAATAAACAACATCGAGGCTCGACTGACGAGCAAAGTCTTTGAGGTCCTATTGCCAGAATCCATGTAAGTGGGGGTCCCAGGTATGGTAGAATGGTCGCAGATAAGGCCAAAAAAGTCTTTTTTCCCCAGAAGCATAAGCCAGCAAAGGTGTCCCAGGGAAACGAATCCAGCCAGGAGGTAGGTCGTATATACAAGGGGCAAAAGGTCCTCGGGCACCCTGGCCAGCTCTTCCGGGACGGTCACGCAGAGACGGAAGAGCACAGCTGGCGATCAGGATGTCGTAGGGGCTACAGATGATTGAGACTTGGAATTCCTGCTGATACGGCGATCAAGTACATGGCGTACAAGGTATCCCACTATACCGAGGTGAAGGGAGGAAGAATAATAGTGAAGCCAGGGTCCGAGGGCGACAACGGGAAAACGGGATTTTAACAGACCTGCCAGCTGGTATCATTGGGGAGTCCAGTGATCTGCATGCGAAAGGGAGTGCGACGAGGGCGGGGAGCGGAGCGCTCATGGCCTCCTCCAAAGCCGCCTTCACGGTGCCGGGAGCCTCTCGCAAACTGGACAGTCAGGCGTTCGCCCATGAAGTCGGATCCATCTTATTGCGCTATTAGCCAGGAACAACGGGGAAGGGCGGATAATTCAGGAAAGGCGGTGGCCAGGAACGATCCAAGACGTACGGAAAGCTGTAGCACGCACGGGTTAGCTGTGGCGGACTTGGCCATGTGGCATGCAGTCGAAGGAGTCGAAGAATTTCACGCACCTGGGACGACATCGCGGGCATCCATCGAATCCTTGTATTCGATGAAGCCGAAGCCATTCATTAGCTTGATTTCAGTAATCTCGCCAGTGCCGTGGGTTGCAAAGTGCGCCTCGACGTCGGCCTTGGTGACTGAGGGGATCGGTCAGTGTCGCGTGCCAGTTAAGATGAAGCGCAAGCTCGAGGCGGGCAGCCACGTCATGAACTTACCGCCCTTGGGGAGGTTGCCCAGATACAACCGGGTGGCAGAAACCTCAGTGGTCGCCATGGTCGCTGCCTGTATAGATAATAGTAGGCTAATAGTCCAGTCGGGGCCAAGAAAGGTGCGCGGTTCAAATCACAAGTAGGATCACGACGAGGCAGGTCCTTTGACAATGCAGTCAATTCGGCGGGTTCAGCCTCGTGGGTTTCACAGATGGTGTGGGACTAGTGGAACCTTTCGAAAGGAAAGCCGTTGGAGACCTGAGAAGCAGATAGGCAACGATGGAATAGACTACCTGGATGATGGTGGCATTAAAGAGTCTGTAGTGACGAGGACAATCACAATTGGCGTAGTGAGGGGAAGAAGAGTTGGAAAAGGTGACGGGAGGAAAATGCGACGCAGCACTTCGGATAGGGAAGTAGTGTAGTGGTAATGGGAGTCGAAGTGGTAAATATTGCGAGAGGTGCTTGCCAGCTCCCCCCCAAAGGCCGAAACTTAAAAATTGGAGTGGTGCCGTGCCAGTGGTTGTGGCTAGACGCATCGCCTAGAGATAGGTACCTACGTAGCTGCTGGGGAGGAACCCACGTACCCAGCTTTGATCAGTTGCACTGTGAAAGGACGCACAATGCGTGGTGCATAAGTGTGCGTTATGCACCTAAGAAGAAATGACACGAGGTAGAGACGAGAGGCAAACCGATAGGGACGCGCAGCCAAAGAGAAATGGCTGGCAGCAGACTCCAAGCCATACCTTCCCGACCATACCTTAACGAGTATAGTGTAAGCACAGTCCAGCTAGAGGCAGGTCCCCGACGACTGACATACTTAAGATAGCCTCGGGAAAAGAGGCAACGGCAACGCGGGCTGGGTCCTAGGAATGGAAGCTCGTGTGGACCTCTCCTGCAACCCCACGCACGGGTCAAGAACCGCCCCTGTTCGATATCACGGCTTAGTACACGGCAGGGATGGTTTGGATCCAGCCACCTGGTGTTGTTATACCTCCCAGTTCTGTTATCAGGCTCCAGTACCAAGATATGTGTGCCCTGTCCACATGAGTATCAACTACTTGATGATGCGCCTGGCATCTGTATACAGGTATAGAGGCATACTACAATCATTGTTGAATGACTATTTTCGGCTGCCTTCATTCGCAACTTGGAGAATGGCACACCTCTTGGTGGTCTTGGCTGGCATACACATACAGGGAAGCGGAAAATTGAGCACGATGATTGACATCGACCAAGTTTTGTTCTGATAATGGCTTCAGCATGCGTAAGATTCTACTACTCTCAATTGTCTGCAGTGTATAATCTTATAAACGTCCCTCATCCCATTTCTCTTCGTCTTCCATATCTGGGTGAAAACATAGTAACGCCACGGTTATGCAACCCGTCCGATCGCCCTCCCTGATTCATGCCTAAACGCCATTGCTATGCTGCAATTAGATAAAACGCCTTAAACCACGCCTGACCTTGAACCATCAGGGTATTTGAATTCAAGGCTCAACAAACAATACATCCACCAGCTCGTCCAATATCGTAAACACGAGATGTAAGCTAGAACCCAATTAGCATCAAGAACTGGTAGCTTAGAGAGCTACTTACTTTAGCCTGGGATTATTGAGCGTCGCAAAAATCCTGCGACTAGCTGACTGCGCATTCAGCCGCCCGACAACGTTGCCCGCGAGATCCGGTACAAGAGTAGCAAGCATAAGGCTTGCCTCCCTGCGCGTTGTTGCTTTCTGTGACGCGCTTCGGGGCACCTTGTCTCGATTAAGTTGTCCGTTGGGCCACATACTGCTGCGTAGCAAGCCGATATACTTAAGAATGGCTTCTTCCTGCACCAACACCTTGAAGTTATCTCGGACCTTGCGCTCGATCGTGCCTCCCAGCATTTGGTGCAAAACCACTACCACAGCTCGACCTCGCAGCCAGTTGTTACCTCGGTTGAGGCCAAACACCTCAAGGAAGATGTCACATATTGGCTTGATAAAAGGCTCCAGCTCCTTGTTCTCAAATGCGTTGAGCTCGGCCTCGGCTTCGGCTGCCGTCATACTGTCCTCATGAACATTAAGGGGCATTGTGTTCATCTGGTTTGTAGCCGCCGCGATCAGATTCTGTCCAGCAACAGACAGTTGGTCCAGTACGGGAATATTGCCCAGAATATCTTCCATTCCATCGGTCACTGAATCGTATAGGCGTGTCATCATATCCTTCTTATCTTCGCGACTCATCAGGTCTTCACCTTGGGTAATTACGCTCTGGGACAGAAAGGCCCGCAAATCCCGGCTGCGACACACATCAGGCAGATGCAGCAGCTCTTGCAAGTAGTGCTCCAAAGCCTCACGACGCTTCTTAAGAAATTCGCTCTGAAGCTTCATCACCATCCTTCGACGGGGGAAATCCAGGTTTCGCACAGAGGGGTATCTGTGGCGCAGTCTTTGATGGAGTTCGTGGAATTCGCTGTACCTTCGAGTCACGACCCAGGTAGCTGCTGGCATTTTTTCGCCCGCATTCCTTGAGACTTCAACAACATAGACAGCGAATTCTTTCCCATCATCCTCGCGACCAACCTGAATAGACTTGATTCTGATGGAGGCTCGCCCGTAGAGACTGTTATCACTTTCTTGTATAACATACTGCTGCCTCTGCAACTCCTTCCGGCGAAGTTCTCTTTGCAAGCTAGCTTTGGATTTTCGGAGAATGCGTAACTCTGCAGTATTGTTGGTCAGTTCTGCCTTCTTTGTCAAAGATTCCAAAACAGCATCTTGCGCTGCAAGTCGGTCAATATCATTGGTAAGTACAGTAATGGCCTCTGCAAGACCAAGGTCGCCTGGAGCAGCTTCATGAACTTCATCTTCGATATTGCCCTTTTGAACTTCATCAGCGTCTTCTCTATCGTCCGAAAGAAACCTCTCTTCGTCGCCGAAAAGATCATCGTCCATGAACACGCCGATTCGAGACGCTGCGCTCACGAGTCCTAGGGACGATAGGCTTGGCTTCTCATGTTCTTTGCCAGATGGAGTTGGTCGTTGTAAGTCAATTGAGCCTCGCGCTGAGTCGTTATCATTATTCGAGAAAAGGCTTGAAGCTCCATCGTCGTTTCCAAATAGGGACTCTCGAATCTCCTCAGCAGTCTGTGGGCGCTCATCTTCCAAGATGTTATTAAGTGCCGCCTCCACAGCCTCCACTACTTGCGTATCTGGAATACTTCTAGGGGGCTCTGGATCCAGGCTCTGCACTGAATTGGCCAGGGGGTCATTATCGGGGTCATCATCGTCAAACAAGGGCGAGCTGGCGCTATCATCAAAAGAGCGGCGGTGACCCGAAGGGCCTGGGCTATGACTGCCCTTACCACCCATGGCTTTTAAGTCGCTAGTGGAAAGCCCACGTCGAACCGGGGTGCTGGAGTTCATTCTCGGGTTGAGTCGCGACACTGGAGTTGGCTTTAGTGGATAATGAGAATGTGAAGCTCTCTGTAGTTGGGGGCTGGTGGATGGCCCAGCTTGAGAATTCGAAGGTGGAGGCCGAGACACTATTTTTGATGCATCTTCAGATGCCAATGCCTTGTAAAATAGATCGGATTTTTTGAAAGCCTGGAGGTGCTTTGATTGCATGTCTTCGAGAACTAGGCTTTGAGCTCTCAGTACAGCCCTTCTAGCCCGATAGTATTGTGCTGGAGTTGCCCCTTTCCCTGCATTGAGAAATTCTCGTATTATCTGCCGAAGACTGATAGGCACCCTCAATTCGGGTCGGGATAGGTAGGCTTGGTCAATCTGGGCTAAATCCGAGCGATCCGAGTCCTTCCAGGAGGGTAGCGAGGAAGGCAAATGATCATCATCGGCTGTGTCATCTTCCAAAGGGTTGCGAAAGCCATCCACCACCAACCAGAACTGCACCAGGGGCATAAGATTTTGCCGATCCATATACTCCATGAAGTACGAAAGACCGGATGTGTCACGCAATATTTCAGCCAGGGAGGCACGCTCTAGACGAGATGATCCGGAAGCATGCACTGTTTGGGCGGTTGCAGGTACATGATGTCTATCGCCAGCTGCTGCTAGCTGTTGCACTCTCTGATCTAGGAGTCTTTTTGCCATTTCCAGTCGACGGAGGTAGACTGGGTCTTGCCCTTGTTGCTGGGAATCTTTCTTGAACTGACTCGCCACTTCACTCCGGAACCGCCTTGCATCGGAGAGGTTGTTAAGCTTACGAATGGTGCGAATGAACTTCTCAAAGCGCCGCTCGCCGTCTCCTGGAGCAAGTCGCGGAAACGCGATAGTCTTAGAAGTTCGAGGCGCGGGTGTCGCATGAGTGTCCAGAGCAGCGCGCAGTTTACGGACCGTAGATCGATCTTGGAGCATACTACGCCCATAGTTCTCCATTATTTGGTTGTACATGTCGGGATCTGCCAGAAGCTGTACAACTGGGGACAGAACAGCGCAAGAGACAATTTCGCGAATGATACTCAAAACAGCTCCGCTGTTCAAGACATTACTGTCCAGGACATCCGGGAGAATCTTGGCAACAATGTTTCGTAGATGTTCCTGCTGTACTGGCTTTGTGTCTGAATATGCTAACGATGCGGCGGGGTGCAGCTTTCCATCTCTGTATTTGGCGGCTATTGCTAGATCCAATTCCTCGGATTCCGTGACATCACGATTCAACTTGCGCCCGCGCACCGCTCGTTCAGCTTCGTAGAAGTCTCGAAAATGATTGGTCAAAATGGGCACAATGCGACTCGTGAAGACTTCAACCAGGTCGGTGTCGTATAAGCGATCTCGGATTTTGCCCAGGGCATGCCTTGTGGTCCTGTCGACCTCGTTGGGGAAGACAGGATTCTCGCTGATATGCGAGTACCATGACTTGACGAAGTCACGTATGATGAGTTCGAGTAAGTCGTCTAGAGCGCGGGATATTCTAATGGACTGTGGGTAGATTGGGGGCTTGAAGTAGGCTTGACGAGCTCTGAGACGCGCAGTTTCCGTGCGCCATGTGCTTAAGCTCGCAAAGCTGACGGCGTTCGGTCTGGAAGATTTATGTTGGTGTGAGTATTCGGAGCCGCGTGAGGTCAGGAGTATGAGCAGGAGACAGGCTAGGAGGGTGATTGCGACGCCGGCGACAAAGGCGTGGGCGGCCCATCGTATAGTGGGAAACCAGCTGACAGCATAGCCCCAGGAAATGAAACAAGTGATGCCGGCGATAGCGACATGTTTCCCCTTAAGGGCCATCATCCGAATCGTGTGGCCGTAGCTGTCGCGTCATATTTCGATGGCAGTGGATGAAAAGGCTAGAGGGGCTTCAACGACGAGGTGATTGAAAGCAGTTGTGAAGTTGGAAGCCAAGGACACTAATCAGCATGCCAAGTCGTGCCTTCTTTGAACCCACTTGAGTCCAGTCTGCTGGGTTACCGGAAGCTCGGGCCCCTGGTATTGTCTCGCTTTACAAATGTATGCAGCCACATCCTACTCAACGGTTTGTGCTTGCTGCCATATCAAGACTGATAAACAATTACATCTTGTACAGTATGAATACCGAAACAGAAGGAACTAGTACCTATTGCCAAGGCACCTAGGTTACGTGTATTACCGGCGAAGGCTTAAGTACCTAAGAGACTTACCAGTTACAGTAAGTACCGTAAGTATATAATAAACAATCCATACCTCCTACCTGCCTCCCGGTGAGCTAACCGGGTACATTCCTTGCCAAACTACCACTGATCCAGGAAGTCGCCTTCGAAATAACCATCTCTTGCCGCCTCAAGTGAATAATGAGTTAAGGCGCAAGCGGTCTTGCAGTTACATTAAATCTCATGTTTTGTTCCGTCACAAGACAGCACGCGCCGGGTCTACGTGCTTGAGATCATACCAAGTATCTAGGCATGATGGACATGCCTAGTTGTCAAGGGGTAGCTATGACTCTGCCGATATCGTGGAACTTAATGGGCCGCGGCATACCTGCTTTGTGCCAGTGCTTAGGTAGGTAACTTCCCCTTGTACACTCCCGTCTGCTTCGATTGATCAAGGCGTACCTACCTATCCCCTCAGCCCGTGACAACCAATTTATTAATGATCCCTTATCTCATTGGAAATATGGGCCTACATTGAGTAATGCATTTGAATCCTCACGAAAATTTGGAAAGTTTTGTGACTATGTTTCCTGCAAAATGAACAAATTGGTGGATTGTCCTTGGGAATCTGCTTTGCACTTGATGGCATTTCGTCTTTCTCGTACCTCACCTATTGTAGACATTGCGCCGAGGTCGCCCGCCTACCTGAGATTCTGAACATACGTGCTAGACCATCGTAATCTTCGTCCAGTGATCGAAGCTGTTTGTGACATAGCGATCTCACAGATCAGTCTGTTCATAGCTCTGGACAGTGGGACATTGTGGATAAAGTTTCACCCCCTATCTTCGGCGTGTTGGACGTGCGAAGGTCGATACCATAACGTTGGCTTTGAATACGATTGTCATTACCATATGATGCTGGTTTCTTATAAACCAGCTCCTTATCTCGCCTTGTATGCCTGCAAGATGAGCCCAATTTTCATCCTGGGACAAGTATTATAAACGCTCCCCAAGATGGTTATAATAATGGATGGATGGCAGTGACGTTCGTATGGCGGAGTCGTGCCTTCGTGAGTAAATTTTATTTCTTCATTAACCCTGACCTTAACTCACCATGGGGGGTCTTCAAGCCTTCTGAACAACGCCACGAACTTCTGGCCTTTGTTCCTCTCTACTTTTTTTCCCTCTTCAGTTTCCATTCTCATGGTTTGAACGCACGGATCTGCCTCCTGTTCTTCCTCGACTATCCTCTCAAAAGAAGGGTGCGCATCGAAGTGCGAGACCATCCAGTCATGCAGATCCTCCACATCCGTGATGGTGTAGACGATGCCGCCAGGCCTCAGCACGAACGCGTACTCGGAGTTGAGGGTGGTGGACACGATTCTGGCCTTATGCTTGCGGTGTTTGAAGTGCGGGTCGGGGAAGCAGATGAAGATCTTGCAGAGCTGGGCCTTGCGGAAGAAGTTGGGCAGGAACTTCATCGTATTGGCTCGCAGACAGCCGATGTTCTGGTAGAGCTTCGTTTCGGGATTCTGTCCTCGTAGCGCGCGGATCTTGTCTTGGACGAATTCAGTCACCTGTGTCCGAATCTCCATGCCTAGGAGTAAGGTATTGGGCATGGTGGGCGCTAAGGCCATGAGTAAGCCTCCATAACCACAACCGATATCGACGACTTCGACGACTTTGGTTAGTGCTTTGGGTTCCGTGCTTGAGGAAAGCTCTGTGGATTCGGTCGGTTGTGCTTCGGCTGTTTGGCCTTGGTGTTGGCAATCGTCAGCAACAAAGGCAGGGAAGAACGACGACCAGTCCATGTCGTCGGGTATCGTTGGACTTGGTGAGAAGTTAGCTCAGATCCCTCACGGTACAAATAATGGAAGCCTCAGGAAGCTATACTAGACTAAATTGTGATCGGAGAACGGGTTCGCGTGTGCTCTCTGGCGGTAGAACTTCTTCCTTGGCATATCTGGGGTGTCATTGTCGCGTTGAGCTTGGCGATAACCCTCCCTCTTCTGTTTCTTGTTCGGCGGACCGGCCATTGCGATGATTGGAAAATTCCAAATCTAGGTAGGTGCGATGTGACGAGTTTGGGTTCGGAAATTGGGCGTATGACGCGGCTGAGAAGGAGGAGCTCTATCTCATCTTTAGCAGCCGAGCAGAAAAAAAGTCGATAACTGCGATAGCTTCAGGCCGATTAAGCTCGATGGTGGGGTTACACGCTAACGGCGGGGTTCTAGGGGCTTCAAGTGGGCGTTCAGGGTTCTGGCAGTAAGCTGCACCGTCCTGTTTCCGGGGCAACGGCACTGTTGATCCACGGAACTATTGGAATCGGCTTGTTCAGCCGTCATTCGCGTTCAATCCGCCCAACTCGATTTGGATGACTGACTGACTGACTGCTTTGGTATACTTTCCCCTGACATTCAGTGATTCTGCATACTTCGCCCTCACAGCAAGTTCAATTCCTTTCTTTTCGATTCTACTTGCTGGAGTCGATTTGACGTTTGGAATTGAGCCTTGATAGTGATGGTCATGTCCTGACCTCCGGGTTTACGATACAGTACGATTGGCATCAATCGGCATACCATCCATTGATAGACTAAGCATTGCTGTTTCACTTCTATTTTGCTTCATTTCCACCTGGCATATTTTGCTGTGTAGCCTCACGCAATATGGCTTCTTTCGAGAATCAAAACCCTGCCTTGCGCATGCAGACCGGCTCCAGCCGTCCCCCCCAAGTGCACCAACGATCCAAATCCAATGTTCTATCATCTTTTATTCATCGACGCAACGGCTCTGCTGGATCAGCTTTACCACCAGCCGAGCTGACAGCACCCTCATATTCCAACTTTCAGACCTCCAGCCTCGATCCATCGTCACAACGAGATATGGGGTTTCTAAACTTCTCCCGTCCCGCCGCGCTTGGCGAGATTCAACAGAACCAGGTGGGCGGTGCTCCTCGATCGCCGAGCAAGCAGTATGAAAGACCACCCTCTGCCCCACGGTCGCCGAGCAAGACTACTTTCGGCACGCTGTCTATCAAATCCAACGCTTTCAAAGAGACGGAGAAGATAGCCAAGCAGAGCAAGGAGAAGGACGATGAGAAGATCAAGCCCAAGAAGACTAGGTCGACCACGAACTTAGGAGCACTCCTGAGTCGACCCAAGAGCCTAAAGAACCTACAGAAGATCGCCAACGAGGACGAACAACGCTTTAAGAGAGACAAGGAAAACCGAACGCCGACAACCCCGCAAGAAGCTACTCGTCCACCTATTTATGCTCACTATTGTAGCGGTGCTCTGGACAAGCTGAATGGAGTGGACAACAAGGATGATGTATTTGGTAACAGATACGTGAGCAATGGCTCGTCAGAACTATCTGCTGGCTCCGGTAGGAAGATTCGACCACAGTCATACCATGCATCCACGAATGCCACAAAGGTAGCACCCGAGTTGAAGCCAGGTTCGAATAGAATTAAGAGCTCGCCTACTAAGCGTCGGGGCTTGGGCATATTCACCAGTGGGAGAGACTCGAAAGACAAGCCCACGTTGGCGTCCGCTGAGGATTTCAGCATCGACCCGAAGGACATTAACTCGCACCTCGAGGCGATGCTAGACCGTCGGAACATCCCTGAAAACCAGAGGTACAAGATGCGTAACCTTGCCGACACAATCAAGATGGAGTTTATCAGACAAGACTGGGCCGAAAGCCGAGGTGTCAACAATGTCCGGTCCGGAAGTCCCGACAGTGATCTAAACAAGGACAACGATGACAGCAAGACTAAGAAGACTCGCGGCCGAAGCTTTACACTGTCGAGAAACCGTGGGCCAAAATCCGAGTCGACCTCGCCAGTGAAGAAATCTAAGGGCGAGGGCACATTGGGACGCCACTTCCGAAGTCGATCGACAGAGAGCGTGGCAAGCGAACGCCCTACATCGTCAGGATCGGGAGCAGGATCAAGCATCCTATCCAAGATAAAGCTGCAACAAGGCCCGGCTGATTACGTGAGTTACCTTCGTAAGGTGCAGAAGCCAGAAGTAGTCGAGGTCGGCAAGCTTCACAAGCTCCGCCTTCTTCTGCGGAACGAGACAGTAGCATGGACGGAAGAATTCATTCGACAAGGAGGTTTGGAAGAAATTGTCGGCTTACTCCACCGCATCATGGATGTTGAATGGAGGGAGGAACATGAGGATGCTCTTTTACACGAGAACCTCCTCTGCTTGAAGGCTTTGTGCACCATTGCTCTTGCGATGCAGTACCTGCACTCCATTCAAGGGACGTTGTTCCCGGCTCTCCTACACATGATCTTCGATCCCGAGAAGAAGGGCCCCAACGAATTCAGTGATCGCAACATCATCACGTCGATCCTATTTATGTACATTCAATCTGCCTCGATTGTTGACCGTCCCATCCGGGCAAAGACAGTCCTGGGCCACCTCCGAGACCCCGAACCTAAGGAAGACCAGCGCCCGGTGGGCTTCGTGCTCGAGATGCATCGCGAGCGACCGTACCGGGTGTGGTGCAAAGAGTGCACCGGCGTCACCAAGGAGGTCTTCTGGATCTTCTTGCACGCACTGAACGTTGTCTATCTGCCTCGGGACAAGGAGCCCAAGGGGGACCGTCGCGCATCCGGCATTGATAGCCTTGCTTACATGCAGACACATTTCCCGCAGGAACGCGCCCCGATTGCTGCTGCGCCATACGTGGGTGGTGTTGAGTGGGATGCTACCAACTACCTGGCTAGTCACCTGGACTTGCTGAACGCGATTCTGGCGTGCACGCCCACGGCGCAGGAGCGCAATGCCTTGAGAGATCTGTTCAAGATTTCGGGCTGGGAGCGTATGATGGGAGGATCTTTGCGCCTCTGCAAGGAAAAGTTCTATCCGTTTGTTCACGAAAGCCTTCGCACTTGGGTATCGGCTGCGGTGGAAGACGGCTGGGACGTCAAGGACGTGCGCTACGGACCACCCGCGCAGCCCAAAAGTCCAAGTAAGAAGGCGACGGGTGCTGGGGCGAAGCAGGTCAAGGATGACAAGCCGCCGCCCAAGATCGAGATGCCGAAGCTCGACTTTGGACATGGTAATGGCATGGCCAGCCCACTTGGGAAGCCGAAGGATGACTGGCTCTCCTAGCGAGAGGCACTGCAACGAAGGTGGGCAGCGGAGGGGCAGGTGAGGACGTCACGGGAGAAGAGGGGGCGCGAAGGAGAGAAGTGGAAGGAGAACGAGAGCCCGGCGAATCGGTTGCGGCGTCTTTGATGATTACGGGTGGGATGGGTGTGTCCTCTAACGATGAATGATCAAAACTTTGCGTGCGCGCGAGGGGAAGTGAAGTCTCACTCCGATTCGCGCGCCGTCTCTCTCTCTCTCTCTCTGCATAACGGTTTGGTTTTTGGGAAGTTCGCATAAGGGCATTGTTTTTGTATCTTGAAACTGGATGATTCTCGCGACTCTTTGTCAGATTACTTGGGTGGAAACGAAACAGATCTCTACATTGTCCACTGTGTCGCCGTTCCTGGGACCCTGAAGAAGGTCTTGTTTAGTTGTGGCCTTGGTGTTTATCTCTGGTTATGTGTCACGTCTTTCCTTTAACTGAAACTTGGTCTTATACATCCTCGATATCGAGGTCGTTGACTTAGCTTCCTGGAAACTGAGGTAATGATGGGTTGATGACCGATAGAATTTGGGATACGTCTTAGAGTTGATCGTGGGCACTGGAGACTGGAACGTGCAAGACTGTACCTTGGCGTGCTTTAATGACATAGTGATGAGTGAGAATGGCATGAAGGTTTAATGAACAATATGAGGTCATCTCAAATAAGGCTGTTTCGTCGTGCTTATTTCATAATCCTCTAGACAGCCACGTCCTTGATGGGCCCCGTTCGTTTGGAGTACTGCCCATGCATGTACTGTCAGTCTAGCCTCTCATCCTCAAATTTCATGTCGATCACATTCTCCTTCTCTTCATCTGGCGGGCAGAGTGTCTGGGATCTTCTGCTATTCAGATGAGAGTCCCGACAAGAGCCCGCTTAATGAGCGTACCTTCAGATCTTGAGATAGTGCCATGTGAGGAATCTAAGACACTTCATTATGCCAGTGACAGGAACAGGATTCTGGCATTTTGTCACGTCGACTGGCTTTGTGATGGAAGAAACATTTACAAAGGAGAGCTAGCTATGGTTATGGTTGCGAGTGAGGAATTATACTTGGAAGAGCGGTGAAAGAAAGACTAGCAAAAGAACTTCCACCGCTATGGCTTGTCAGAGCACGGGGTAAAAAGCATAGGCAAGGGGCATTGGGGTTCCAACACAGGCTTCTGGTACAGATCTGTAGGAAAAGCCGATGCAGCCAAGAGACCTGCGAAGAGTATTATTCTCAACAACATCAAGGTCAACCACGATCATTACGGTCTTCTTACTCATCCAGCCGAATCTCCTGGTGCATACTATAGAGTGGGTATCTGGATTTCGCCCCATAGCGAGGGAGCCAGTTGAAGACATTTGGACCAAGTTCAGAAGAAGGAAATCACTATCGTATGAAAGCAAGAGGAGATCCCTGGATCATCGCTTCTGCTCTTTCAGAAGGCGTAATTAGCGTTGAGATCTAGGACTGTGCAGCAACTGGGCTTGACATTCCCTCCGAGTTGAAAGGTTTGCGCACTCAATATACCCTATGGCCAA
The DNA here is from genome assembly GCA_022578815.1 of Xylariaceae sp. FL0016. Taxonomy (NCBI): domain Eukaryota; kingdom Fungi; phylum Ascomycota; class Sordariomycetes; order Xylariales; family Xylariaceae; species Xylariaceae sp. FL0016. Next base: position 329,737 of record MU388753.1, read on the forward strand.
TACATTACATACATAAGGGTTAGATTATGAGGCTCATGTGTCTTGCTTTCGCCACATACAAGTATTTCAAGCTCATACGTACAGCGAGGAGGCTTTCTCTATATCCCACCAACACAAGCGTTGTACGGTTGCAATAGCTTCCCACGCAGTATAGTTGTTTTCATATCATGTCCCGCTTTGTGGCTTTCGGGACATTTATGAGATAACTGTGTCTCCGAGTAGCCCGTAAACACGGCATACCCTTTGCGCTGTTTTTGGTTTCCCTCCCACCCGCTCTCTGCGCGTTCATGTAAGACGACTGGACATCAAGCATCCGCTAATGCTATCAATGCTTCTCTGATACCGCTTCACCTACAACAGTGACGGAGTCACTCGTGTTGTCGCCCCATCTTGTGGTATCATACTAGAGCCGGCATAGTGTGTCAACATCGCCGGCGCCAAGCCTACCCGTGGTAGCACGGGCAAGTTGAACCGTGTCGCCGCGGGCACGCGGGGGAACGACCAGCAACTCTGGACTCTAGATTCCCAGATTCCTAGACCGCGTAGGTTTACTAGTTTTCATGATCCAATCGGCAGCCGCCGGCAGGCAGACCAAGCGGTGGGGTCGGCAAACACGTCGCCGAAAGAGTGTGTTCAGGCCATGGCCAGGTGCAAGACCGGGCAGTACGACACGGAGTAGAGGGTCTCCAAGAGATCTTGTCACACAGCGAGTGGACTGTGGTCCGAGATGGGTGATTAGCATGAAGAGAGAACGGCGGTTATGCACGAAGCCCGCTTTCTCGGCCACCTGACGAGCCCATAAATGTAGAAAAAGAAGAATCTATAGGGCGCTGGTTTTCCTGGCGGGCTTTTTATCAAGGGCTGGCTGTTGGTACCCGAGCAGTCGGCAAAAGAGGAGCACAACCGAACACCATGCCCGTGCTGTGATCAGTACATGCGTGTGCTCGTTCGACACAAGCTTCCTCAGAGCATCTTGTAGGAATGATCAATGGTGTGACCGAGTACTTTGGCCCTCAACGTACTGCTTGGTAACGTCAGGTGAAATCGACGATGAAAAGCTGCGTGGGCTGGCGTGCTTGCTCTGCTCCCTTCTTCCACGGACATAGCATTCTGTACCCATCGTTTGGTCTGTTGTTGGTGACTTCTACCAGAGATCGCCCAAAATCTACATGCACGGGAAGAATCTTCGCTACCAGCCCAAGTTTCAATGGATTGCAAATACTCGGCAGGTTTACCGAAATGTTCCAGCTGATCGGTATTCCTCCCTTGTCTCGGCCGATTTCCAATTCGTCCCCGAATTTGGGGGCCAAGAGCGAAGCTGCCGAATCAAGACGAATTTATCTTCGTGCCGTATGAACGTTGCGTGCCATATGGGTTTTCATTCTTATTTTCCAGGCCTCAAGGTCCGACCTACTATGCTAAAACTGAGACGGAGATCATCCAGCAAAATGCCGCTGCCTGTGAAGTGAAAACACGAACCAAAATAGACTCTCGATAAGTTCCATAGTTTTATATCATCCAGCATGCGATTGATCCAATAGTGTCAGCAGAAGCCATTACGACGGACGTCGCGGCTGTCTTCTATCTCAATAAATTGATCCTGATAGCATGGATTTTCGCAACCACTTGAGTTTATGACTTGATACGAACGCAAGGATTATTCGTGATCTATTGAAATCTTGAGAGAGCTAGCGTCCGGCGATGGCCGACAGCTTGTGGAAGCGAAGCCGTCGCAAGGACTCAGCACCACCATTGTGACGGGTGAAATCATCTCTCAAGCACTTAAGCGCGTATAGTCTGTTATTTATGATGAACTCACTGAAGTGGACAGTGGCGCAAAAAAGGTCACAAGTTACTCACTTAAGCTGGCTATGCTGAGACTTATGCGATAAACTGATCAATAGTAGCCACGGGTATCGTGACTGCTCACAGAGGCCTCACACGGATTTTGCTGGCACGCAAACCCCGTCATACCACAATAGAAGCTCGATGTCGTGCAATGTGAACCAAAGTTGTGCCAGCCTATTGGCATGGTCCTCTCTGCCAAGCAACGTAACTTCACAGTCACTTATCGCATTCATGAGTGTCCAATTGGGTAGGTTCCATGCGGAGCCATGTGGGAGTTTGATGCCTGTTACCTCGTGGACAGTGGACAATCTGCCACTCGCCGTGCCGAAACGTGTGAGTGAAGTGTTCCACGGCATACGGGACGGGCCTGCTCGTTGGTAGCAATCTACTGCTGCTTCTGATCATTCTTCGCATTTGGTTCATTGGGAGTATACCTACTCTTCTTCTCGTGCATCATTCAAGCTGACAATCAGGCCGTGCCTATCTCTTCTCGCATCGAGCAAACCTCCAATGGCCAAATTTCGGGGTTCGACGTGAGGCAAGAAGCTTGAATACGAGATATATCCCGCCACCTCTGGATACACCATTGATTTTGTTTATCATGTATCGTTATCAAGGCCTCGCGCGCGCACGTACTCGCTCTAGAGTCACGCAAAGAGCTTTTGCTGCATGGTCGCTCAACAGCTAAAACCCATCAAGCATCACTGCAGTATCTCTCGCAACTCGATGAACACTTAGAAGTCACAGCCTGGCCAATCTGATATGCTTTTACTTGTGTACTTGGAATCCACCTAAAAGGCCGCGGCTCGTTCGAAACTGGCCAGCGAATTTACCCACGTTATCCTAATTGTGTCCAGGGCAACGCACACTGGCACCATAATATCGACTTTGGCGGGCACTTTATCGAGGCGTTTTCCGCAGAAATCAACGTGCTCAGACAAATTTCTTGCTCCTTAATATTTTCCGCTTCAATTTGCGAGAATGATGCTGGGCGTTCTTCAAAACCTCGTATCTTGCGCGGCCATTGCGGCTTGTGTCGACCAAGTCTGTGGCCAGGACCAACCGGTTCCTGTTACTGGCTTAACCACAGGGATTGACACCGAGACCGGTGAGCCGCCCTCACGAATGAACATCAATACTCTCGCGTCGCAAGGCGGACCAGGATGGTAGGTGGAAGACATCACTCCAGCGGGGGACACTAGCTAACCAACGAAGGGACCTGTTCATTCGTGGGCTCGATGCTCTACAGAACAGGGCAGAAGACGACGAGCGGTCGCACTACAGCATTGGTGGTACGCATCAGTCCACTCGAGGCTCATATGAGGATGCATCTTGATGCTAATATGTACAGGCATCCATGGTATGCCATATAATTCCTTTAATGGAGTCAGTGCCGTGCCTGGGAGCGTTGTCACGGGATACTGTCCTCACGGAGTACGTTCTTTATTCAAGTCCTTATATGATCCTCTAAGCAGTTGACTGTGAATTTATACAGGAAACTCAATTCGTCGCATGGCATCGCGCATACATTGCGCTGTACGAAGTAAGCATACGATGCTTATTCTTCGGGTATAAGTCTTTCTAACAAGAAGCAGCAAACTCTTGGAGAAGAGATACAGCAACTTGCTTCAGAATATACAGGAGATAATGCCGACGACTACAAATCTGCTGCAGAGACTTTTCGCTTTCCATACTGGGATTGGGCTGGCGATCCATCACTTCCGAACGCTTGTACTCAGGAAAGCATCATCGTTGCTGGTCCCGACGGACGAATCGAGCTTCACAATCCGCTATATGACTACCGGTGGCAGACATACCCGCTGAACCAAACCGATTTTCCTGGGTTCTCGAACATGGGACCGACCACCACTCGAGGCGGAGATGGTGGTTTCGACCCAGATTATGTGAACTCGAATCTGGAAAATGCGACCGATCGTATCCGAGACTCTGTGGTGAGTGCATCCTCGAATGCCAACTACGTCCGGAAACTCATATCTAAGTAGTATCGAACATTCGTATCCTCCACTACCTACGACCAGATGGCTTCGATGTCGAACTCTGGGTCTAGTTTCGAGGCACCGCACAACGATATCCACAACCTGGTGGGCGGTAGCTTTCCTGCATTAGAGGTTACTGGTTTTGACACACTGTTGTAAGTATACCGGCCATAATGATAATACTGCAGGTCTTCTAACCGATCCATCAATGAAGCATGTTGCATCATTGCAATCTTGACCGACTGTCTGCTCTATGGATGGCTATACACCGCAATAACACCTACCAAACGCAGACATACACGAGCAACGGCCTATTCTCAACTGCCAAAGGCGACACCATCACCGCCAACAGCCCCTTAAAGCCCTTCTACCAAGCCGACGGGACGACCCTGCACACCGGAATGAGCGTAAACTCGACCGAAGTCTTTGGGTACACCTATCCCGAGCTGAGCGGACGTCTTGAGGCAGACGGCGAGATCAAGGACATCATCGCACAAGTCAACAAGCTCTACGGTGGCCTGGGTGGTATCTCAAAGGCAGCTTCGGGGCCGGGCAGGGAATGGTTCGTTGATGTCCAAGTCGAGCGGGTCGATCTCGAGCTTCCGGCCACGATCGAGATATATCTCGGCGACCAGCTTGCGGGCCGGACTGTGCTCCTCAGAATGCCTATGGACGGACTCGCGCACGACGAGATACCCCTGAAGCGCGCAATCAGCGCACTCGACATCAGTGAGACAGACCCCGACGCCATCGAGGCCGCTTTGGAGGGTCAGCTTCACATTACGGTCAAGAATGTATGTATATTCCCCAACCTCGGGTTGCCCGGGACATTTGGTGCCAGACCTACCCGAAAGTCCTCATCACTAAGGGCTATGGTTATGGGCTCCTGTGTAGACCACCCGGGCCCTCTCTCCGCGCGTCGAGACACCAATGTGCTAACCCCAATTTTTAACCGCAGGCCAATGGCACCGTACTTGATGGGACAATTCCGAGTCTTAAGGTTGACGTTATTGCAGAAGATGTGACGCCCCCTGCCAGCGCCGATGCGTTCCCACTTTACGGCAACAAAACCTCCCTGCCCAAAATACTTGCGGAGCATCCTTAAGCACCATAATTTTGGAAGTTCAAGTCACCACATGGCCCCTACAGCACCTGGTGCAGTTCAAAAAGTACCTTCTAGCTTTGTGGGGGCGATGGGGGTCTGTCGATAGTCTATGTCTGGTAGTATCTTCAACATGTGGTTCGGAGTCTCGATGATATTCTTGTATTGCAGGATGTGGACTTGCAGTGGGTAGTAATAGATTTTACCATAAGCTGAGATGGTTGTTTTAGCCGACACAGTGCAGAATCTCTTAGAGAAAATGCTTGCTCCATGATGTGTGGTATGTACATCGTCGTTGGAACGTGTGGCCCATGAGACAGTGTGTCTCTGCCGGGCTCGGAGTCGTCTTGTGATCTCCATTTTGGGGCGGGGGCTTTGTTCAGGACTAGCTTCACACATTCATCTTGCATCTTCGTATATTCTTCTTCAGAAATTGCCATTATCCGTCTACTTATACCAAAAGTAAAGCGAAATGTACTCCATACGAAATCGGGTTACCTTTGAAAGATTTGGCTGCAGATCAGAGCGTCTAGTTCTTGTTGTTGACGAGGTGAGATTACTTCTACTCAGCTGCTACTCGAAATAGCGCATATAGATGCAAATAGTTATAGCCTATCAAAAAGAAATCAAAGTCTCAAGTATCAACTTAGCTTCAAGTGATACCTACGTATTCTGACAATTCGGCTGACATGACGAGAGACCCTTGGTGGCGAATGAATGCTGGTCGCTTGCTCTTGTACCACGAGGGCACAACGACATCATACGATCAGGAGTAACTACGCTGATAGGAGTATGTAAGTTATGGCCGCCATATCACAAACCACTCCGTTCGTACGAGAAGAGAAAAACCATTCACTGCAGTATCCTCTTTCTGCAGCTGTCAAGGGGAATGGACAAGAATCTACGGGTGTCAGACCTAAGAGAATTTGACAACGTGAGAATGCACTACTTCGAAGACTGGCTATGAGTTGATGTGCGAGCTTGTATCATTAGTGTAGGTGAAGCTGTCACAACCGACTGCGGATGTAACTGAGCTGAAAGTGAGCAGGTTCTCAAGTCACCGCGAACTCTGGTCTGTATCGGCGACTCAGAAGTGCCTTCCCGAGTCTCCCAAGGAATGCCGATGTTTGGGAAAGGTTAGACGACGTACTTGGCCTAGCATCTCAAGACAGCTCCGTTCGCCTCAGGGTTTTTCCCCCCCTTGAAGTCACAGCGCCACCGTGATGCATACCTGATAGGGCATCGCGAGAAGCGCAATACTCGCGGCATACAGGACCCCCAAACGTGCCTACCCAATGGGATGGTCTGCGCATGTCTTGTCACACGGGCAATGTCGAGTGATGAAACCCATGCGCAGATCTGGAAGAGATCTGCGATAGATCTACCATGCGGCTCAATGTGCACCGGTGCTTTTTCAACGACCGAAAGTTGGAGACCGCCGACCCCCACGGGGGAGCAGCAAAAAAGGTCGAACCAAACTTCGGAATCACGAATTAGGAGGCGGAAATATTGATTCCAAATCAAAGATCTCGGGTACCCGCCCTGCTCGCTATCGGGATCGGGGATTTGGGCGCGGTTGGTTCTGCCTGTAAACTCCCGAGGCCGTGCAGGCCGCGAGCTGGCAGCCAATGACTACAGCAGATATCAGAAGGCATATCCCAGCATTCTGAGAATGTATACCAGACGACTTGCTTCAGGAAATGACCTCGAAAACCATTCTTACGAAGTGAAACAGAGGTTTGAGCCAAAATCTGGACCAAATATCTGACATCGATCAAGATACGCGAAACAGGGTATCAGCATCTGGCTACTACCGGTATCAACCATGGAGGTAATTACTCAAGCTCTATCAACAACGTATTTCTTAGCCTCACCTCATCCCCATGTGAGTACGGCACGGCACGGACACTAACACAATAGTCTCCGGGGATCTTACGCGCATACCTAGAATATGACGGCCCCCTCTGATAAGCAAGGGGCCAAAGTGCAGCGGCTCGTATAGTACTAATTACTGGTTAATATGAGTCGGCAGCCGCCCGCACCCCTGACTCCCAACTTCTCGGAAACCCCCATCACTCACCTCAGCACGGTTAGAGAAACGTTATACAACGTGCTCAGGGGCTCACAGATCGCCGTGGATTCATATCGTGCAATATGAAAGCTCCATCTAAAAGCCTAGTCGGCGGCCAATGGGGTTTGGAAAAGTGCCAACGGGCGTCGAATATGTTTGATGTTGGCGATCATGGATCATGGAAGAAAGCCATGGTCATGTTGGTAAGGCTTTCCGTGTTTGCGACATGGGCTGACAGGTTGGGAATGAGTCGCAATGACCTACTCCGTGCCCCCAATATGGAGGTCGAGAGTCTTTTCCTACTGGAAGGCATGGACTGGGTAGTGAGAGGGCATACTGCCTAAATATCTCGAGGGAAAGTGCTTCTTTGGCTGGATGTCTCGTGGAGATCCAACTTATAAGACTACTCGAAGCTCAAGCACTTCAATAGTTCAGCCATTCATTCATTCAATCAACACCATTTCCAGTGTCTCCGTCACCACTCCTCATTCACCGTCGTTCCCCGTGTTCCCGCGACTACCTATCAACATGAAATTGGTCAAGTCAGGACATTCGAGTCCCCGATCGCATCTGTCGCGGGTTGTCAGAGCGCTTGCGGGGACTTGCCTTTATCTAACTTCATCTGCGGATGCCACAGCGGCCGGTTATGACGCGCTCGAATCGACTATAAGCGGCATGCATTCGGCACTTGCCACTAATACGACCACATGTCGCTCCGTCGTACAACAACATCTGGCTCGAATCGAAGAATTCAATCCCACGGTCAACGCGATGACAAGTCTCAACCCAGATGCTCTGAGCATTGCCGATGAGCTGGATGCCCAGCTTGCCGCTGGAAATATGACAGGCAAGCTATTCTGCGTTCCTGTGGTGCTAAAGGACAATTACGACGCTGTTGGCATGAACACGACTGGGGCAAATACCGACTTGGCCGGCAATCACCCCACCGCCGATGCGCCGACCGTGAAGGCCCTGAGAGATGAGGGCGCCGTCATCATTGGAAAGGCCAACCTCCACGAGATGGCTCTGGAAGGACTTTCCGTGTCTTCTCTTGGTGGGCAAACCCTCAATCCCTATGATCACACACGAACCCCTGGAGGGAGCAGTGGGGGCACGGGAGCCGCTCTGGCGACAAGCTTCTCGATCCTCGGCACGGGAACAGATACAGTGAACAGCCTTCGAAGTCCTGCAAGTGCGAACAATCTGGTCAGTGTGCGACCCACCCGGGGTCTTCTTTCGAGGACCGGCGTCATGCCCATCAGTACAACGCAAGACAACGTGGGGCCGATGGCAAGAACGATTGAAGACCTAGCCGTTGCTTTGACTGTCATGGCCAGTGTGGGAGCTGACGAACGCGACAATTCGACATTAGCAGTCCCAGTCGAGGCTCGAGGTATCGACTATTCGGCTGCGCTGCAGCTGACTGGGGGAGACTTGAGCGGCCTGCGAATCGGTGCGCTGGACGGCTTCTGGAATCACACGCCATCTCCCGAGACGACACCCGTCATCGATACCATGACAAGTATGGTCGAGTTCCTTACATCGCAAGGAGCTGAAGTTGTCACTATTACCGACCCGATTTACAATGCCACAGCTCTTGCCGGCCTCGACGTCCAAACCTTCGAGTTCAACGATACGCTCAACGCATACTTGAACAGTCCAACCCTTGAGGGTGACCGACCTACGAGCTTGACCGAGCTGTACAGCAGCGGCAAATTCCTCGTGATCCCCAGCCAATATGGTTTCATGAATAAGACTCGTGTGTCCTCCAAGAGTGATCCCGCTTACGCGACAGCTCTGGATGGTATTACAAACCTGACGGCCTCACTTCAAGCTACTTTTGACAGCAACAAGCTTGATGCCGTGATATACCCCGAACAGAAAAACCTCGTGGTAAAGACAGGATCGCCCTCCCAAGCAGGCCGCAATGGTATCCTTGGTGCTTTAACTGGCTTCCCGGTAGTGACAGTACCGGCGGGATTCTCGCCGGCTTCTGACGACGCCCCGGCCGGAGTGCCGATCGGGATGGAAATCATGGGAAAGCCTTTCACGGAAAGCAAACTACTAAACCTTGGTAACCAGATCACCCAGATGCGCCCACTGCGACAGCCGCCAACGTTTGCGAATAGGACTGTGGCAAGTAACGGCCTGGTTGGCATGCCTTCGATGGTGCCGAACATCACAAACATTCCAGCCACATATCCCATCGGAAAACTGTCGTGAATCAGATCGAGAGGTGTTATGGAGTCGTGGTTGATCCGTGAGACGAAGCTACTGTCGAACAATAAGCAAGTACTTAGATAAATAGGCCCAGGCCCACCCTGATAAAGAAGGGCTGGAACCACTTCAAGGGTCACGTGTAAGTGACTTGAGGCCGGGGTCTCGAACATAGCTCCTAATAATGAAAAAGCAAAATCTTCCTTAAACTCACACGATCTCGTACCTTTGTCTTATTCATGCATTCATTTGACGTGCCAAGTTCGTTGCGAGAAAAAGCGGTATCCCGTCGATGCGTCCGCGGCGGCACGTTCTGATTGGACGAGAGCGCGCGCGAGTTGCCGAAGAGGGATGGGCCAGAACGTTCAAGATCTCGATGTCGCAGCCCATGACGTCTGAAGGCAGCACAACGGTAGAAGCCAGCAGCAGCCAAGCTGCATTTTGGGCGTTTTTCCCGAGTGCTCAAAGGGTCGTGACAGCAGCCCTGGTGGGGCGCAATCCTGAACCATCATGGGGGCCTCGCCGAAACTACCGGTGCCCTCTCACCGGCCTGAACTTGCCTGAGCTCTGCCGGAGGGGCGCCTCATTTTATGAACCATGCATGGCCACAGTCGATCCCGATGTGAAGAGGAGTTTGATCAAGACCCAGATCCTGCAGCTCCCTACCTGTTCACCTGATGGGTCCCTAGATTTGAAGACAAGGTACGCTCCAAGTACATGCCTTGCGTTATGCATGTAGGTTGATGTCCATGTACATGTAGGTCTTTCGTGCGTGGAGGGTAGGTTGCATGGCCACAGGTCTACCCCCATACACATCTGCACCACGGACTTTTTCCGCGGACTGCCATTGTCGCACAAAGCGGACGCATCGCTACAAAAGTTCTCGAGGAGGTGTAGAGAGGGCTTCTCCTTTCCCTCGCCCCACCCCTCTTCGTCTTCTGTTTGAGTTGATTGCGCTGTTATTAGACAGCCTGGGATAGAGGGTGCTGCCACATTGACGAATTTTTGGGATAAAGAGAAGGTCCACCGCTCGCCTTCGCGCATTTAACGGGGAGACTGGCAGTACACGAAGCCACCACCTAGTACTTCGATGTTGAAGTGTTGAGCGGCGAAACAGCTGACTTGGAAGGCATTTTTGCTGTTATTAGACAGCCAAGGGGAGAAGAAGCTTTAGCCCTGGCCATCCCAAAGTGGCAAATCCGATCCGACTACAAAGAGGGAGGAAAGAAGGAAGGGGAAGGGACGACCGCAAGAAGGCAATATCGACTTACGGGAGAACATTGGAAGCCATCAGGCTCAAATACCTCGATTTGGATCATCACTAGAGGGCCGCCCATCACGAAATACTGCGCCGACCGACTATCGTTCGTTTCGCGTTCCGACACAACTGCAGGTGATAAGGGTTCCTTTTTGTATTCACACATACAGACTGGAGTTATGTGCAAGGAGCTCTACCAGCGATGGCGCGGTTGCTCGTGCTGGGGACTCCTCGGCCCGGAAGTCTGCTCTGAGCTATTCAAGACATGCCTAGGTCCTAGAGGCGATGTCGACAAGAAAGTAGTCAGGTGGAATGACAGGTAAGCATTGTAACCTTTCCGACCACGTCTGTGCATATACCTGGGACTTACCGAACTCTCTCTTTGGGGTCTCTTTGCGGTTACTTGGTAATCTCAGGACACATAAAAAAGCTTGCTAACTGTCACTTGAACAGCACGTGCCAGGAGTGTTGGGACCGGCTGTTACAAGAGGCCAAGGACAGTGAGCGGAAGCCTATTCCTAATTCATGAAGTGATATGCCCCAAACCATTTATCACGGTTTCCAATAACTCGCTTGCCTTCAGCTGTCTATGTAGATCAACCGCTAACCCCTGGTGCCCCAGTGGCCGATGCTGACGCGGGGGCCGAGGCACTTGCTGCTGCGTCTGTCTCATCTAGGAGCAATTCGACCGCCGATTCTTGATTGGTGTTCTAGCATGGGGTTGGAATGGTCGTGATGGGCGCGTAGACAGCATCATTCGCTGACGAGATGATTGTCAGGAGGCGTGCCATTTGTTGGATGCGATGAAATATAGCTCATGCGGAATGATTAATGGCAGAGCGAATATTGGTATCTTCACAGTAAAGTCATTGAATCACATTTCGTGATATGTAACGAGTGTTGCATTGAGAGTTTTGAACCTGCTTCAACGTGGAAGTCATGAGGCACTTGGTCTGCTGCGCAAGCCTGAGCACAACGTGCAAATAAGAACAACAGATGCGTCTGAAGATCAGAGCCAGGCTTTGATAAGGGGTGCCTAGCAAGTACAGTGGACTCCTGTATGCTCCTCCGCGTCCAGCTGAAACCTCGCATAGGTATGGTGATCTTTCTGTATGATGCCCAGCCTGCCATCACTAGGTATTGGACCTATGTATTCATAGCCAAACAGGAACATTGGCCGACTTCAAATTCACCGATGGGAATGAATCTATCAACGGCCGTGTTTCGTTATCAAGAAACAGTCGCCAAAATGTGGCACAAACATACATATATACTGAATGCCCTCTTTGGACTTCCCAACTTTGCAACAATCCCAGGAGTGGGCTTATCGCTACTTAGTTGGTGTCACTATATACACGAGCGTCCGTCGTACCTTCTCAGTCGCATGGCCCCAATCGTATGATGAGTATACAAACCGCCAAGTATCTGTTCGTCAAGAGTTCTTTGAGATGTGTAGACTAGACTGCACATAGGATGGCCCAATTAAAGAAGCGATATGTAAGAGGTGTTATGCTGTTCATTGGTCACGTGCTTTCGAGACAGCTCCTTAACGCGCCAGAGCGAATCAGCGGGGCACAATCGTCATTCCAAGCTTGAGGTCGCCCTGATGAGCACCTGCATGGTCGAAATTCCTTGTCTTACAAATCAGCGCGACAGCAACAGAACAAACCATTATGGTTCTTTTGCTTGATTCAGCGCTGAAATAGAGGCGTCGAGCCGCTCAACACAATGCCTGGGCGAAAGCGGAGAGCAACGGCAGCCTCAGGATCAGCGCGATCGACCAGGGCAAGTGCTCGTCGCAATGACGTACCCGACATCTATCGCGAAATGCTCGTCGAGGCCGAGGTGCGACCGACGGCTTCCTCGCCAGACCGACCGGTGAAGAGGAGGCGACCTGGCCAAAGGACTGGTGCGCACGCCGAGAAATCCCGCGCGTTCTCTGGCAAACCCGAACTAAACGCTCAGCCTGGTTCAAGAACCGATGACAACAAAGACGATGACGAGGATGAAGATGGGGTCGAGGACATACAATTCGAGGACGTGGCACTCCCGACGGCGAACATCCAAACTATTTACAGAGATTCTGACGAAGAGGACGACGAAGACGAAATAGCCTTCGAGGACGTCGACTTTTCTTTGCCTCTTCCTGACCCGAAGCCCGCCCAAGAAACGTCGCTAGACCTCCAGCTCGATTTGTCGTCGCGCGCGAACACTGCACCACGCAAAAACATTGAAAGGCGAAAGCCGATTAACAAGGTAGAGAAGGATCGTCGGGTTGAGATACACAAGACGCATGCTCTTTGCCTGTTATCGCATGTCTCGCGGAGGAATCGTTGGTGCAATGATCCTGTGGTGCAAGATACTCTGCGGCCACTTTTGACATCAAAGATGATCAAATACCTCAATCCGCCGGAGGATCTGACACAGTTTGGACGGGCGAACTCACTCAAGGAAGGGCTGAAAGTCGTCAACACCATGTTCAAAACGAGGTATCGCATCACAGAACGAGGCTTGCGGAGAGCTTTATGGGCTGACAACGAGGAGCATTTGCACAACGTAAATCTATCATTGGATCTGTGAGGGTTGATGTACTGACACAGCTACAGTACAAGCTTCCAGACGATGCTGAAATGCCGATGGAGAAAGCTGACTTTCGAGACGCAGCGAAGTCTCTTGAGGGATCTCGAGACGTCGGGGCGCAACTTTACTGCGCGCTCCTCCGTGTTGCTGGCGTTGAAGCAAGGCTTGTATGTTCTTTGCAGTGTCTATCATTTGTATCTGGGGGTCCATCATTGGGGAAACCACCCAAACAAAGGAATAAACTGTCTGTTGAAGAGCAGCGTGCTCGGATGCCCAAATACGACAGTAGTTTCGAGTCACCTGCTCTGACTACAATGTCGCCCGTCCGTCGACGACTCGGTCACCCGAACGCAACGGCTTTTCATGTTCCAAGCACAGCTAACCACAGTGTCTCCCTCCAAACTGCACCGACACCGAAGAAAATGGTAGAATCTCCTTTTCCAGTCTACTGGGTCGAAATCCTCGATGAGGCGCACCAGAAATGGCAGCCTACAGATCCACTGGTCACAGAGTCGTTTTGGAAACCACAGAAACTGGAACCTCCTGCCTCCGACCGCGAGAACTGTATGACATACGTTGTTAGTTTCGAGGCTGACGGCACGGCAAAAGATGTAACTCGGCGCTATGCGAAGGCGTATAACGCAAAGACAAGGAAGACACGGATCGAGAGCGCTTCATCTATCGGTGAGAGATGGTGGCGGAAGGCCCTGAGGGCTTATTCTAGGGGCTACATGACGGACCTTGATCAGATTGAAGTCAACGAGATGAACGCTGCGGAAGCGCGCGAACCAATGCCGCGCAATGTTGCAGACTTTAAGGATCATCCCGTATATGCTCTAGAGCGACACCTACGGCGGTACGAAGTGTTGATACCTAACGCATCGTCAGCTGGCACGGTGGGAGCCGGTAGTACCGGACCCCTGGAGAAGATATATAGACGCAGAGACGTACGTCTAGCGCGCAGTAGGGAGAAATGGTATCGTCTGGGCCGCGAGGTTCTCCCCAATGAGATACCGGTCAAATTCCTGACGAAGAAAGCCAAGAACGACGTGGAAGAGAACCCAGAGGTCGATGTTTTTGGTGACGAAGTCGACCTCGAACCGGGTGGAACAGTAGGCACACCATTGTATACGATCGAACAGACCGAGCTATACAAAGCCCCACCTGTCGTTGATGGCAGAATACCCAAAAATCGATTTGGAAACTTGGACGTCTATGTGCCTAGTATGGTGCCAGAGGGAGGTGCATACATTGCAGACGAGCATGGAGCACGTGCAGCTTTCATCCTCGGAATCGACTACGCACCGGCACTCACAGGATTTCATTTCAGGGGCAGGAAAGGTACAGCTGTATTGTATGGTGTGGTTGTCGCAGCAGACAACGAGGAAGCCGTTCGAGCTGTCATCGCAGGACTCCGAGACCAGCAAGCTGAGATCGAGCGAGAACGGCGATCGAGAGAGGTACTGAAGGCTTGGAGACTGTTCCTGATGAACTTGAGAGTCAGACAGCGGATATGGGCGAACGCCGACGACGAGGACGAGGATGATGAATCCGCAGCAGAACCTGCCGAGAAGGAAGCAATGGATGTCGATGCAGGTAAAGGCAAGAGTATAGCGCGAGCGGTGGAAGACGAACAACTCGAGGAGAGTGAAGACGAGGACGAGGCTATGGCCGGGGGCTTCACCATTGATGACGAGTATATGGATGCAGGAGGCTTCTTTGCCGAATGAGCTCCATGTTCAAGACAAGGCGTGTTATCGGAAATAATTCACCGCCAAGGCTGTTTAGCTAGGTAGATTTTGTGATATTGATCACCTTAAATTGAAGAGATACCCCAGTTCAAGTTCCGCTCTTGCCGTTTCCTGACCTTAAATGGTGGTTTCGTTCATGCCTGCGGATTTCAATATTTGCAGCTCTTGCGAGCGCGATCAGAAACAGGGCTCGAAACCTTTTGAGATTGGCTTTGGTTTTCTTACTCACTTGTTCCTCTCTAGAACAGGCACATTTGTCTGATCTTGGTGTATTCTCAGCCTCATCTTACACTATTGGAATTTTGAGCATGATTACTTAAAGTAATAACGGGGAATGAGTTGAAGGAACGAAATTTCATTCCGAGGGGTATTTAATCAACCAGCTCTGGGGTATCAGCTAAATATAGGCCATGTCTCTAACTCCTGTTACATTCCCGAAGACGACTGGCTCCGAACCTGAAGAAGGACCTCCTCGCTACCGTCATCGGAGAGACTGAAATGCGGGGATGGAAGCCTCAAATCCAACGAGGGAACCTGTTTGACCGACTGTCCAGATCCAGGAACGTGTTGCTTCGTGATGTCTGGGCCCTGCATCGCCGTGCCACCGATGGTGTGGACAGCTATCGCCGGGAACTGGCCGGCTTCGACATCCCGCTGTGCTTGGCCTCGCGAATTCCCTTTGCTGGAAGTTATCTTGTCGACCCAGTTCTTGTAAATCGGGCGGCAGACGGCAACGCCTATGCAGATCATTGTGACGGAGATCTCAGCGCCGTGCCAGATGATCAGAGGCACTATTTGTTCTATACAATGTCAGCAAACTAGGACATGTACCGTGGTGAGTGCGGTTGCATAACCACCAAGACGCTTACTCAAGTAGTTCTCGCTGTTGGCTAGCTTGACGAGCTCGATAGATCTCATAATGCCGCTTGCAGCCGCTCTGTGAAGAGGCAAAGTCAGTGATTGTCGCTTGACGCGTGGTCCTGTCGATCTCGCGGAAAGAAACCGTGGCCGCCGGGATCGAAACGTCTGGGTGCAGCTCAGCTACGATCAGCGAGCAGAATACTCACAGGACTCCGAAACTCATACTACAGCCGATGAGCAGCTTCTCCCTCCGGGGCATCTGCAGGCCCCAGAGCAGGTACCACGGAAACGCCGCATACCAGAGATCGACCAGCACGCTCCAGGCGCTGGCGCCGACGGCCAGCGACCCTTGCAGTATCAGGTTGCACTCGCCGTCGATGCTCGGGTCCCAGGCGAAGGCGGTGGGCGTGCACGAGAACCACAGCACGAGGACGACGGCGACCGAGACGGCGCCCAGGACGACGACGGGGGTGAGGAGCGCGGCCTTGTGCCGCCGCGCCACCACGATGCGCATGAGGAACAGCGCCATGGACGTCTTGGCGACGACCATGCCGATGACGAGGACGGATTGCCCGCTGTCGGCCAGGAGGCGGGCCTCGACTTCGTCGGCGACGGTGGGGATCTCGGCGACGTTCTTGCCGAAGCCGTAAAGGGCCGAGCGCGTGATGAGGATGTTGTAGATGAGGAATACGATCTGTCCGTCCCCGTTGTCAGTTCGATGGGCATTCTGGGCATGGGAAGAAGGGTGAGGCGGTCAAAGTTCTTACGAAGGCGGCGTTGAAGAAGTGGTCGTCTATGCCGTAGACCTGGACGATCTTGATGCGCGTGTATAGGCGCAGCAGGACGAAGACGAAGGTGACGGCGCACAGCGTCCAGAGAATTGCCAGCGCTGTGACGGCGTCTTCACTCATTGTCGCCATTCTCGCGATCAGGCTGTCGCAACTTTGGGACTCGAACACCCTGCCTATTCCAAGGGGATGCGGACACGACATCCACAAGGCAGGAGTGACACCGGCTCGGGCTGACAAGCATATTTATTTCTCCTTCAAAGCCTCATCTTGCTGGCATGAGGCATACTCCTGTGCCGCAAGGAAGACGCTCCCCCATTTTCTTGTGCTTACGGGCACATGTTGTTCACGAAGCGTGGGTGTTGTAGGACGGTTGCTGATTGGTATGTCGCAGCTGGGGGCCGAGAAGCTCGAATGATATAAAGCCACTACTGCGGAAGGTGATCTATTAATTGTTCTCCTGCAGAAGCCCAGCTTGACAGCTATCCTCTATTCGCTGCCTCCCCCCCAATATGCTGCATGCTCAGCCCTTCAGCAGCTGCACGTCTTTACGCTTTGGTGAGCCTTTCCCCACAGCGAAGTCTTGAACCTGGTGTGTTGTTACGGATGAGGTACAGACGACTACCTACCTACCTACCTCCCAATATACCAGCGAGCCTTGCGAGAGTATTGATCCGAGTTGGGTATGTGCAGAGCACGACTTGGAATATTCCAAGAGCAGGATACCCAGGTACTGAGGTATCCTTGTAAGATATATGCATCCCATCTTCCGAACATTCTCCAGGGCTATAGAGCGCGCGTGTGCTGCTTTGCTATGATCATGAAACAAGTGAATGATCGGTTGACTGTCGTGTTGCTCAGAACATCATGTTCCATAGGTCGCCGCTGCGTTTGCACGTTTCAATGTGATTGTCACAAAAGCATCGACCACTTGTTGCGCTGTCTGAAAGCGCCCAGCCGAGCAAATAGCCGACATCAGTCCTATCAGGCCTCCAGACCGACTTGTTGTCTGGTAGGCGATCCGGCGTAGGTACTCTGTAGGAATAGACGTAGGCAGCATATTATGGTCTTGCTGCGATGGTTCGGCTTCTTTGCGCTGTGTCTATTCGAGCTACAGTACTACCTACGGGAACCAAGGAATGAACCTTTGTACGTATGAAACAAGATCATATCCAGGACAGGTCATAGTTATACCATGCTCACATTCACAGCATACCTACCTGCGTGGAAGACACCGTCCTTATCGATTCAGCTCCGACTCCCCGCATGGCGAGAGATGCAGTACCCGGGAGAGCCTCGTAGGACTCACATGTCGCTGGGCTTAACGCGAAACTGCCAGGCTGCAACAGCACTCATACTCACTGAATTGGGCCATCCCCGGAGCTAGAGGAGCACCTGCCAGCTCATTGATCGGATGGTCGGAGGACCGAACGATAGAGCCAAGACCTACGGCTCCCGCAGCTATGGCTTGAATCCATGCTAGGATACATTGTGTATGCCAGGCAGGTGCTAGGGCCTCTTGGGGCGGTCTTGGGGCGGTCTTGGAGGGGTCCACTGAGCGCCACAGCCACCGTCTTAGCGGCCGTTTGGGCGGACTCGGTTGCTCGGACTCGGTCAGACTTCAATTTCGCCTTTTGCGCACCCTTCAAGGTAGGTTGATGTGGAAAGTCGATGATGCATCATCACTATTTTGTGGAGTGGAAGAACTGGTTGCTTGGCTGGCCTCGCAATTTCGCATACATACCTGAGTTATCTTTCACACTTGCCTTCCTACCCTTGAACTGGTCAAGATTTGTTTGACTCTTGCTTTCCATACCTTCATTCTCAGCTATCCGTGCGTGCGTGGATATGTCTCTGCCTTCAAGTGCATGCATACCATTCTGTAACATCATGATATAGTCGCCGTTAGCGGCGCATTAATACGATACCCAAAACCTTCTTCACGGCGCTCCATCCGGACACCCGGCGGTCCGTCGAGCATACGACTCACAGATAATAATACAAACGTACGCGAACGCGGGAATTTCCCCCAGCTTGCGGGAATCCCGCGACTTCGACCCTCCTACCAACAATGGCCTTCCTGCGCCAGACCTGGACGCTGACCCTGAAGAATCTTCGCATCGTCGTCGTCCGCCATGCCCTCGCCACCGCCGTACGCGCCTTCATTCTTCCCATTGTACTCGCGGCCTTCCTCACCTTTGCACGAAATTTATTCGTTACCCCCGCCACCTACGGCATTGGCGATGCGAATCCCATCCGCTCGCTGCAGGACGGGCTGGCGGCCGCGAGCGCAACGAACCGCGGTACCGTCGTGTTTGTGAATAATGGTCTGGCTGGTGGCGACATCGATCGGGTTATTGATAATGTCGCGGACATCGTAACAGGCGCGGGAAAGAATGCCTCAAGGCTGGACGATCCATCGGGACTATCGTATTCGTGCCGTAGTTCTCTGCGTGGTGTCTCGAGCTGCTATGGCGCTGTCGTTTTTTACGCGTCCCCGAACGAGGGCAATGGTGGGATATGGAACTACACATTGCGCGCAGACGGAGCTTTGGGGAGCAAGATCGACGTGACATCGGATAAAGGCGACGCTCAGGTATACACGCTACCATTACAACGAGCTGTCGACGCCGCCATTGGGAGCTTGAATGGCGGCTCGTCATTCCCCGAGACTACGGACGAGTACCCTTACACGCCTGACACGCCCGAGGAACGCGCGGCGACCGTCCGGCGGCTGTACCAGTCCTCATTGACCAACTTTTTGGCTGTGTCTTTCATCCTCGTCGTGATCGGTGTTTGCTACCATATGACAGGGCATATGGCGACGGAACGAGAGATTGGTATGGCGCAGCTACTCGACGCAATGATGCCCACCAAGTACCTATGGCAAGCACAGGTTGCTCGTCTGCTATCGTACCATATCGCCTTCACCATGGTCTATATTCCCGGCTGGGTCATAGGTTCCTTGATCGTAGCACGTGGGGTTTGGGCCAACACGAGTGTAGCCATAGTGCTCATCTACTTCGTCTTAGCTGGTCTGGCGCTCACGTCACTGTCAATTCTTGGTGCAGCTTTCTTCAAGAGATCTCAGTTGTCGGGTGTTGTGAGCACTATCGCGTACCTGCTGCTCGGAATTCTAGCTCAGACTTTGACTTCGCCAAACACTCCTACAGTGGCTGTGCTCAGTCTTCTTTTCACTCCTTGCAATTTTGTCTGGTTCTTGACATTCATCGCTCGGTGGGAACGTCACTCGGATCCCGCCGATTTGTTACACGTTCCACCTGAGAACCCATGGAATCTACCAGGCATCGTCTTTTGGATTTTCTTAGTAATCCAGATCTTTGCCTACCCCATTCTCGGCGCCTACCTTGAGCGAGTATTTCATGGAACGACTACGAAGGGTCGCACGATTTTGCAGGGACAGGCTGCAGAGACAGCCCCTGAGAATGCGGTACACCTCGAGCGCTTTACAAAGATATATAGCCCAAGCTATCTGCGCCGACTGTTTTCCTTCATATCTAAACCCAGAGACCCTGTGGTCGCCGTCGACAAGTTGACCTTGAATGCCGGCAGAGGACAGATTTTGGCTCTGCTGGGCGCCAATGGTAGTGGGAAGAGTACGACGCTTGACTCGATCGCTGGTATCAGCAAATTGACCAGCGGAGACATCACGATAGACGGCACTGGAGGATTGGGAATTGCGCCGCAGAAAAATGTGCTTTGGGATGAGCTGACCGTTGAGGAACACATTCGAATATTTAATCGACTGAAATCTCCCAAGAACAAAGCCTCGAGGGAAGAGATACGGCAACTCATCACGTCAGTTGACCTCGAACCGAAACTCAAGGCCAAATCGAAAACATTATCTGGCGGGCAAAAGCGCAAGCTTCAGTTGGGTATGATGCTGACAGGTGGGAGTGCCGTGTGTTGTGTCGACGAAGTCTCCTCTGGTATAGACCCGTTATCACGCCGCAAGATTTGGGACATCTTACTTGCAGAGCGTGGAAAGCGTACAATCATTATGACTACGCATTTCCTCGACGAGGCCGACCTACTGGCAGACCACATCGCTATTCTTTCTAAAGGCACACTGCGGGCGCAAGGGTCTTCCGTCGAACTAAAAGACAGACTGGGTGCTGGGTACAGAATCCATGTCTTCAATGCAAGGGAGATCAAAGATTCTCCCATGATCGAGGGCGTTCAGCGAAAGGTCGGATTTGATGTCGTCAGCTATCTTGCGCCATCTTCTTCACTCGCTGCTCAAGTTATCAAAGCCTTGGAAAACGCCGGAATCCAAGACTACAAGTTTTCCAGTCCCACGATCGAAGACGTGTTCCTCCAGGTAGCTGAAGAAGTTCATGGCGAAGATGGCGTTACGCCAAACTCCAAGCTTGATGGTGAAAAGCAAGTAAGCTCGGAGGAAATCGTTGCGGTCACCGAGTCCGATAAGGACGGCCTTGGACTGCTTTCTGGGCAGCCGATCGGGTTTTTCAAACAAACTGGAATACTCATGCGCAAACGCCTTACGGTCTTCAAGACTAATTGGTTTCCATACGTTGCCGCCTTCTTAATTCCGATCGTGGCCGCGGCCTTGACTTCGCTGTATGTCACCAACCAACAGCCGCCGGGCTGCAGCCCGTCGTCCGAGAATTCTGGAGGTTCTTCGTCTTCGGAGTTCAACAAACTTTACAGCGATACGTTCTTAGCTGTCGGCCCCTCTTCACAGTTCGATGAAGCTACGGTCTCGAGCTTGTTTGGACCCGTCTTGCAAGGCATGGGATCTGGAACCGACTCATCTGGGAGCACCTCTGCGGCCGGTGGCGCCTCAAATATAATGACTTCGTTCTTTGAGAGCTTACACTTCGTTGACTCTTTGAGCGCCTTCAACGACTTTATCGTGCAAAATCGAAAGAATGTCACACCAGCAGGATGGTGGCTAGGCGACGCGAACTCTGCACCTACCATTGCCTATCAGGCAGACTTGGCCAGCATCTATACTTCCATCTTTGGCCAGAATGCCCTGGACATCATGCTGACGAATACGAGCATAGCAACCAACTTCGTCCAGTTCGATACCCCGTGGGCGCCTTCTACAGGAAACTCGTTACAGCTGATGATCTACTTGGCATTGTGTTTCGCAGCCTACCCTGCCTTCTTCGGTCTCTATCCTAACATTGAGAGACGGCGAAATGTTCGAGGCCTTCAGTATTCTAATGGCGTTCGCAGTCTTCCCCTTTGGGTCGCTTACACCACCTTCGATTTTGTGATCGTTCTCGTCTCATCGGCATTGGCCACTGCGATCTTCGCGGCGTCCTCAGACGTGTGGTATCATGTTGGATATCTCTTTGTGATATTCATGCTATACGGTTTGGCATCAATTCTATTGTCATACGTCATATCACTCTTCTGCAACAATCAGCTGTCGACGTATGCCTTTTCGGCAGCTGGTCAAGCTGTAGGATTCCTCATCTATTTCATCGCCTACATTACGACTCTCACCTACGCACCTGTAACGACTATTGACTCCTCGCTACTGGTTGTTCATTTTGTGGTCTCGGCTTTCGTACCAATCGGGTCAATTTTCCGGGCCTTATTTGTTGCCCTCAATCTGTTCAACACCACTTGCGACGGCGACCAAATCCGGAGTAATCCCTCGGACATTCTTGCCTACGGAGGCCCCATCCTCTATCTCGTCATCCAGTGCCTCATCCTATTCGCTGTTCTGCTTTGGCATGATAGCGGTGCTGGTAGGACGATACTGAACCGCCTTACGCAGAAGGCCATCAAACCAAGTAATGCTCCCAGCATATCTGACGAGGAGGTTGCGAACGAGCTCGACCGCGTGAATAGCACCCCGCAAGAGAGCGATGGTCTGCGCGTGTTACATCTTACCAAGACTTTTGGCAAGAACACCGCTGTCGACAATGTTACGTTTGGCGTACAGCACGGTGAAGTTTTCGCTCTACTGGGGCCGAACGGCGCTGGCAAGTCTACGACTATCTCGTTAATCCGTGGCGATATACAGCCGAGCTTGAACGGTGGTGACGTCTTGGTTGAGAACACATCCGTGAGCAGGCGTCGTGCGGCAGCTCGGGCGCATCTTGGTGTCTGCCCTCAATTCGACGCCATCGACTCGATGACCGTCCTCGAGCACCTGTGCTTCTATGCCCGCATCCGCGGCATCCCCGACATCGATCACAACGTGCGTGCCGTCCTCCGCGCCGTCGGTCTCGAGGCCTTTTCCACGCGTATGGCATCCGCCCTCTCTGGCGGCAACAAGCGCAAGCTGTCCCTCGGCATCGCGCTCATGGGCAACCCCAGCGTCGTCCTGCTCGACGAGCCGTCATCGGGCCTCGACGCCGCGGCGAAGCGCATCATGTGGCGGACGCTGGGCGCGATCGTGCCGGGGCGGTCGATCCTGCTCACGACGCACAGCATGGAAGAGGCGGATGCGCTGGCGAGCCGCGCGGGGATCTTGGCGAAGAGGATGTTGGCCATGGGGACAATTGAGAACCTGCGGCAGCGGTTCGGCGACGCGATCCACGTGCATCTTGTCAGCAGGAGCGCGCCGCATTCGACGGACGAGGAGATGGAGGGAATGCGATCATGGGTGTTGGAGAGGTTCCCTGGTGCGGATGTCGAGGCCAAAACATATCATGGGCAGATGAGGTTTTCGATCCCCGGGAGTGCAGTCACCGGCGAGGGTGAGCGGAGTGCGAGCAGCGCGGTCGGGCAGCTAATCGTCCTGCTGGAGGAGCAGAGGGAGAGGTTGGGTATCGAGCACTTTAGCTGTACACCTACTACCCTAGACCAGGTCTTCTTGACGATTGTGGGACGGCATAATGTCCAGGAGGAGGGGTATGGGGGCAAGAAGAAGAAGAGTTGGTGGAAGAGGTCATGAGGGTTGCTGTGAACTGATATGATGGACCAGAGAATCGCTTAAGTTGCGGTCCCGGGCATGTATATTTTAACACATAGATTGGTCCTTTGGAGGATATCTGGACATGGTAGAGGTTGCATGACATACGGGGCGTTGGGGATTCTGGATATCAAGGCTATATGCATGTACGCACGGGATACGTGTCAAATGCCTGGAAGACATAGGCTACATACAAAGCTTACTTACTATCATTATTTCATCGCGCTTCAGTCAAGTATGCAACATGGCCATATAGCATCACGAACTTATAGGTCGCCATTGAGCTTGCGTACGAGCTATCACACCAAGTATAATATAATACTACTACTACTGAACTGAGGCTATATGCACACTCTCTGTTATCGACTACCGGTATCGCCTGATACATCATTCCCATTTAGAACCTTAAAGGGGTTCTAATACCGGAGGTGCATATGTATGATGATGAATAAAATAAACAAATAAAAAAAAGGATCTGTTTAATGCAGTAGAGAACGCAAAACAGAAAGCGGGCTCGATCGGGATTCGAACCCGAGGCCTCTCGCAATTTAGGACGTTAGAACCCAAAGCGAGAATCATACCACTAGACCATCGAGCCTTGACAAGGTGTGAAGGTGGAGCCACTTTCTTGCTGGTTGGTTGAAAATTGGCGCCCTAATCATCGCCTATATCGCTATCATGAGCGATGACCCACCCGGAACCTACATTCTGGCCAGGCAAGGGAACTTGTGACATATGCTAGCTGCGAACCCGCTATGGCACGCATCAGTCAAGATATCCTTAACTAAGATTCATAGGTCACCTAGGGCGACTTGACATTAGGTCTTCTAACCATCTAACGGCCGTTTCATCACCGTGCCCAGCCAACTCACCGAACCCGGCATTTTCACCCGCATCATAGACCTGGACTCTCCTGTCGGCCTCTTCATTGTATCCTACAAAGTCTGAATCCCATTTCAGTCGCTCCTTCAGCTCGACCTTATTTATACTCCGCCGCATTAATGACGCGAGCTCTTCGGCCTGTGTCCTGAAATTATTTCGTATTGGGTCCTTCTTTCGCCGCTGCTGTCTCCGCTGAAACGACGGGGCTAGAGGAGGAGGCCGGGGCGCACTGTTGTGTAGAAGCAGTATCTCGGGGATCTTTAATGTCGATTTCTTGGGCGGAAAGCCAAGTGGACTCTTTCTTTGCGCTTTAAATGTCGAGACTGGCTCGATAATTTCGTCTGGGTTGAACGGTGAAACTGACGCCAGGGGAGAAGGAGTCGGGATGGCGGATGCATCAAAAGCCGGAGGTACTAGCAGGCCCGGGGTATGGAAGAAAAGACAAGGGCTTGCAAACGGGTCGAACAAGTCTTCGGGCGTCCTGAATAGCTCGCTCATTTCCAATCTCAGCTCTTCAAAATCATGGTCACCGGGATGCTCGAGGATCTCCTCCAAGAAGTCCACCGCAGACCGCGTCTTCGGTGGCTTGTTCATGGGGTGATCGGGTAAGAACATGGTCCAGTTGTAGATGCCATTGTACGCAATACACCCGCGAAGACCCATGCGTTCGTGAGGATGCGTCTCGGTCAGAGCCAGCGAGGTGGCCAAAGAGGCGCCCAAGTAAGAGCCATACACGTACATGTCCCGACGGCTGTAGGTCGCCGGGCTGAGGTTCTCGGTGATCCAACTGTACGCTCTCAGGGTGTCATGTATGGGCGCGGGCCAACCCGGGTGGAAACGAGCATTCAACGCATCACTCTCGCCTTCGCCAGGGGAAGAGAGGTCTTTACCATGAGGGGAGTCAGTCATCCAGCGATAGTGTATGACAGCAGTCGGATGGCTTTGGAACAATTTTGGCAGCTGGATCGAGCTGCCCGGATCGGTGGTCGAGAACGGTGGCAGGTACAGCAGCAGGGGATCTGATGAAGATACCTTGGCGATATTGTGCAGACTGGATCATGGTCAGGGTAGCTTCATTGGAAGATGAGGGCTATGAGTACTCAATAAAGACATTGCCAGAGGAGCCGCATGGGACGCTAACTCGTTCAATGCCATGATGAAAACCAGGGGCTACAGTGCTGAGGCATCTCGGCCTCGCCAATCTCGAGATGCTAGGTGAGAGCCATCTTCTCATCATCCCCTCGAGCTCACTTAGTCGTCTCACAGATCAAACAGACCTTGGTCTACAATACGGAATTGACTCTCGTGTTGATGGACGCGTGAGGGTGGCTTTTCATAAGAGGTCGGGATATTTGACGCGTAGAGCGACAGAAACGGAAGTGGACGTTGGAAAACTTGGCAGACTAATGAGAACAGCAACCGCTAATGTGCAAGATTGGCGTGCTTAGCGTCATGTATGTACAAAGGACTGGGCGACGTTAGTGCAGCTGTAGTGCTGCGGAGTGCCTAAACGGCGGTCACATTCCAGTGTGCTAATCGCCATAAATCCCACCTAGACCCAGGGGCAGGGGACCTGGACGGGACCTGGACTCTCTCTGGAGCGAACCACAACCACAACCCCAGTCCAGTCACGCCCACCCGCTTCGGGGTTGCTACCTAAGGTTGCCTGCAGTGTTGTTATCATGCCAACGGCGATCATCTGTGCCAAGCGACGTCATTCTAGCCGCCTGACCTCCTCCGGCACCTTCCATTCGGCGTACACCATTCAGGATTTCCAGTTGACCTTGACCTTCCAAGACACGTTACTGACCTCGGGTTCAGCTTCAGCCATTGTGTTTCCCCTTTGAAGCCTACATCTACCTAACCTAATACACACTTACCGCTGGTCAATATGCAGGCAAGCAGACGATCCCTCTTGCAATAATATCTAACCTCAACCCAATCAACATCGACTTCTTCTACCTCCACCTATCTACACCTAGACTCTATAGATTCCGACTATATCACCTACGTTTTTCCTTGCATTACCGTAGGTAGACTGCGTTCCTCGAAGAAGACGTTGAATCGACCGTTTAACAGGTCACGATTCTGACCTCTTCACTTTTGCCCTACAGGCATGCATACCTAAAGCTGTCCAATTATAATCCTCAACTTGGCAAGTAAATATGAACGATGCCGACCTCGGTGAGAACATTGGCCAGCAGTCGCGAGGTGTGGACGGGGCCGACCATCACACAAGAGGCGGTACAGTGATTCAGAATGATGAGGTTCATCTAGATCCGACGTGAGTACATTCGGGACCTTTCTCTATCACCTCGAACACCCACGCTGACTTGGTCCGCTGACACAGGCGCTGGTGGTTCGCATCCGCTGCTTTCCCCATGATCGCTGGCACGCTTGGTCCCGTCGCCTCAGCCTTCAGTATATGTGCCTTGGTCAAGAATTGGCGGCAGGAAATCCTGCCTGGATCAGACGTCACAAAAGCTGTCTTCATCCCCGATCCGCCATGGCTGTATGCTGTCAACGGCATACAGCTCTTCATCGCCATTCTTGCCAATATCTTCCTCTTACTCAACATGGCCAAGAGGGTGCGTTTCATCGTCGCACAGCCAGTCACAATTGTGGGATGGTATATCTCATCCATCTGTCTCATCGCCTTGTGCGCAACGGCTGGCGGACCGCTGATACTCAAGCCTGAGATAAACTACGTGTGGTCACAGGCCTTCTGGTACGGCCTTTTCGCTGCTGTGTTATACTTTATTGTGGCATCTCTGATGGTGGTGACCGTATGGGGTGCCGAAGCCGGACATTACGACAAGGACTTCGAGTTGACTATGAGTCAACGGACTCTGATGCTTCAGACCATCCTCTTCCTCATGTACCTTCTTATCGGGGCTTTGGTCTTCTCCCATATTGAGGGTTGGAGCTATCTCGATGCCGTCTACTGGGCTGATGTCACTCTCTTCACGGTTGGATTCGGTGACTTCTCTCCCCAAACTACTCTAGGCAGGGGACTCCTGATGCCGTACGCACTCATCGGTGTGACAAGTTTCGGTTTGGTCATTGGCTCCATCCGAAGTCTTGTTCTAGACAGGGGCAAGCGCAGGCTGGATGCCAGGATGATGGAGAAAAAGCGACGTCAGTTGATCCAACGCCTGACGAAGAAGGGTAAGGGAGAGTTGTTGGTCCCTATCCGTGATGGTGAAGAGTTAGACTCGTTTCCGGAATCTAAAGGTGCTGAGGGCCCACAGACAGAGTTTGAGCGTCGTCAACGGGAATTTCAACTTATGCGTAAGATCCAAGATCAAACATCCATGAGAAGACGATGGACCGCAATGGCGGTCTCTACCACAACTTGGCTTGTGCTGTGGCTTGTAGGCAGCAAGATCTTCCAGGTCTCAGAAGCACCGTACCAGGGGTGGACATACTTCAACGGCATCTATTTCTCATTCACCGCATTGACGACCATTGGTTATGGGGACCTTACTCCGGTTTCCAATGCCAGTAAAGCGTTCTTCGTCTTCTGGTCGCTTCTGGCTCTGCCAACTTTAACTGTCTTCATCTCCAATGCTGGAGACACAGTTGTCAAGGGTATCAGGGATGGTACACTCAAACTTGGGAACATTACAATCTTGCCCGGAGAGGGCAGTTTCAGGTCTGAGATGAAGCAGCTACTTTCTAGGCTGTCTTGTGGCATCTTATTCGACGATGATGATGAGGTCGAAGAGTCTCCACCAGGCTTTCTAGGGGCAGCTCAGAACCGTCGCGACGAGGAAGACGAGTCTGAAGAACGAGATCAGACATTCAAGAACGCAAATGATCCTGAGAAAGGCCATTCGGATTCCTCAACACCAACCAAGAAGTCCGAAACGGAGCACCGAGGTCGCAAATCGCCAAATGATAGAGAACAAACTCACCCATCGAAACGGGCTAGGTCCCAAGCAAGAGAGAACCTCCCGATCCATCTGCCCAAGTCCCGCGCCAAATATCACTTGATGCTTATCGACGAGATCAGACGTGTTACCAGACATCTGCAGCACTCGCCGCCGAGGAAATACACCTTTAAGGAATGGTAAGTGTCTCATCTATACATGATCCTACCACGAAAGATTTTCCACTGACTCCTTCACAGGGCATGGTATCTCCGTCTCATAGGCGAGGACGAGAATAACTCCGCCACGCACCGTAAACCGGCCAAGAACCCCCGTGCCAAAGAGGCCTATACGGACTTCCCGGGACAGCACGGCCAGGGCGGTCAAACACAGAACCCCGCTTCCGGCACAAAAAAGATCGAGGAGAAACCGCCGCCAGACTCAGGAGTGCACGACGAAGGCACTGCAGACTCCGAGGCCGCTCCCCGCCTCAAGTGGTCATGGGTCGGCCACCGCTCCCCGCTCATGGACACGCAGGAGGAGGCCCAATGGATCCTTGACAAGTTGGAAGAGAGGCTGAACCAGGAGCTACTAGAAGCCGTGGAAAAGCAGGATGGTAAGGCCGGGGTTCAGGAGGTGAAGAGGGAAGAGCGGGAGAACGAGACGAAGGGGCTCGGGCCTACACCACTGGAATAGGATGCTTGGGGGGTTGTAGGCTCGGGCGAGTACTGGCTCTAGCTTTTACCTTCTACCTTTTGCGGTAGGATAGGAAACACTTCAGCAGGTCATAGGAGTTAGTGAGAGTTGTCAGGCGTCAGTTGGATACCCGCACCACTCGGTGCTAAAGGTCTACACGATCAGGAAACAGAATGATCTTGACCTCAGGGCTCGGAAATTGGCTACGAAGTGATATTTGGATTTGCACAGCACATATGGCGTCGTGGGGCATCAAGTATCACAACCACATGCAATATTAGATACATGTACCGATGTATTTTTTTTAATTCTTATGTGAATGAGTGACTCAGGTTCAGTGAAGACTACGGAAATTACTATGGAGAAAACCGCGTGTTCCAGCCGGCGCAGACAAAAGAGAATGATATGTGTGTCATATTTACACTCTTTTTGAACCACTTGACGCATATACCATCGACCCGCCACTACGGGCAAGAAGTCAGATGCTGTCTGCATCGACCTCGTTTGTTAACAATCTTCGTCTTCCTCTCTGTTTCAACCAAGTCCGGCAGACCATCGAACCTATTTTTGGTGTAATTTCTTCTTCTTCCTGCTATACTAATAAATTGACTTTCGTGGATGTGCACCTTTCGTCGCCTCGGCAAGGAAATGAGCGTCCTAAATAGTAAATGTCTACCACCCTAGTGAATCTTGTCCACCAGGTTACATATATCCCCGGCTGAATGAGGTCGGTCAATGAATCGACATTGCGAGTCTCATCTGCTGTTTGTGATTAATCTAACATGGGAAATACCGGGATTGGGCATGCGTCTTCTTCAGGAGAAAGAAGGACCATGTTACTCGATGCATCTTGGTTTTGCGAAGAGATGCTATTTTTATTCTTTACTGGAGCTGCTCAGGAAAATTTATTCCCTCGGTCCATTTAGTACTATATGGATTTATTAGCATCGTCCAAAATACGATTTCATCGTGATCATAGAAAGCGGCGAAACTTACGCAGGTCGTCGCTGCTCACTACTCAGGTGAAGATCACCGTGCTTATGATGGCGATAGAAAGGACAAGTAGACCCCAGCTTGCACGGATTGCGCGGGCAATGGTGCGAGAGGTAGCATTCATAATCAGCGCAGTACGGCGTATTAGGACAGAGGCTGGTCCTCGCCTTATAACGATGAATCGCCACCTCATCCTTGGTTAGCTCTACGTCGTGTGTTTTGTCGCACTTAAGGCCCCATTTGCAGTGTCCCTTGAGGTAAAAGTCGTTGCAGAAGACAGATGGCTTGATTGCCGAGAACTTCTGCTGATAGGTTTCCTGTGCCGGACCCTTGGGCGGGTGTTGCGTCGGAGGGTCGACGCGACATTGCTCTACATTGTAGTAGGCGACCTTGGGCTGCTTCTTAGGTTTGTTGGACTTTACAGTCACGTTCTGGTAGTCACTAGCCCCGCCAGCTGTCGCGTAACTAATCGACATGCCACCGTTACTAGATTTGACTACATTGGCTACGCGCGCTGGGCCCAGAGGTGGATTTTGCTCTGGCGCCTGTATCGGAGTATAAGCTACAGAAGGCTGTGGAGGTGCTGAAGTCGGGGCCGAGGGCGGAGCTGGCGACGGTGCCTTAATAGAAGAGGGTGTTTGGATCGGAGAAGTAGAGTGATGAAGCTCGGGACTTGACGGTGTTACGTCATTCGTCGAAGGAGGTGATACGAAACCCGGGGGAGGATTGATCATCGATTGTGAAGGCCGGCTAAGGGGCGCAGGCGAAAAGAAAGGAGGTGTCAGTTTTCGAATTGGCATTGCTTGAGCTACCCGGCGGGTCTCATTTCCTAGAGGAGCTGATCGAAAAACGCCATTGAATCGAAGAATGGGAAAACCGAGAGATTTAAAGCCTGGCTCAGCCGGGGTTGTCTCGACCAACGACAATTTGTTAGAGGAGTCCCCTGTAAAATCGCGTAGGTCGTGTAGGTAGCCGTTATCGTGACACACTCCGGCTAGAAAGATCTTCTGGCACTGCATGTTTTTATAGTAGTGATTAAGCATTCCTGGTTGGAATCAGCGTTTTTGTGTCTGACGAGTACTGCGCCGCACATTTGTTGATACGCCAGCATGATACTTACGTCTCATCTTCGAGTCGGCGTTTTCCTTGCCCTTGCCCACATTCACGAAGTCGAAGTCTGCACGAGTGTTCGTGAAATTCTCTGCAAATAGACGCATGTCGTCGTCTTGGCTAGTAACACGAGACAATCTTAACGACTTAGACAGGTCGTTTAAATTAGCGTAGACTCGAACGAGAATCTGGACATCATGTCCATGATCTGTGGCACGGAGACTCTCGCGAACAGCTTGTGTGAGCGCCATTGCGGCTCTCCGAGCCCCATCTATCGGATCCTGAAGATAATCGTCGGCAAACTTGGCTCCATCTCCATCCACCAACACGACCACAAATGTATCGTTGCCCTGTGTGAAAAGATGAATGATGAGTCCCATGGATCGTCGATACCGGCATAACTTACCAGCCTATTGTTGACTCTCTGCAGCTCATTCTGGAGAGTCATGGATTGATTCTGATAAGCCTGTCTAGACTGCCTTTGATCTTCGAGGTCAAGTGTCAATCTCTTAATGTTATCCTCATCCTCACTTATCTTGTGAAGCATAGACTGTACCGGTTAGTAGCGAGAACTTGGCTTTCAAGAAGAAGAGTACAAGCATGATATGGGGATGCTCCCTTTGCAAGACTACTTGTATATGGTCTCTTATTGAAGTTTCTCCGCCGTCGGAGATAAGCATGCCAAACAGAAGGCGGCACGTAAATTGCAGCTTACCTGGACTATGATTAATGTCAGTATCTGTGTAAGTAACAAAGTTTATCCTGCAATGAGCAACGAAGCAACTTAGGGATTTCGGGGGCAGAGGTTAGCAAGAAAGGGAGATGTGACTTACTAAAACCCTGTCTTTCTGAGTCGACGGCATGATAGTGCTCGAGTAGCCTCCGGGCATGGGCATCAAGTGGGGAAGCACCGCTTTGGGCGGCCTGGCCATTCAATAAGGCTGATGCAGCCGACATGTTTAGCAGTAAAGGTCGTCAATTGCCGTCAATGGCAGAAAGAGACAGCTCGTCGGCGCGCAAGAACAAGGTTGACGATGCTCTTAAGGCAATGAAGGTGTTTAATTATTCCAATTATCAACAGGGTAACGGTTGCTGATGGAAGTATGAGATGGCCAGGGTCCAGCAAACAAGGCGCAGCAATCTGGGATCACCTAGGTCCCCGGCTGTAGTAATGGAGGCATGCAATCGTACCACGTAGTTGTCAAAGTGTAGGGAATATCTGTTTCACCTTCCGAACTCAATGGGCTGTAGATGATCGGCTTGGTGGTCTGTGAAATCACGATGAGCGCTGTTGGAGCTTGTTCGAAGCGTGGTAGTGGCAAAGCTCAGACAAAGTTGAGTGAGCACAGCAGTTGGTATAGAGTCAGCTCGCCTGCCAGTGCCACGGTCGCTTACTGTCTATTTAGCTGTGCAGCAGCTCGTAATTGGCGGTAAGCCAGCTGGAAGCGTGCAAGGATAGGTAATGCTCAGGCAGGTAAAAGAGGAATAGCACGTGACCTCAGGCATCAATTGTTGGTGGCTTTGGCAAAGGCAAAGGTAAGGCAAAGGGCAATGAACAATGAGGTGCAGCTCAACCAGCGCGACACTCGAAACACCGTACAGAGTGATACTGTTACCGTGTCTCAACATTAAACTTGTTACTCTTTTGCCTTGACCCTGTTTCCTGGGACCATTCATCTCGCCCTTATGAAGTTAAGCATAAATGAAGCTCTGCTTAAACGAATATCAAAGTGGTACATGCACGTCGAAAACTATTCGAAGCTCATCAAAGCTCGTCGAAGCTTATGCCGCTCGTGCTGTTCCCCAAGACGTCTTTGCGCTATGTAGTTGAAATAAAAGCGGTTTCAGCAAAAAAGGTTTCAATAGTCGTTCTTTCAGAGCTCGGATGTGACTGCAGGGTTGTTACTACCCTCCTCGTCTTCGACGCCGTCATCTCCGCAGAGAACCCTTCTCGAACATTGAATATGCTCCCAATTGGTCTCTTTGATATCGAGGATCTTAAAAATCCATCCTAGCGCCATCTTCGTGTCCCTCACAGGCTCGCATATGCAATGACAGAGCTTTGGTTCAGCACGCGCGTCGAGAAAGCCTGAACTCTGGCGATCAAGCCGGCTGCCAACCTTCCAGTCAAGCAAGATTCCCGAAGGATATGGATGCTGGTCTTTCCACAGATCCATAAACTGGAAGTGTTGCTTTCGCGAAAGAGATTCGCGGTTCGAGTAGGTGACACGTGCATACATTTCAAAGACTACGTTCTGTCGGTGATGGTAACAATAGTGCGTCTGACTGATCAAGAGACTCATTCTAAAGCAGGTTCGTAGCACTGAATCCGATGATACTCCTGGGACACATGAACGATCACGTACCTTCTCAGGGAATGGTGGTCGGGAGAAAGGCGACGGCGGTATCGGATCGTCGTTCATAGATATATTCGACTGGTCAGTACAGTGTTCTGTACGACCTATTTGGGTCTCCCGGCCAAGGATGTGAGAAGAGCCCGCAATGGGTAGGTTTTTTGGGAGGGAATTGGTCACTGTGAGTACGATGTCCCAGTCCACGTCTTCGTCAAGGAGGTGTTCTTCATGGTGAACTTTCTGGTCTAGCTTTAAGGATGATGTTGTAGCTTTGGGGCCTGGCTGATGAGTCATCAAGGACTGCGGCGACGAATACTGCAATGTTGAATCGTATTCAGCTGCCGTTTGTGAGTCGTGGTCCCAAGCTTTTGTGACACTGGACTGATATTAATGGTCAGTAAAGGCGTCGATTTGAATGAGATGGTATGTCATCGGAAGTTAAGAGATCTTTTCTTAAGAGTATAGATTTTATGGCAACATTATGCACTCCCGAAGTCGCCGCAATATGACGAAGAAAGATCAGCCGTTCGTTCTACTCACGGGTGGAATGTGCTCCTCATGAATAATGTTTGAGGTTATGTTCAGCAGGAAAGCCATGTCTCTCTCATCCAGACCATCAAATGAATACTCATTATCTGCATCCAGAAGATCCTCGACCAAATGACTTTGAGGAACGTCATTGGTTTTCATAGTACCACTGTGATTAGGTAAACTCTCGAGGATTTGCTCGTCCATACTTTCAGCTATATTTGGGAAATTGAGATCATCAGCAATAGCGGCATCTTTCGTAGCCCCTCCGAATTTCCCATTGGTCGTTTGTCTCGAATCTTGGGACGTCAATGGATGGTTTGAAGAAGTCCTTAGCCTTTCGATCGTGGTAAGCGGCAACGATGAATGAGGATATTCAGGCCAGCTTTGGCCATAACTTGCAGGGGGGCACTGGGGGTTCGAAACGACTCGTAGGAAATGCGATCGATCGTCGACGAGATGAGGCTTGATCACCTTGAGGGTCTGGAATGGTGTTGAGGATGGTGTGGGTCGTAGTTCAAGCTGCAGTTTACGACGAACAGTATTATTCTCCTCTGGGTGCTGTCTTTTCCGTTTCTGAAGTAGACTCTTATCAGCAATAGATCTATGTCGACGAAGGGGGGCATCTCGTCATTCCATTTACCCTAATGGTATCCTGGTGGCCACGGGAGCTGGTCGAACTCAGGAGAGATAGTGACCTGTTTGGGTTTATGGAAGTATAGGTTGACCTAGATATATGCGACAGGCCAACAGTGTCTCTGTAGAACCTTTAGTTGGGACAATTAGCACCAGCACTGCAACAGTTATGTATTCACCTTTTGGAACCCAGGTGAGTCGCTTCCTGTTGGTCATAGTCATTGTTACTTGGGTCCAATGCACCGCGCTGGCTAGCCATGATGGCAGTACTTGCAACGACGCACAACAAGGGGAATTATGAGAACACTCTTGCGAATAATGAATCGAAGGCGAAGCTAGGTAACTACTGTCCACGACTGGTGCTTTCAGTAGAGTTAAAGTAGTGATCAAGATGGAACATTTAGGTACAGGAAGTTACCAATGCATCAGCCGTCAGCCGCAAATTTATAAAACTCACGGAGTTTTCACAGGCTGAAGGCACAAATTGTTCGTGGATGCTCTTTCCTACTGTGAGTGAGGTTCGGTCTTACCTCCAAGGGGTGCTTAAGACTTGTTGTAGTAGTATGCTGTATAATTATTGAATATGGGAAAATTGCACAGAACGGGGAGATTGGTGGGGCATTTCGAGCGGGCTGCGATGCCGTGAATTATGGGCTGCGGGTACTTGCATGGCAGGTGACTGCTCATGTCGGGATCTACGCTTTCCTGCAACCTCGTCTATCTCTCAGCTCAGCCTGTGCTTGATCATTTCGGCGCAAGGAGACTGCTTAAACGACCTAGCGACTCATTCACTTGTCAATGAATTGATTCGTCTCGCATTCATCATCTGTCCTTGACCCGTTTAACTCGATACAGACCTACGTTACAGCTCACTCACTCTGAAAGACCCCGCGACGTGCGTAGGTACCTAATCTTATCTCGGGTGCGTCGTCATACCCTGTGTCAACACGGCTCAAAGCCCGCGCTCGTCTGGCGCGTCTGCACTCCTCCTGGCTACCCATCTACATTTGTTTTGCCAGGTGATATTACTGGTACTTGTAGGTTCAGCATTAATTGTCCCCTGGCTTATCAGACGACGTGAACTATTAGACTTCTGTTTGGCGTCACTACCTCCACCAATTCACCCCCGGAGCCGGTTGTAATATGTTCTCTCAAGTACGTGAAAAGCGGTCCTTGTTTTGATCGGGAAACCCAAGGCTACGAGCTTATTGAGCTGATGTCAGGATGCGACTCGAACTGCTCTATATACTTTATTCAGAGTTGGGAATGAACTGACTTAGTATGTGTAGAAGAAGCCATTCTCGGCTGTCACCGTGACAGTTGAGAGACTTACCAGCGAGCAATACGAGGAAGACGATTTGAGCGGCATTCCAGATCTAGTCGAGGTTATTAAACTGCAAGCGTCTGGCCCTGCAGAAGCTGCCCGTGCTTTGAGGAAGAAGTTAAAGTATGGCAATGCTCATCGTCAAATACGTGCTCTTGTTCTGCTAGACGGCTTGATTCAGAATGCCGGGCCTCGGTTCCAGCGCACTTTCATTGACGAACCCCTTCTTGAACGTCTTCGAGTCTGCGGGACTTCGGACTTGTCTGATCCTGATGTCAAGAAGAAATGCAACGAATTGTTCCGTGGTTGGGCGACGGAATATAAGAACACCCCTGGCCTGGAGCGTATTGCCGTCTTGTACAAAGTAAGTATCTAGGCTTCCTCGGCATCCATGAAACTAGCTCTCACAAACATCAAAGCAACTTCCGCGACGAAAGCAAGTCGTTACTCAGGCGCAATCAAAAGTTGTTCGCGAAACGGAACAAGATCCCTTCCGGGATTCTGAAGATGAGGAGATTGAACGACAAGCCGCTCAAGCTTCTTCTTCTTCTTCAAGACAGCCCGTCAGCTTTCCCCAGCCAACGCAAACCGTTCAGTCTTTCAGCCATACCAAATCTTCGTCGGGTTCCGGGTCCTTCTTCTCTAGCTCTTCAAAGGACAAGAAGAAGAAAGACAAGGGAAAGAAGAAACCTCGAACATTCAACTTGGAAGCAGAGAAGGATGCGATGAAAGTTTCAATCGCGGAATCCTCCATCGCGGCTACCAATCTTTCAAATGCTCTTCAGAGTATAAACAGGGAGAAAGAGAGAATCTCAGATAATGCTGCCGCTGTACAGCAATTCGAAATTTGCAAGAAGTTGAGGAGAAAAGTGCTGCGCTATGTATGCAGTCCCACTCACCGTCCAAAGAAAACACGACTAATCGCAGCAGATACACCATGTTGAGGATGAGCAATGGCTCGGAGGCCTCTTGCACGCCAATGATGAGCTTGTCACGGCTCTGATGACCTTCGAGCAATTGGACCGATCCATTGACGCTGACAGTGATTCGGAGGATGACATGGCAGAACAGGCTCATCTATACAGGAGTGGGTTGTTTCGAGCCCTTCCGCTCTACTAGTACTAACAGCGATAGTGGCTTCCGAGAAACACAAGCAAGCAATGTCACCAACGGGTTCTGCTAGTCCCACGAGCTTGAGCCCCATCCCTCAGATGGGTGGTCTCAATATCAACCCGAGCCCACCCCCGCGCCCTATGCCACCGCCCCGACCTTCGGCCATGTCTAAACCATCTGTTCTATCTGCTCAACCCAACCCTCAAGCAGCTCAAGACGACGAAGATGATGATTATGTTGACGAAGACGAGAATGACCCGTTCGCCGATCGCAATGCTCTGGCGACACCAAAGGTGGAAAGGGGCGAGCCTAAGTGGTGAGCCTATCCACTACGACAGCCGTCGTGGGCTCATTTCAAATTCACACAGTCAATGTATTGGAGATTTCCTAGTAGATAAGATTTCATAAAGATACCTTTCTCTCTCGGAATATATGAAAACACAAGAGACAGTATTGACAGAAGGCGATGTATGCTTATGTAACTATCTGATATTTTAGTAAGTCCATTTCATCCAGGAAAACGTTGGACAACGACCTCCAGATTAGACAGGGCAATTCGTATATTGGTATGTCCAAGCAGTACGTCACAGTATGCCTTTTAATAGACGTTACAAACCCTTGAGTCGACACCTTCGAGGATTGTTCAGTCGTGATGATAGTCTACCGATACGATCCCGATCTATATGGCGGTATGGGAAGCCGGCAAGTAAGATCTAACTTCGATCATGGAGTGGCTTCAATTACACCATAAAGTGTGTTCAATGCAAATACTACTGTCGTTGTCACTCCAGAGGCTCGGGTTTGACTGTAGCTAAGGTGCTAGTACGTTTATTTCTTTTATTTCAGGAGCTGCTGATGAGCTGCGATGGCGCCTTGGCTCCATGGATACTGTAATCTTACAAGAATCCGTCACTACTCAGTAATATGAGCATTTCGGCAGTAGCCATTGAGGTATGGCCAACTAGAGGTGTCCACGAAACAACAGAGGCGATCATTTTGACCAGTGTCAAAGGATGTTTATGTCGATATCATGGATAAAGGCCTCAAAGACTGAAATGTGATATGAGTGACACTTTTGATAACCATGTCGATTGAACGGTGATCTGAGTAGATTGGAAGGTGATGCCCAGAAGCATGCTATGTAGAGCTGCTCTTCAATCTCATTATCGAGGGAAGTGGTAGTGGACTGGGTCATTCGACAATCAGCGCTCAACAGTCTGCAACTGCCCTTTT
The DNA here is from genome assembly GCA_022578815.1 of Xylariaceae sp. FL0016. NCBI lineage: Eukaryota > Fungi > Ascomycota > Sordariomycetes > Xylariales > Xylariaceae > Xylariaceae sp. FL0016. Next base: position 367,870 of record MU388753.1, read on the forward strand.
TTTAAGACTGTTGTTTTCGGAACGAAAACACGTTGAACTCATTTGACCCAACCTTACTATTATCATAGGTCAGCATACGTCCGTGAACATCTAGTCACAATTCGCCAGGCCGGCTTCATAGAATGATGGCTACTAGTAGTCAGTGGATTCTTTCATACGTAGGTACAAAGATAGCGTGCTGATCATGAAGTGTTGGTGCTCGCTAGCGATCTAAGGCTCTGTTTTGAAGGAAGTTTCGAACGTGATCTAACCAGGCCGACAGATAGATGGAGGGTTCCGACAAAGAAGACCGTGATTCTTGATCCCTTTCTGGGCAAGATTAGAAGTTACTTCTCTCCACTATCTTATACGATGAGGTTGAATGAAATCTACCGTGTGTCTGACCTATCGCAATTATGATCTATTCCTTTCCTCAACTGCGGGTCATTTAGCAAACAGGACAATTGCCTCGAGGAGGGAGGACTGTCATGAGGCAGTCTCTGCATATAAAAGGGGCATTGCACCTTCTCTCGAGATGAGCGCCTTCGCGCTAGAGCAGAGTTCTATTATCCCCGTATACTAAGTGCTAATATCCAATAAATAGTTATATGGCTCAGTTACTTATGAGTCCGGGTTTACCCATACCGACGTTCTGAGGGTCTACTGTGCAGGTCAGGTTGAAGCCCACAACCAAGCTTTGACTAGTATTCGTTTTTAACAATAGGATGGATCCCAGACACCAATACTTTAAGTGACGCGTCTTTCTTTAATATTCAATCTTCAGGAAAGCAATCCGATGAGTTACCGTGCTTTTCGACGCAACTGTTTCCATCGGTAAGCTTGATACGATCTGCTAAGCGATCATACTCTTTATGGCAGCCCCTTATAATAGACGCGTATAAGAAGCGACGGATCGCAAACCAGTGAAGTTCCTTGCGCTCAACATGAACGATAAAGAATCAGGCGTTAGAATTCAGCCTCTGCGTATGTGCAAGAGCCACTTCTCAGTCAATGGACGGGGATGAGTCCTCCAGTCTGTTCTGCCGACCATGAGACTACATGTCACAATTCCCACCTGTGATCCAAATTGATTGACACGGAGCACACGAATTCAGGCAGGAGACGGACGTTTTTCCTCATAGAGGCTCGATGAGCGCGGCTCGGTACAAGATGAATGTCAACATCGAAGTTTGGGTCACACGACTGAATACCGAGGGTCGGTTGAGGGACAGCTCATCTTGTCATCGAGATGTCGTGGCCGACGATCGACCTCGGAATGTGACTTAAGATTTGATCTACACAGCCTTGCCGACTAGAGTTCCTATGAGGTTGAAGACTGCTCGGGCTCAAAAGCCCTGCTGTGAAAATGCCTGGCCTTGGCTCAGCGTGTGATGGGAAAGCAATAAACTGACTTAATCAGGAGGTCACAGTCAGATTATAGTAGGCCGGCGATCATTCGCTGACGACTTAGGATTGTGTATCTTTCAGGCACGCACAGCCCACACCATCATGAGCCCCTTTGGACGAGCTAGACTCCAACATTATATGCATGCCACGCCACCAATGCCTATAAAAAGTCCCGAAAGATCGGTGAGAATGTAGACCCAGATCTCCAGGGCTGAGTTGTTCAATTGCGATGTTTCAAACATGCGCGCGTGATAGGATTCCATGTGGAGACGGGAGGACTGCAACCTGGGGGATTTCTCGACTCATTCGGCCACCCAACTGCCTATAGCGTGAGGGTGTGATGTCTCAAACAGGGAGACCTGTGCCGACCACGACACAACCCCGGCATCTAGGAACTCCGACGATCTTTATTGTCCATCTGTCGCTACTTGGAGACGCAAACTTACACGTACGTCCTTGAATCCATTAAAGTACCTTTCTGGATATCTATAGAGTGCACAAGTATACAGTCTCACTGATATGTAGCATCACGACGATATCCGTAGGAACAGGATATTCTCAGATGAAACTAAGCGAGCGCGGGCCAAAAGCTGGGGTAGCGGGACGACATGCACAGGTTGCCGGGAAAACACAATAGGGAATGCAGCCCGGTCAAGCCCGGCCTGACCCTCCACTGAAGCCATCTTCACCGCTGGATCGTACTCCGTGACCACTGCGCTGGCGGTCCAGGACTCGTGGCGTGTCAGTTTCTTCGTTGGACAGGCTGAGACAGTATATGCGAGCCACGCAGACAACACAGAGACCCGGGATCTCATCACCTTTTCCGCCCGCTGTACAAGACGTGGGGCAATAGACGAGGCCTTTCTACAGTACGTCCCGTGTCTGAGACTTCAGAACGGGCACCGTCTCCCTCAGTCGCCGACTCCGAGGCACTGAAGTACCTACTTGCATGAAACGAAACCACAGACGGCACTGCAGGTATCGCTATCGAAAAGGCCTGGTTGGCATCTTGGCAGCAGCATGTTGACAGATACGGCGACGAAATCCATCGCTACTACCCTTTTCGTCGGTTCGGTTCAGATCCGCGGTCCGCCCATTATGAACTTGTCAAGGCTCCGCGCAGGGTGCCCATAGCACACCATCCTGTCGGGTAAAGTGGTGCGTAGAGACACTCTCGCTCGCAACGCCATTTATCCGGGAGCTTTAGCCCAAGGTCCTTCAAGGCCGTAGACGGGCGGCCCCTGGCAGCATAGCATAGCACTGCACCGCACTGCACTGGACATAGCAGGGGGCGGACGCGAGCCCGCTGGCCATGAACCGTGAACCGATCCCTCGGGATTTCTGGGACGAGAGGCCGGGATTTACGAGCCCAGCATCCGTCTGCGACTGTCCGGTAGCGGGACCGCAACCGCGTCCTGATTTAGGAGCCTGGAGCATAGCTAGCTAGCTGGTGGACTGGGAGGGTTACTGCGACCTGGACAATACTACCTTGCCATGATGATCTGAATAATCGCTAATTATACTCCAGTAAACCGACAAATGGTCGCACGTCGCTTGTGTACTCGGTCTGCGCATTATACCAGCTTCTCCAGACCGTCCTCAAGTTCCTCTGGGGTACATAATGCACGCATGACGGCTTTGTGATCGGCGGTATGTCATACTATCTTTTGGCTTGATACTCATCTTACTTATACCATGATGGTAGTCAAATGGATAGTCTTGTACCCCGAGTACATTTCTTGAGGAGTCATCTTGGGGTGAGTAGGTTCCAAGTTTTCAGGCTGTCAGCGTCTCTCCCCGTGTCTGCACACGTAGCCTTCACGTAAGAGCAGATATCTGGGAAGGTTACTCATCACTCATGCTCTTTTGAAGTGGTGCACTGCCTGCTATACCCTGCTTCAAGTAGTTCAGTAGTATCACAGAACCTTGAGATCATGTTACATCGGCCCTTTCAACGTCGCCCGACCTACATCTCGCCAAAGGATTCTTCAGACTGCGAGGTGCGAGTGAATCTCCGATATCCAGGTGATCCGTCCAGGACTATATCCAGCTCATGTGGCGTGTTCTGGGTACCTCGGTGTCGTACAGCATGGCCAGAGGCTCCAGGGCGTCGGAGTCACTACATACTCTTGGAGGCATTTTGCGCACGTGCCGTAACGAATACTCATTTCAACAGCCCTATTGCACGAAACCGAGGCCGCACTCAGGGGCCCTTAGATGCGCGTTCAGGATCCAATCGAACGGTGCGCATGGCTGCACGTCAGGCTCCTCCTGATCCATATCACGGAATAAGGCTGTCCACGAGGTAAAGCTGAGTATAGGAGGTGAAATTACAATGACTATCCTGCATTGCAGCATCTCCAATACATGCTGCTTCATGCCCCTGTAATGTTGTGCTGTAGGATGGAAGTCCCATACAGGACTCGAGAAGAATAAACTCAGTGATGGAGCCTTGTTGGCTGGGCCTCAGGGTGACGTGATGACGGTCCCCCATGTTACTCCGGTGAACCATCCTGCGGCTCTCATCGCATCATCCCTGGCCCGCAACACTGGGAATAACGATTTCCAAATACTTCAGAAAGCAATCCCGGTGAGTGACCCCAGAGCTCGTTCCTCATTCCCTTAACGGCATGTGTTATAATCCGTGGCTGCAGAATGCAGCTGTGAGGCGAAGCCCGGGGTCCCTGTCGTTAGAAGGCCATCACAAGACCTCGAGGCCACTCCCCCACTCGGGGATTCTAATATTGCCGTAATTCTTGCCCTCAGGAGTCTGCGCTGTGACGGGGCGGGATTCCGAATGTCTGTCTGGTGCAAGCCATTGCACATGTATGTAACATGTAAAGGTAAGCAATGAAGGGGACGAGATGTTCTCAGGATGAGCCCGGTACGCTTCCAGTTCCCCGGGGTAGCCTGCATGTCGCGTGTACGTGCATGCTGCGAGGCCAAATTGAAGAGACAAAATTATTCCCAAAGCTTCTTCAAGTAATCAATTGCGATCACATCATGCTCCTGACCATACCAGCGCCAGCCTTGGAATGGGGAGCCATGGTTATTGGCCATATTAGGTATGACTGCCACTTCACCAAAACAAGTCGAGATGAATGGTAGCGTCGCAACTTGGAGCATACCCGTCAGGTCGGGGTCGCCATTATTCACTCCATCCCCCATCACGAAGCGCGAACTCATGCAGCCCTTTTACAACTCACCTGCTTCGGTGCCGGCGCTCTGCTTATGTGGTGGGGGTAACGTACATTGGTCCGGGAGCGCACGAACCGGAGCACACCCCGTGGGCTGCGAGGCTGACCAACCCCCTTCTTCACGATGATGATGATGCTGAGAACTACCTCGCCCGTTTTTAGCAGCATGGTGTTGCGATTCGCGAGAGCGGTGTCTTGGTGGTCACCAAAAAGATGAGGTCAAGGGACGGCCCGAGTAAGCCCGACAGGCATCAACTCGAACTGGACCGCTTGCGCCCGCTGCGCCGTCAGCAAGGGTTTCATGGCCGGGCCCAAAATCGAATGATCTTTGGCACTTGGTACTCCTTTGATTTCATATGGGCTGTCTTGATATTACGCTCAGTTCTGGTCATGAGAACACACTGTTGGAGTGAAAGCTGACTCTTATCACCGCCTGCCTGCGGTCAGAGGCTTCGGTTCCTATCGAGTTTATGATTTTGTCGACATTGAAATGTGCTCTGTCAGCAACTCTTCCCTGTACGTCAGCTCCGCGACAGTGTTATATGCAATACTTTACGGCCTCGTGATCTGCAGCGCAAGATGAGAGAGCTGAGGTAATCGGGAGGGGTTTCTCCATGGGGTTTGACCCCCATGGCTGGGAGGCCACGCAGGCGCGTGATCTGATCCATGCTACCACGAAGGATATGTACGCCTGTACCGGATCTTCGTACCGTCGCCTTGGACGGGGGTGATTTCAGCTGTGATTGGCAGATCTGACGCCACAGCCGTATAAAGGTTGCAAGGTTCTAGGGGGCTAGGTAGAGCTGACACTCAGCGCCTGTCATTTGATATTGCTGAGTCCAGAAGGTGAAGTAGAAAACCGACCACATAGGACTTTGCTGTATGCTACGCATTAGGGCCAGACGGCACATCCACAATATCGTCTTCTGTTTCGTATTAGTCCCTATCACTCACTAAGGCCCGGGCCGTGGTTTACGAAACCACCGAGTGTGTATTACTATGTGGCGAGAGAATCCAAAAGTCCCGTAACACGAGGGCTTACTTACTTGCGTGAAACACGGACGCCGGTCCCGTGTAGGCGATGATCTTGGCTGGCTTGTCATGACACATGAATCCAGCAGATGCCTTGCTGGCTCAGAAATTGCACGCAAGCACTCAATGTCAAAACGACAAGCATATTGTAGCAGGTAGAACCGAGCTTGGATCCTAGAATATAGTTGGGTTGAGGCCATCGTTCGATTTCGGGAACACTTCTGAGACTTGCAGGACAATATGTTCACTCACGGACGATGAAGTCCGAGTGTATTGTATAACAATCAAGGCAGCTGGGCGCGGAGGGTCTGGTCTGAATCAACTCATCTCGCAATTTATGCTTAAGATATCTAGGAGGAAATTGACGCATGCCACTCGAACCATCTGAGATAATTCTCTTCTATGAGCGATCAGTAAAAGGAGCTGACAATACACCCCCGTGAGGACACGCTGTACGAGATCTTCGAATTAGAGGGTCGGGTAGTCTGTAATCAGGCGTGCTGTGCCCATCAGCCACCTGGACGCAATGTTGTCTAGAAGATGTCGAGAATACGTTTATCACCATCCGATAGGACTTTCGGGTATATGCAGCAGGATTGCGTATATAATGCTGAACAATGTCAGTCAGCCGCTGCCTGATGTCCAATCATTGCTGCAATCACTGGCGGTCGGGTCCCCCAAGACGGGGAGCATGGAGCGGCCAAAGAGCCTCTCTTAGTTTTTATTCACCCAAAGGCATCGAGTCGATCGCTTGCCGTGTCGATCTGGGACTCGTGTTCTTTCGTGGATAGCCTTTGATGCCCGAGATGGCGAGTCGGGGGTTCGAGGACAAGGCACATGCAGCTGAGTAGATCTACTCCCGCAAATTTGGTAAGTCCCAGATTTCTCACTTGCAGGAGATCCAAGCTGAGACGGTGTGAGCTCCAGCTACCGGCGACGTGGATGAGGTTGCACTCACGGTTCGGTTGTCATCTCAGCCGGCCGGTGTGCAGCTTCTGGGTGAGCATCTCACCCAAAGACGCTTCTCCAGCGACCGCATATCGCAGCCCGGTACAGGCTAGATCCTCAGGGATCACATGGGACAGTACCGAAGGCCTGGAATACGTTTGTAGGTTGTGGTAAGCGGTGTGATTTTTTGGGAACTTTACGTATTGGAATATGAGAATCAACGATCGGTGGGTTATGAAGAACAATCTGGAGAAAAATCATTGTAAAATCCAATGGAATTTTTTTTTTAAAACTTTAACTTCAACCCCCACGAAGAGGATTGCATCCCAGGCCTTTCGGTATTATTCAGTACGGTTTTCTAGATACTAATCACTATTCAACAGACCCGAGCACGCATACAGTTATAAATTACCTAGGCGACTGAAGTACAACAATTCAGTAAATATAGAGGAGAGTAGTGAAGATCTGGACCCCTGGGCGTCTTATATCAGTCGCTAACTATCTATCCAAGTGAGTTCAAATACAGTGTCTAGTTTTATTTCAATTATGGGGTTAGTCCGAGGATGCATCTTCGCTCTGGTAAGCCAGTGCTTACTGTCTAGTATCTACAACACAAAAGCAACTTTACTCTGGCTGAAAAAGTGCCTATCAGTATCCATTCTATTGTTGGCCTTTGATACCTGAGGATCAGCAGGAGGAGGGAAAGGAACGTTGAAGCCAGTTCAGCCTTCTTGTCCAGATGCCATCAAAGTGGTCCCATTAGGCGAATGCTTCCTACCACGGTACCTACCTAACTTACCCAGGTGCGTTTCCAATTGCGGGCCAGAACAGCAGCGGTCTCGCCCCCAGCGGTGATCCCACTCCCCCAGCCATGACATCATCGCGCCCGCCTCTGGACCCCAACATTTTCCATGCTGCCCATGCCCGTCATCTCCAGATCCATCTTCATCTCCATCTCTATCGAGATCAAGACAAGATTCAAGATTCAAAATTCCAAGCTTCTGGACTATCGACTGTCTATCATTCCTCTGGGGTTCCCCAGAAACGGGTCTTACTAGATCTGCGACACCTGATGACCGATGAGATTTTCTAAAGGCCCCATTGACCCCCTTAGAGACAACAAGGACTTCCTACCCCTCATCTGCTCGCCCGTGCCTCCCCTCCCCCAAAAGAAGAATGGTGAAGGAAAAGAGTCCTATGTACCTGGAGTTCCTTCAATACTGGGACCGCGCTGGCCAGAAACGGCATCTGGTTCCAGAGGATCGCGAACCTAGCGCCGTGTTGCCCACGTGCTGATCCTGCCTTCGCTTTGCATTACTTTGTACGTAGATAAGCCTCCTGCCCGTCACCATCAGACGACCGCAGCACCATGATACCAAGCAGGATGCACGACCCGATGCTGCCGCGCCATGTCGATTCACTGGATCGCGAACTGTGCCCCCATCGTGTAAGTGCCGTGTATACGAAGATGTACGATGCTTGTTAACGTATCATCTGGTGAATTGGACATCTACCGTGGCGATGTGTAAACCTGCTAGGTAGGCAGCTACCGGTCATCGTTCTGGCAATGTCTCGGCGCCTCAATAATATGAATCTCACAACATCGAGATCCCGTTACCGCGGCGCACAAAGGGCCACCACCACGTCCACTGCCCGCTGCCGTTCTCTCCATACGATTACCCGACAGGATTACCGGGGCCACGCGGATGGCACTTCTTTTCAGGTCAGATCTGCTAATGGGGCGGCACCGGATTTCTAACTTGTCGTGCAAATTGAACGATATCAGAAAGCTCTCAAAACCTGAAAGCGACAAAGACATGCAGGACCGTTGTCGTGACTGCTTATGTTCAACCTCTCCTCCCCTCTAGAGATGGAATCATGCCGCACCATGCGGACCGTCGGACGTAGTTACATTTGCGTCACTGGGCGGCAGAAGACGACACACCTCTTCCATCTTAGATAATATCCAACCTGTGTCAGACGTCTAAATCTGCTAAGCCTACAAAAGTACGTGATGAGGTAGATGTTTGCCTCGCCATCTGCTATACGAGATGCGCTTCTGCAGCCTCAATCAGACGCCGCTGCCACATGTCGTCGTAGGAGAGAGGACAGAAATGGGGGGGCCAACTTGCCTCCATTGCCGGCCAACAAGCGCATTGCATCCGGGTTGTGACCAACAGAGGCCATAAAGTTGGCCCGATATAGGCGAATTGCCGCCCGTAGGCAGCGAGCATGGCCAGGCTCTCATTTGATAGATCACGATCCGTTGGTTCTCTTGTCACTCTTCGTCTCTTGTCTTGACTCTTTGTCACAAGAGACCAACACCAAATGGCTGGTTGCGAACCCCTCAATGAGCAGTTGGTCGCAAGATCACCACCACATCTCACAAATGCGCGCGACCAACCTATTCTGCCAGTTGGCAATTCGCAGCCGCGGATCCTTTCCGGGCGCGGGAGCTAGAAGAAGAGGTCACAGGTGCATTGTGCATCAACTCGGCCGATGGAATGCAGCGGCATAAGCTTGAGAAGAAAGAAACGTGACAAAGGGGGTCGTCACTGCAGCCTATCTACACAGTAGTTCTCGTCGCATATCGTAGGCAAGTTTCCGGCCGCCCTTCGGCCGTGGCTTTTGCTATCAGGGTCCCCGCACCACAGTGGCAGATTCCATCCACCCAACCATTCAACCATCTTCTTACCTAGGTACAGTAGATACGGTAGGTACCTACCTATTAACCCTTCAGCCCGTCACCGTAGGACAAACGGGAGGAAAGTGTCCAAGGCCTGACTTGTCGCTACGCACATGACCTAAAGTCCTAGCTGGCGCGGCGGCGAGGAAAAGCACACAAAGGTGCAAGGGGTGGCTAGCGCGTCATTGCCAGTGTAAGTGACTCGCCTCCCCGTCATCTGACCAGAAGATGACGGACGGCAAGCAAAGGACCATGCATGGGCGTAGTTCGCAGCTTCTTTCGAATAGCAGTGTGTGTCCCCAAGCTGAACGCAGATATCCCCATTTTCGAGCCTTCAGGGTGGCAATGGAGGAATGAGGGGGCGCGGGTAGCGTGGGAACAAAGTCTACCTGCTCTCGCACTTTGGTATGCTGTTCCTGAATTCCAGGGGCTATCACCTTGTCGTAGCCCTACCTACCTCAGGTACCTCAGGCGCGCACCTTAATGGTCATTCTTGGTATGTCAAATGGAGGGTTACAATTTTGCCCTCGCGCTTGTGTGGCCCGTCTCTGTTGCGTATCTTGTGTGGCACGCTCATTTTCGACGACTTTTGAAGCGGAACGCAAACACGTAGTTGGAATGAGGACTCAGGGGAATCGAGGTCGTCGATGGTGTAAGGCACCAGATTGTACATGGCTGCTGAATAAGGAAAGTATCAGTTGAGCGATGTATGTATGCAGTTTTCGCGGCTAACTAAAGGATCACTGCCGCGCTTCGCTGATTCATTTGATACTATATCCCGTATCCAGTATGTGGGTAGCATGAATATGCCAGTAGAACCCAAGTATAGTCACGGCAGGCATGCTACGCGTGTAAAGAGAATGCACGATGATGGTGCCATCCCTCCCCTTGGGAACCACACCGATGGGCGAACGTCACCAACGCGCAAGGCTCATTCGCGCAAACGCGATGCAATGGAACGCTGCATACCCCCAACTCCACGATAAGCGCCGACGATGGTGCACCTTGAGGGCGCGGTAGCATGGGCAGAGGAGAGACAGCGAATAGCACGGGTTATGTTTATTTTAAGGGCTTTGCCTTTGAAGTCAACCAAGAATGGCCGATCTACAGGGCTGAAGAGGGCGGTGCTCGTGACTTGGTCGTCTCCCTCTAGCCATGCAACTCCAGCTGGCTGCATAGCAAAGGACCCAAGGAAAGGGCCATGAGGATGCTGTCTACAAGAACTCGCGGCAATGAAGCCAGCATGGCAGGCAGGCAGGCAGGCAGGCAGGCAGGCAGGCAGGCCCAGATGAGCTGAAAGGGCTGACTGCAACTCAGCCCCCAAAGTATATTGCAGTTGCATTTACGGGAGAGAGAGATGATAACCTGCATTCCACTAGGAGCAGTCATTCTCAATCCGTAGGGGGGGCCAAGAGCCAATGGTTGTTCTGAGGATTCCAGTCAGACGCCCGAATAACACCCAATTGCCGAACAAAGGGTGGTCAGAATTAAGTGCCTACTGCGTTCGCTCGCCGGCGAAGATAACGGTTGGAGCAAAAATACAAACAATTACACACCAATAGAAAAATTCGCTCGATGGTCCTTTTCTCCCACATTCCGGCCATCGTAGTAGGCAGGCAGGTACTTCGCTTTCCCCGAGACGGCGTTGGCACAAGTACTTACTTTTTCCGAGTCGCATTCCCCCAAGCAACGAGTCAAGAAAGCGTGGTTTCTTCGCCATGGACTAAACACCATGTGCTTCATCTCGTAGGGCTGCGGCGGACAATGGCGCACCACATGGCCAGTCATGCGGAGAAGTCCAGGTAGCGAGCACGTTGAATGGCATGGCCTTTCCCGGGGAAAAGCTTCGAACACATGGAGCCCCCAGTTTTTGGCAAAAAAAAAAAAAAAAAAAACCACTAACAGGCCATATCCAAGTCTGCAATTGCCGTACCCCATAGCCAGATAAGTGCCTCGGCGGGATGGTCAGCGACTTATCGGCTGAAGTCGCACGACATGAATGAACTTCCATTGCTGATGCCCTTGTGACCTCTGCCTCTGCCTGTGCCTGTGTCTCTCGGCTCCGTCAAGGAATCCGTTCGGTCTGCTTCGCTCCAGGGGTGAAGCTGGAAGTCTCTTGGTCTTACATATTCGTTATGGGCCCGGCTCGGTCAGAGAACCGGGGGATTGACCGTGGTGGTGACGGGCTTTTTGGGACGGAGTTTCCCATCTGACATCGCGTGATCTTACCTGGTACACATTTGCTAAAGCTCATTCTAGGTCGAGGAAACGGTCGCTGGTTGCGCTTGTTGGTGCGCAGAGGCCTCACGCAATCCCACGGTAGACCGCGTGGATCGAATGCGGATGGGAGCAATCGAACGATCCCAAGGCTATGTACATGCCTGGCCTGATGATTGCCGTAGCGCAGATGAGATGAGGCTCCGAGGTAGCAGCGGAGGAGGCGTCATGCTTGATGTGACCTAGGCGGATTCAACAGCAATAACACAATAACAACACCTACCCCAGGAAAACAGGGAACTCATGTGATAAGGAAATCAAGAATCTGGGGTGAACCACGAAGAAGCGTACCGGTATCTTCCACGCCTCGCTCCTCAGCCTGCTTCGAGGTGCGCTACTCGTTCGCTACGATGATAGTGCCGTCCCAATTGGAAGAATGCATAGCCGGAAGAGGTGATTCTCCCCGCCCGGATTTTAACGACATTTGTGGACTATGCAGGGTCCTGCCTGTTATCCGAGGCGACCTCGATACCGACGCTCTAGGTGGTGCTACTGTGCCTGATGCGGGGAAACTTGAGAATTATTAACACCGAGATTGGAGGGCCTTTGGTGCCGTGGTCCGCTTAAGCGACAATTCACAAGCTGCTCAACTGTTCGGGGGGGCGATGAGTGACCAATGCAGTCCCAGGATGTGAACGTGCGTGCCGACCATTGCCTCGACAACTCGGCTTAGATATTGGATACTGGACATTGGGCACTTGATGGCATTGGCTTCTCGTAAATTCAACGTGGGTTGAGGGCCCGCATCGAGCCTCGACCCGAGTCGGCTCGTATTTGATGGATCACGAACGCGCAAACCATATGTGTGGCTTGTATGTGCCGTAACAGGCGAAGAAAAAAAAAAACCCCTCTCTCGTAGGACTTCTGGGGCCATACATGTAACGTACCTCATTCTCCGATAGTAGTAGATTCTCGTTCAAATGGAGATTCAGACTCTGCTAGATACGATAGACTCTGCAGTTAGCTGTCTTGGGCCCTGAATGGCCAACGCATGCGATAGTGTTCACATTCAGGGCCCGAAACAGGCAATCCAATTCGCGGAGATAGATGGTCATTCGTCGACAAACGGGTCACGCAGCCGAGCCGCAATATCCAGGGTCTGTTCCCTCAATGGGCGAGAACATTGAAAGCGTTACAGCGGATTGCCTACCTAACAGAGGTCCAATTGAAAATGATACATAGGTACATACTACCAAGTACATAGCAGGACCTGACAGGTATGCAATAGGATGGGATGCGATCCTCGAAACACTGGGACGAGTCACGAATTCGCAAAGACCAGCAGGTGATTTCCGGTTCGTGTCGGGCCAGCTCTCGGGCATTCTGAAGTTCTAGAACAATTGGGCTTCTACCTTAGGTGGGCTATGTACCTTGTAAGTGCTGCGTTAATGGTCTTCGGCGCCTGGCTGGCCACTGGACGATCCTCCTGCCCAAGGGTCACACTCTCCGTTTTGGGCGCGCAGCGGCGTGACAGAAAAGCAGAAAGCGGCCCTCCAAGACCCTGCGGCTCAGGTTTCCGACTAGCCTCGACGCGCGGCAAAAACGAGACGATCATGCGCTCCCCCATTGGAAACCACCGGACCATCGCTATCCTTCGGTGTTTTGTCCGACGGCTCAACGACCGACTGGAATGATCGTCAAATGCACATTCTAATCTGTACTTTGCACGTCTGTTCACTGGTCGTTGTCGGGCGAAATTACCGATGCAGGAAGACCTACCACTCTCTCGATCTCGCCCCAAGAAAGACCCTTCTTGCAGTACCACCTCCACCACCAACACTCCACCTCCCCTATGTGCTGTACCACGTGGGCGACACCTGACAGAGCCCCTTGGCTGCAGTCAGTACCTTAGCTCTGGGGTGCACGGCGACAGCGACTTGTCTGCCCTCCTTGCGGCAATCATGCGGCCCCTATCTGAAGCCAGGGACTCTGGGCAAGAACATAGCGCGTCTGAATTCGTGATATGTATTCAGGTAGTAAGGGACAGATGCCCGCTCGCTGCCCGCTCGTCTGAATGCAAATAGTCAACACCGATATCAATGTGATTGACCCAAGGACTATCTTCCCGCATCCCTTGCATAGGTACAGCATTTGGGTCATGCCTTAGTACCTGCCTGTTAGCAACAACACAGTTTCTCCGTTCACACGACCCTTCCTAATTCGCGCGGGTGTTGAATCTCTCTGCTTCGTTGTGGCAAGCGAGGCACGACCAGGGCATGTTCGTATGTCACGCTGTGATATACCCGAAGCGGAAGCTGTGACTTTCCCCCACGAGCCTCAATTCCGTGACGGTGGAAGGCACGTTGCAGCGTATATACGTGTGCATGGTAGACGCCGGGATACTTATCAACAGTGTATGATAACCAGCTGCGATTGCGCGCCGGGGGTAGACGCGAGAGGTCTCCTCTCCCTTTCCCGGCCGTTCGGACCGCATGGCATGAAGTGTGGCGGGGTGGGAATGTACAAAAATTTGGACTGCTTTGCCCTGTCAAGGGATTTAAAAAATCAAGAAAAGGATGTTTGCCTCCTTCGTGACAACTTGTTCATTATGATTGTCATAGCACACATCTGCAAACATCTTCGTCCAGCCTCGAAGTGTACCCTCCGCACACGCGAATTGATGTGGCATCGTAGCAGTGCACTCAAAGATTGCACTAGTGCAAATCACAATTAATAATGAACCAATTCGTGGGGTTGCAGCGCCCCTGGTGCGGGTGAGGTTTAACGTGCGCCAATTAAGTCTACAGGGGCACTTGCTGTGTTGTGACTAGTTGTGCTTATCCAGAGGAATTATATATCTAAAACAAGGGATTGTGAGCTTTGTCATTATCATAAGAAATGGTGAATTAATCATTTTTGAGATGAGATAGAATATACATGTCATAATATGAGGGCAGGCTACTTGCGGGAAAGTACGAAAGAAGCAATGGAGTGGTTGGATGAGAAACATGGCTGGAGCGGGAACGACGCCCGCACACGATCCTGCACCTCTACATTCGCTTATCTCGTAAGGCGTTCCAAGTACCGGAGGAAGAACAGGAGGCAGACTTGAAAGGACGACGCAGATGTAGCGCAGCCTTGTGAGATGAGTGACACCGGGAGGCTTTGGAATAGCTTCATCAAGTGGTGAGTCTCCCGATGATGCAAGGTCTCGAGAGCAGTCCTCCCGAGATCAACCTCGCGGGTCGCGGTTTCGGGTAGAGCAAACACGGCAATCAAGCAGACCAGCCCTCCGAGGCCTAAAGCAACTGTACGGGATGCAGATATGCGAAAGCGAGCCGACTGAGAGGTTCAGTTGTCGCGGCACGATTAGACCTTCACCGACGACAGAACCATCCTGTTGGGAGACGGTGTAATTGGAATTGACGTATGCCCGTGAACATTGGCATTGATGTCCAGCGCAGGTTGGCCGGTGGCTGAGACTGTGGCTCGAGAGGCGTGTGGACTTCGGGTTTAGGGTCAAAAGTATTGGTTCCCAGCTCTATGGATGCTGCCATAAAAGCAGTGCCTGATACCCCCTTCACACACTGGTTTGCAGACGAGAAGGTGAGATATGATGTCTCGAAATCCCGATTTTCAGGAACCGTGCTTATGGCTGCTCCCCAAACGCCGCATTATCATCTTGGTAGTTGGGAACTTGCCTGCCGGCCGTCAGAGCTTGAAACTTGCCTAAGGTGCATTTTCGAACCTTAATTGGTCTCCTGCGTTCATGATCTTCATATTCTCTTGCCAGCACAGCAGTTGAACATTACATAGTAGGGCTGAGCTCTTTCCATTGTGCCGTGCTTACGCCTCTGCTAGTGCCGGCAGCAAGAAGCAGGGGTGACAAGAAGCAACTGTAGAAATGCCAGTTGAACTGTAACCTCACCCTAGGGAGGTGATAGCCGCGGCCCACGGCTGGACAGGGCGGTGGAGCCCTTCGAGGCCACCGGAACAGTCCCCCTTGCAACAATATGACCTCAAGGCGCAGTGGCTGTCTGGACCGCTAAAATCCCCGTTTCGGATTCCTCACATTCTGCTCAGATACCTACCAGAATTAAGAGGCTAAAGGTGCTTCGGCACCCAGTCTGGCAATCCGATCGCCTCTCACCTGACCTTGCATGACTCCAGCTGGACGGTAACACAAGCCCGGGGAGTCGGAAGCGCAATGCACTGCTTTTCGTAGAATGGCCCGTGGAGCTGACTTGGAAATTATCAGACCTTGGCGACAGCAGTTGTCGTCACTTGTATTGACGCGTTTAGCCAGAACCAGTAGTTACTTCGCAACCCAGTGATATGGTTCCGACACAGAATTGAAGATAGAAGCAAATAAGGCTAGGCAAGGTTGCGGTCCATTGACACATGCGTGCGGCTCATCAGAGTTTACAAGTCTGGTCGCGGTCTCAATCATCGTGCCGGCCTAATCTGGCCTAACCTCGTGTTCAAGCTGGATGGTGCCGGTGCCGATCAAGCAATTACGAAGTCTTGGGAAAAAGAAAGTGACTGGTGTGTTGAGAGTCACTCGAGCAGACTCGAGGTAATGGTCATTGCTTTATTTCCAAAATTGACAGACGCAGTCGTCGTGTCCACTCTTGGTCATATTCGACCTACATTAGTCACAGGAGGTAGGATGTAGTGAATGCATCACGCACAAAGCAAGGTGGGCATTACCAAATGAGATAATCAGCCATCCATATATGACGAGTTGGGCCCTCATGATCAATCATACCACAACCCCGAAAAAGCAAGGACAGAGTGCAATCCTGACAGCGAACCCCACAGTTTCCCCATTGGGATAAATGCTTCAAAATCTGGAGACCCCGGTTGGCTGGTCTACCCCTGTCTAGGTCTGGGGTCCTTCCCCGGGGAAGCTGTCCGACGGACATGGGCAGCACCTTCTTGCAAGCCAGGTCCAGGCCCAGACCAGGCCACCTTACTGGAGATGGTTAAGCTAGCTTAGACAAATGACAGATGGTTTCGCCCTGGTCGTCGCGGATGTCTGGTACACAGGATAGGTCTGGATAGGTCTGGCTGTATTCGTAGCCAGTTGGCTGGTCTATCGTTTATCACGATTGACGTCTTTATCCATCGTCGCGACTCAAAAAGAAAGCTACATTGTGTACGTAGTCGCCGAATGTCTTGAGTCGGGATTCACGGCACGGGATTGTTCCACTGACTTCCGTCATGGGTATTAGAAGCTCGTTCATGATGGACAGCGGTACAAATCCATTCGTGTTGTGCCGATCGATCTTGTGCTTCGGCGCTTGTAATAATTCATTTTCGTGTTGGATTATAGTATCGTCCCTAGCCTGATGTGATGGCCGACTGGGTTAAAGAAAGAAACGGCGCCGAATATATTACTGTGGTAGTGATGGTATACTTCATATGTAATTGCCTACTTGTACCTGGATATGCTGTAGGCAGCCTCTTTGTGCCATATTCGCTCGTTGATGCACCACGCTGACTGAGAAATCCCGCCACACACATCCGCCGCACCTAATTATTGTGCTATGTATGATATGATCTGCGAGCGCCTCTCGGAAAAGTGCTTCACGCATGCTGCGCATACACAGTACTAAAGTAGGAAATGTAATGAGGTTCGAACCTACCCTGCACCCAAAATCGTAACTCTGCAGCGTTGCACTCGCCATCATACATCAAACAAGTGTGGGGGTTTCAAGCCTTTAATGGCATCCTTTACTGCTTGACGCGGGAGTATGTACTGCTTCTATCTGCCAATCCCGCTCACTGAAATCCTGTCCGTCATCGGAAGCGGTGTTTCTTGCACGCAACCCCATTCCACGTGTACCTTCCTCTATTAATCGCTGGTTGCCAAATCCGGCCGGATTGCTGGCATCATCAATGTAATCGTAGAACGTGGTCGAGGAACAGTCCCAGTAACGGGTGCTGTCTTGGCTGATGATGTCAGTGCGCCACAAGGAGGGATAAAAATCAGGTTGGAATGGATACTGCAAGTGCTTGGGGTGTACTGTTTGTCGCGCGAAATCAACGATGTTCAAAATTCGAAATTGACGGGCCCTGCGCTTCTAGCACAGATGGTAGTGTCTGAATTGCCACGGAGTCTAATTCCCAACATCTGTCACTTGGAATAGAAGGAGGTTTCTGATTCCAAAACTCGCATTCATTACTTGAGGTGATTACATCGATATCTACGCTACCTAGCGAAGTGGCCTGTACTAGCAAGAGCTGTGTGTCGCCCCGCCATCTCTCCGCTCTCCGCTCTCCGAGTTGCTTTCCTTGGTGCAATCCCCTGCTTCAGAAGCTGGCATCGCGAGTGGGGTGGGCAAAGGTCACCTCGAGGTGTTGACAGACTTTATCGCTGAAGAAACGTAGTGAGTGTGGGATGGCCCAGGGCTCCTTCTCTATCGCCTGCCCTATGCAGATAGCGTTATCGTGACATACGTTCAGCAGCGCATGGCCACGATCACTCGAGAAGCTTGTCATTTTGGCACCCTAACCGCCCTTGAAAGTGACCTGGGTAGCAGTCTCAAGTGATTGCACTGGCGGTAAATCCTTTCCGGAATCTATCGTGATCCTCAAACGTTCCGAATTTGCGGAACCGTGATCATGAGCGCAAAAGATTACCCATGAGAGAGTTAATACACCGACCGAAGGCTACAAAAAGTTTGTAATAAGCCTCAAGAGTAGGCTTGGACTTTGGAAGTAGGGCGATGAGTTATTTCAGCATCTCGGAGCCTAATAATCGCAATCGATTGAAGATAGCAATAGTGAAAGGGGAATGTCCAGTGGTAGGTAATCACAGATTGTCATACTTGGGCAGCGTAGAGACAAGCGACGATCAATGCTTCCAGGCCAATCTATCTGCTGCTTCGTGCTTTCTTTCCTTCCGCCTCAGCAATAGTAGCAGGCGGGCCAGCACAATGCTGTGAGGCGTAACGCCAAGGCCATATCACCAGCTGACCAACTTGCATCAACGAGCTTTTCATGCTCGTTGCTTGTGTATGGATACGATGGGAGTCACATCCATATCGGCGCCACATTTCGTCTCTCGTGGAACGGATCGTCATCAATTCAACATCAGGGTGCCTTATGTTTGGCGCGCAGGGTGTGATGAGCACCGTCGAAACCTGGCGCGGGCGGCTGTGGCACAGCCTGCCAAAGCTCTCTATTTTCAGGGGCGTGATAAGTCCCGACAAAAGTCGTGTTGGCGGCGTGGCTTATTCACGGCTATTGGTGGATGTTATTTGTACTCGACGCCATCGCTGGCAAAGCAAATCACTGGGCGTGCGAATTGAACGGTCACAGGCCGTGACAAAGTGGTGATATTGCTTCACCTGGACGGGTGCAGCATCATCCGCTAGGATGCGCAATGTTCTCGTTCAACGAACGGGCTCAGGCAAATCCGCCTGGCTGACACAGTCTCAGCATGTACTTCACGGCGACATGATTTGCGATGCTGCCACTAGTTCACGCCAGTAAGCGTAGCTGCGCTGTATGCTTCAGAGGAGGGCATGTGACTTGATTGCCCAATATACATACATAGGTTCATATCAACGGTTCTTTCGAACTGTGGCCAGCCCCCGCGCACCCCCATTGTCCTGGCTGCCGGCCTGTGGGGGTCAAAAGCCATTGCGCCGACCAGCGACCATGGCACCGAGGCTGAGAGCTCAGCTGATCAAACTCAGTGCGGAGAAACCAAAGCCCACTGGAGAGGGCGTTTGCAGAGCCTACCTAGAGCCTACCTAGAGCCAGACCCATGGCTCACGAGAACGAAATGCCAGCGCATAGTGTCAATCACAGGCTTTCCGTCTCAACCACAGGCCGAATCTCTACCAGGTGATCGACTAGGAAGACCTCGGCGCATTGAAATTACGAGATGCATCAGGCAACGAACAAGACATCTTAAGATCTAATTCCAGCCGCGGTGATGCAGTCTGTGAGTTGGCGTGGCATGGTAGTGTACAAAAGAATTATTGAAGGTATACTTGACCACCGCCAGAGCGGGGGAGAAAGGAGACATCACGAGGTCTGCAGTGAGGCAGATTCTTGTTCCTCTAGAAGGGTCTGGGGTCCGGGGAATGTCTTTAGGCAACACCGACCGTTTTTGAAGGAAACTACAACCAACCAACGCGATGCTCTGCGTGGTTTGTGTTGGCGTACCTCACAACACGACTCCATGACAATCCAGGCAGAGCACATCATGTCCAGCGGATTAGACCAGGAAGGTACATAGGCTTCGTGCAAAGCGCTCAATTACCTCAGTATACGAGGGACTTATACTTCGTCCCTTTACCTAACAGTG
The DNA here is from genome assembly GCA_022578815.1 of Xylariaceae sp. FL0016. NCBI lineage: Eukaryota > Fungi > Ascomycota > Sordariomycetes > Xylariales > Xylariaceae > Xylariaceae sp. FL0016. The sequence continues at coordinate 387,659 of MU388753.1, forward strand.
ATGACACGATGAGCACTTGACCATACTATCCTGGTGCAGGCGATGTGAATTCATTGTGGCATGTACTGCGGTTGTTGGTTCTTGAACGGAAACGAAAACATCTTCATTCCAGCACTAGCCAATAAACGAGGTTACTTCTGCTTTCGGTATCTAGAAGGGCGTGATCTGGCTGTAACAACCTAGCAGCATGCTTCAGACTGCCGTGACCACCTTCCGTACGTACACCAACCATGGGCAGTTGGGGAATTACCTTTCATCATAGCACTTGTAACGGCCGTCAAAATCCAATGAGTAGGAGGGTTCCGTTTAGGAGGACTTGGTGATTTGCATATGCAAGAGTTTATACGAGCGCGTCTGGTTCACCACCGAAACTTCGTGATGACCACCATCAACACCCGTCATGCTCCCCGTACACACAAACCTTACAGTGTCATCCACGGCTTGCTTGTGACGGGAGGCTCAAGCGACAGCACAGGCATCGAACAGCAACGATGCGTGCGTGAGTCGGCATCTAACGGCCAACGCTGGAGAAACACCTGAAAATTCTCATCTAGCCAGGTGCGGAAGGAAAGGCCGACAAACAGACTAACATGACATGTGCCCAACTTCTCACGATGCCAGTACCTTAGAGACCGCTTGCGGCCTGCAGATCCTTAAAGAGAGGTCTGGTGGTCAAGAGTCAAGACTTCACCACCTGCAATAACTGCCTAACTGCCTGACGGCAATAGAACACCGCGGGACGCTGGACCTTCTGCCCGGGCTGCGTGCCGGGAAACTCTTCGAAGGCCTTAAATGCCTCTTTGAGAAAGTACTACTAGAGTAGGCCTGGTACAAGCGCTAGTTAGACGGCTATACCGAGAGGGGCAGTGAACTCACTAGCTGCGCTTTGGCAATGGCCCTAGGGGAGAGTCAGGCCGCGAGTTTGACCGCTGCGAACGATTGAGGGATGGGAACAAGGAGGAAGGTACGTACCTACGAAGAGCGAGCAGGGGTGAGAAGAGGTACGTACCGACAGCAGAGACCTCTGCGCGTGGACTCCAGGGTTTGAAGCGCAGTGCCGCCATACCTTTCCAGAGCACCAGAGGGGAAAAGATACTTCGACCTTGTATCTCCATCCCCACTCATCAATCCAGAAGCCAGGCGTGTCAGGGGCCCCTGAAAAGCAGATGCCCAAGGCGGTACTTCACAGAGGTACTTCGTAGAGGTACGTACCTAAGTACTCCTGTACCCCCCAAATTGAGGAGTGACCTCCCACACCGCGCCTTCTGCTGTTGTGGCCCTCCACCTCCTCCTGCTTCCTCATATCAAATACATATTATGTACACATCTACCCACTCCCCGTCCACCTCTTGTAAACACAACATTTCACCACCAACGACTGCTATTGCCTTCCAAGGTCATACATAGGGCTCGTCAGTACCATCGATTTTCCGACAGTATTCGATCTACACTACAAAGTCTCACCTACGGCATTGAGCACTCTACACGACACTACCATATCGTATTACGCTGTCGACACTGCCATCGACTTACATCATTAACGACAACGACCGGACCCTCCTGAAAACGACGACATAGCCACTTTATATCCGTCGGCACTTATCACCTACCGGCGCCGAGCATTGCTACCACTATTCGAAAGCACACAAAGCCCTTTGTTCTCTTCACTCGACCTTCGCGATCGTGCTCGCGAAACCACCACAGTCATACGACAAGCCTCTACAAGCCTGCTCTCTCAGTCGAGCAGACATCTTCACCAATATGCCTTGTAAACCGGAGGGGTTGGTTCTTACCGTGGACCCGAATGTCATACACAAGGTTGACACCAACAACCCCCAGAATCTGTTCTCCATGTGGACTGGTATGTACATTTCATATCGGGCTAAGCAACTCTTCGCACAGTAGCTAACATCGTATCTAGTATTCTCGCGATGCGCCGAATCTGTAGAACAGGGTCGAAGGTTAGAGAATCTCAGCTGGCGTTTATGGAATAGAGAGACATTCTGCTGCGAGACTGGTCAGACAAAGACAGCATCTACCATTGCCACCTCGCTTCCTAAAGATATTCCCGAGCGCCAAGCGATACTTGAAGTACCTCAATTGTCTGGGAGCGTCGACTCAGTCGTTGATGAAGAGGCCATTGAATTTACGACAGAATCTGAACCCGTGGATATAATCCGTCCTCATATCGTTCGCCAGGATTCCTACGCAAGCAGCCGCAGTCGAGGTCGTGAGCGCCATATCACATCCGACCACCTGGAGAAGATGGTTGTCAACATAATACAAGAGAAGGAACCTAATCTCTCACCTCTGACCGAAATGAGCTCACCCTCGATTGAACCTGAGAGCGATCATTCTCAGTCGTCGTGCTCCGACAGCCAGGAGACACCAGCAACAACCGTTGCCACCGAGACCGCCCCTCGAGGACCCTCCAGTATCATGTCACATGCCTCATCCAGAGCCGATACAAGTGAAGTTCCTGTCGCCACCACGATCGTGCGCGGTTTCTCACCTTCATCGATTCCCTCCGTTCGCATCTCTCACGAACCGAAATCTCCGGCACCTGACGCTATCCCTGAACCTAAGTCATCTCCCCAGGCCAAACTAGTTCAGCCTAAGAAGCCCGCAATGTTTGCTGTGGGATGCGATTCCGCATCATCTGGCGACGACTCATCACCCCGCAGTCTGCAGCAGTTGCGCCAAGCTCCTACGACTCAACCTAAGAGAAAGATGTTCGAGGTTGGCGCTTCATCCGGCTCTGCCGATGAGAGCACATCTTTGAAGAGTGCTATGCATTCAGCCCGGCCTAATTCGCTCCTCAGTGCCCAGAAAAAACAGACTTCCTTCAGCAACGAGGTCACTCTTCGAACGATCCCGAACTCTAGCGATCAATCTGATAGCTACGTGGATGAGAGTGCCATTGATGACGATGATGAGGATTCCGAGTGGGAGGATTCCATGGAGGAGGGTGGCAAATCGAGTGTGGACGAGACAATCAATTTCGACCGTGTCCCTTCCCAGACCAACTTGAGTCTCAAACCGCAACGATCCTTAATTAGTCTGGCTCTCGCTGGTAACGAAGCACGCGCCAAGGGTCTCAGCAACTATGCGTCACACTCGACCCCAGCCATTGCTCAGCGTGCACGGCAGTTACAACAACAACAACAACATCAACAACAACAAGCATCTAAAGGGATGAACTCGTCCAATAATTCTGGCGAAAATGGACTCGAGATGCGACGAGGGATGCGCTCTACACCCCTTAAGTCCATTAACGAGATTCCGCGTTCTAGTGCCCAGCCAATTACCTCCAATGGACACGCACATCACCATCACCAAGCTGCTTTGTCGCCCAAGACCACTCGACGGAACATGCTGGCTACCGAACTGACCGAATCCCTTCGACGTCAACTGCTCTGGGAGCGTCAGCAGAAGACTTCGACTGCTAATGCCGTTCTGAAGCGACGCCATACCTCCCACGACGTTGCCAACCTCAAGCAGTATCCCGAAAAGGCGTACATGAATAAGTCTCGTGACGAAGCCGCTAGCAGCTGGAACCAGTATCTAGGAGAGGACTACGGAGGCGGATATAACGCTCAGGGCTGGTGATTTTCACATTCGATACCCTATGCGCGAACATACATCATACCGAGAGGCCTGCTACCACTCGGAGGCAGTCGACAACTGCCTTGTACATTTCTATTTCTACGAGCATTGCATTGCGAGGCTGGTGCTTTACACTTTACCGATTGCATGCATCTGGCCGGCGTTTGTCGACGTTGCTCCATATGAGGCATCTCTTCATCGACACTAATGACACTCGTGGTCTGGTCACAACTACCATTGACCATCGATCTCGCGTAACATCGCGTTATGCGTTTATTTGCACAGTTTCCTGGCACTGATCGGCGTTGCTACACAATGATACCACGGTCTGCACTTTGTTTTGTCCTGTAATGGGCTGGGTTTGATTTCACACGCTACACGAGTAGCCGGCATGGCAAGGTCGAAAGATGCGATATGTATTCTATGAAGAAGCATGAGGGCAACCTTGCTTCTTACGATTTCTTAATGGGGGGAAGAGGACGGAGAAAAAAGCAAGACAACTTGTTGGGCAGAAGCTGGGATCAGGTATCTGTTGGAAGTGAGTTTAGGCGAGGATCGCACAAAAGCGAATGCAAAAGCAACGTGCCATGACCACGATAAAAATCAAAACAACGGAAATTATTCAAGAGCTACAAAAAAATTAATAAACTTGATGAGCCACCTAGAAAACTGTTGTTACGACTTAATCTTTGAGCTAGTGTCATCAAAGTGCTAATTTCGATCATCTAAATCTATCTGTGAACATCGCATTTTGAATAGATCCGAACAGTTTTGTCAGGTCTTTGGCATATGAAATGCGCAGGGGCGCGATGCGATTCCGAGGGGTTGAAATGCCAGTCAGAGGGGACGGCTGCATACCTACCTACACACCTTTTCGCATCCTTGTCTTTTTTCCTTTCTTTTTGGGGAGGCCAAAGTCTCCCGAGCCCGGGGATCGGGTGTAGGCCCTTTGAGACGGGTGTTTGGAAACAACGGCGGTAACGATACGATTGCGAACTCACCTGCACCTCTCGCTGAGGTCGGAGCAAGGGTCGGGTAGGTACGTCGCTGGAAGGCGGGAACGTGCGCTTTGGGTCTTTCATCTTTGTTCATCATTCATGTTCGTGAAGTAGGTTGTGTGACGGAATCTGGGTTCAAGTTGGGCGGAGGTGACCTACCTTGGGTAAAGATGATGTGACGGTGACGGTGACGGCTCAAGCGTGTAAGTCGTGTTACGGGAGAAGGGACGAAGTTACCTAAGCTACGCGTCTCTTGGGTGGTTCACGAATGCATACTGTGGTTAGCACCCCATCCGAGGTGGCGGCGATATCAACCCGGAGAGTTGAGCACGCTCAACCTTTACGAGTATGACGCCTGGAAGAGATCTGTCACATTGAGACCAGCAAACTACTTAGTCTATCTGAAGATTATTAAAGGGATGGTAATGGCATGGTCATAGATAGGTTTTACCTGACTGAACGTTTGGCGTGGAGGTAATGTAGCATGGGGGTTACCTGTAGTAAGCGATCTGATAAGATTCCGTATCTCGCAGTGCTTGTCGGGGTGGTCGGACAAGGTGAGTAACGGAGATCGACAGCGCACGACAGCGGGAGCAGCAGCAGTGCCGCTACCTATCTGCAGTACGTGTGACCAGCGAGGGAGCAACAGGCTTGTGTCCAGGCGCCAGATGCGACTTGAGGCGGCTTTGATCTTCCCATCATAGGAGCTTGGTGTCGTTCTCCTCTACGTTATCTATGAATAGCCGTCACGTGTGCATGTGCGTGTTCGTGTATGTATTCAGCAGGTACGCAACGTGTAGTTAATCTTATGAACAGCCATGCCCGTATATTAATCCCGTCAAGGCTCGTTTAGGACGTTGGGGAACAGATAACACTGCTCGAAGGAGACGGGCGGCGCCAGCATGACCTTCCGAATTCGAGGCGGGCGCGCGCAAATTGGGGGTAGCTGCGGGCGACGGCCTCGTGCCAAATGTACACTGCATGGCCCGTCGGCGTCTCATCCCATGTAGGCTGCTCTGCTGTTGCAACCGTGAATCAGGCATGGGTATAGCACACCCAGGTGGCATACCGTCCGTAACCTGTAGGGTGGTAGCAGACAGACGGCCATGCGTTGCGGCTACCCTACAACACCACCACCACCGCCGCCGCCGCCAAAACGAGGGCCTAGGCGCAGCGGGCGAAGAGGACCCTGAAACTGAGACAACGAATTGATTTACTTAATTACCTACCTGACCTTTCTGCGCCCTCACAGCAACCCATACATCAGGTATCGTAGGTACATACATCCGTCGGGGTTTTAGGTGGAAATGGGCGTCGATCACAAGTCATATTCAGCGTCACCGCCCCGGGCTAGACCGCTGGACCCTGAAAAATTGATCGTGGCAGACGACAACCTACGGAGCCATTGTGCGTTTCGCATTGCTCTGAGTGGTAGTCTTTTGCAGGTGATCGTCGCCTGCTGGGGCAGTGGTGTACCCGTTGCGGCGACTACGAGGAGGGAGAAGGACCCGCAAAGGGTTGAGAGGGAACCAGGCATAGGGGCAAAGGGGACAGACAGAGGGTACCCAGACGACGCTAGAAGCGTCGTTAGAAGGGTGACTCCGGTCATGCGAAGGGGCAAGAGGGGATGGATGGGATTCTAGAGTTTTTCTTATTGTGTTCAAACGACGGAGGAGGAGGTCCTGGCATGGGATTCCTTTTGACGGGGGCCTGTTGATGATTCCTACTGATTCGGGTAGTTACTGGCGAGGGTTTCTCTAGACAAATGAAGCTATCTCAACAACTTCAACGCCGGCAAGTAATCGCGTCTCGTGGTATCTAATTACATACTCTCTAGCTCCTTACCTCAGTAGTAATGCTCGAAGATGCCGCGCGCATGACCAGATACTTACTATCCGCGTGTAAGTGCAAGACTTGTAGGTACATAGTCACCTCGAGCTCGTAGTCTAATCCGCCTTCGCCACCGTCGCCGCCGCCGGTGCCATGCCGCGAAAGTATGTACAGGTCGGCCACAGCACTCCGCCGCACGCAAGGCATCCCTCCCTTGCGCCGTTCCATCCATGCCGCCAATCTGATCATGTACCGGCAGCCGGGACTTGAAATCTGACACCTCTGCCTCACTTGGTTAGGGAGGAGTCATCCATGTCTGTATCTGTCCATAAAACAAACGGCATGCAGCGGCTAGCTGGCGGTGAGGATCGCCAGCTTTGGTTGGATGATAACGACATGTCTCCAAGACAGAGGACGGAGGTTACCAGAGCATTAGGTAACTCGCATAATACCTTAATGGTTCACTGTTTACAGTTGCTAGCCACATGTAGCTCTAGGCGTTTACAAGTCGTGCTTCTCTTGGTCCGGAAACCGTTCCGGCGCAAGGAATGTGCTGCTAAGATCCTCTCGTTTGACATACTACATGGTAGCTGACCAAAGAAGGTACGCAATTGAGACATTTGTTGAACTACCGTATTACTGGCCGGCTATTGGACGCGTCGACTTGAGCCGTGAACCTCTCCCCAACAACACCAATACCTGTTGCCATGACTATGACGGAAAGACATGTCAATGATGACTCTATGGACTTGGACCATTTGATGTCTCATATTTGGCAGTGTCTATCATCACTGGTCGTAGGTAGTAGCTTTCGTAAACTAATAGCATGGCTCTGGAGCGGATGCGGGGTGATAAGCATGGCGTCTACTGCTCCGTATTTTGACGCGGGGGGCACTGCACGTAAGCAGGGCGTCTTCAGTATGGAGATGATATCTTGACTAACCAGCATTCTTGGTCAATTTGTTTACCTACTTACAGATTAGCTGTGTATCATGAGTCCGTTTTTTTATTATATTCCATTCTTTCCACCAGTATTCTTTTAGTCCGCGTATTTTCTATTTCCCGATGTCGACTTTTTATCATTGGTTGCCTTCAAAAAAAAAGTTTCCGTCTGCAACGCATGCACCGACCGCCTCGGCCTAGGCGGAGACCGCAGTAGCGGTTGGATCTGAGTTGTCCTCCACCTAGGTATTCAGGTCTGAGACGTGAACAAGGACAACGGACGACCAATGCCCCTCCATCTCCAGGGCTCTCCAGGGCTCTCCAGGGCTCTCCAGGGCTCTCTACTGCCAGCCCACTCCCGTGCATGGCTTGATTGATAGGGCTTATCAACCTCTCATCGTGGCCGGACCGGTCAAGTGAGGAGAGCGCAGACAGCGGAGTTGGGCGAAGGCCAAGTGGGTAGGCTTCCTCACCGCGCGCACTGCCTGCTCATACCTTAGGTACGTAAGAAGTAGGTATTGCCCCCCTCCTCGGAGCCCGTGACTACGGCACGATGAGTCGTCTACCATCCTCTACGGCCCTGTACGGCGGCGACAATGACGTTGGGAAGGGTATCCGTCAAGATCAGCCAGTCACTTTAGTCGATGGGCGAGAACGTAACGTCTGCTGCGAGGTGTTCGCGCAAGGTAGATACCTAAGACATGCGGCTGCATCGTATAACCACTAGGTAGGTGAAGAATACGTACGTAGGTACTGTAGGTAGGGATGCCCTTTTCGTGCGGGTTGCGCGCGCAAAAATCAGGTGCGGCCCGAGGCACTAGCCATTCGTACACCTATCTGCATACTCACCGACATTTGACTGCGACTGAATGACCTCGAGATGCGGCACCCGTGAGTGGGATGGACGGCATCTGGCTGCAATTGCATTGACCTGCGGGAGACAGAGCCCCGCGCCGTCGTGCAAGTTGCATATCATATTCAATGCGTTCAGGGGGGAGGGGGTTGTCTGCCTACCTACGTAACTAGGAACTGCAAATGGCCAGGCGCCGAGTCGCCGACGATGGTGCCTGGAAGCCGTGTAAGTAGACAGCCACCGGGCTGGAGGGGCAGATGAGTTTGGGGGCAGTTCGTGACCTGCAAAACTGCGCAGAGGCCTTATGCATGCGCTCGCCTCGTGATGGGTGCTCGGGCAGCAGAGAACGTAATGCACAGGCTATGAATGGCTCAAGACTTTATGCTTAGACATCACGGTCGAATCGCAGGTCGCTTACATGGTCAAAGTGTCACTTCATGTCAGGACATAGTCATCAACGATGCTCGTGTGAGCACAGCTGCTGGCATACTATAGTATGCTCTAGCCTCAAACTGCGCCCAGTCATCTACCTAAGGTATTACGGGACGCTCTGCCCCGCGTTAGGACTGAGCACCCGGAACCGCAATGCTGTCATCTTCGCGTCCAAGTATGGTGGCTTGTCTGGGTACGTTGATTTTTATTTTCTATTTTTATTTTACCATACGGATGCCATTGGAGAAATCCCAGAACAGTACAGGGAGGATCTCTGGCATTTCTCATTCGATGGCATTTATGACATGGCTAAGTCTAGCCTGCGGGCGTACACTCTGGGTACTGTACTGTTACCGGGAAAACTGAATGCCTCAAGCCGTGGTCGAAAATGACTTGGTAGGTATTTCTTGGAGATAAATTCTTTTCGCATATGTCATTGCTCATGCCTTAACTCAAGAGGTAATTCGATCCGAAAAATGACTCCCGTGGGAAGGGATAAATGGATTATTTCGGTACATGGAGAATTGATCTTTCTTACTTATTGTCATGTACTCCGCAGGTTATTGTTGATCGGTCCTTTTACAGGGTCTCTACAGGCTCCATGACAGATCGGTTCGGTTCTATTATTTGCTGCTCAGGAGGGAAATCTGAAAAATAGATTGGGAATCGCCTCTGATCGCCTCCACATTGATCTAGCCGCCTTCTAGAATGTTTCCTCTTTCGCGGCTAATGAGCCACATGGGAGGTCTGTGGATGCTGGTCGATAAGCCTCAATCAGTGCCCACTCGGCATTTCACGGCGCGCCCCAGAAAGACGCCGAATCCTCGAATCCACCTTGACTCCAGAACGCAATACTTTGCCATTGTCTACCTGGCTCCGCCGCCTACAGGTGCCCAATGTTGCGCGTCGATTGCCTCCTCTCGAGTAAGCTGAAACAGGTTGAAGGGGAACGGTATTTCCTAAACGACAGTGCTCTTTGGTAATTGCACCGAGATGCACATGGGGAATTATTTGGAATAGCCTTTCGTCCGCGACGACGGTGAAAAGGCCAAACCCCCTCCTCGGCTGGGTATGTACATGTGAAGAATCAGCGCCCATGCGGCTCCGCTATGAAGTAGGTACCTACCTACATATGTATGTACAGAGTATATACGGCACGCTGCGCAGTTTCAGAAATCCTGTTTCCTTCCGGGCAGTCATGACAATGTCACAATGCAAGAGAAGGGCCGTTCTCCGAGCCTTTTGTGTTACGGAAACAGGTCAGTGCATCGCATCGCATCGCATCCGTTCTCATGCCCAAGGTACAGAGGGTCATCCAAGGACGAAAAGATCGCGGCCTTGTCTTCTAGGGAAGGGTTGCCTATTGCAGTAACCCTTGAGATATGAAGGTGAACCGTTTACAACCAGCTCTCTTCCTTGCCGCTAAGCCTATCACATGTTCGAAAAGACGCGGCTACGACACGCTAGGCTCTCGATACTGGTTGTGTCGCCTTGTCAGGAAGAACTCTAATGCGTCGACCAATGTAGCTCGCAACGAGTCATCCCCGTGAAACGGGATCGCGTCCACCTTTTCTCCTCACATGTACTTTCGCGCATGTACCTGCCAGGCTCTGGGCTCTCTTGCTCTGCACCAGCCACGTGGAGACAAGAACAGAGCCCCAAGGACGTGGGAACAGGGAGGAGCAATGATCACTTATCTACATATGTACATACTTGGGTATGTATGTACCAAGAAGCCAAGAAGACCGAAAAATAAGCATCCCGATGTCCACGCACTGACAGAACGTGCCAGACTCGCGCGAGCGGAGCACGCCAGAGAATTTCACGGAAAACTTGGCTATGGGGTTCCCTCCTGAATCCCCCCAAATGCCAATTCCACTTTTCGGCACTATGGCAATTCTCCCATACATATCTCGGCCTCATATCCATAATTCCCGGGCAAATTTGCGGTCCTCTTGCTCCGCCGTGGAGAACTGCCCATCATATCTACAGATCTAGACATATGTAGCGGAGGCTGTGATGGGGAGAAGGGGTGCTAAAATTTCTTTGCGGCTCAAAGAGGCTGAGGGGCGATGGGAGTTCTTGCGCGTCGCGAGGCCCGGTCGGTAGTTGGACCTGCTGACTACTACAGCATCGCATTCGCTAACAAATCGTTACGTCAGGATCTCTCTGGTTGGTTTGTTCCCGCTGGATGCCGGAGGAGGTCGAGGCAATCCTGGTGTGTAAGAGCGACTTAGCAGCGCGACTACACTGTGCATGTCATCCCTATTGTTATAGGGCGTTGTGACAGCATTGGCAACAACACTATCGGGCAGGAGACAGTCCATATAGAGGGAGCTACTCAGACCGGCGGGGCAAGATTGGCGAGAAGCAAGGTCCTCGTTGGGGGGAATACGGCAGCATTGGCTCAAGCCGGACGCTGGTATGTATGTAATCGGGTTGTAAGAGATTGGATTGTGCACCTGTCGTTCCCGTTCCCCCAGGTCTCATTAGCGCTCTGCCTAGCAGTGAACTCTGGGGGCCTTTCCAGCGTAACATGATAAATATAATCGACGTTAGCCCTAGAGAAAATTCAATTAAATAATAACGATATTTCATTCTTGAATTGATAGATGCAGACAGAATCCTTGCATTCAGCAACAACAGAGCGTGTAGGTTTGTTTCACGGGCGAGAGAGCCATTCCAAGCGCTAGCTTGAGCCGAAGCCCTGGGATGGGCTTCCGGAAACCTTACTTGAGAAGATTGCGCGGGTTGTGCTCACTCTAGCGCTCAGGCTACGACTAGACTGCTTCATGGCCGTAATATTACCACAGTATAAACCCCTGTATTCAGGCATATGAGCAGGACCGTTGGGCAAACTCTATTTTGGCCGGCTCACCTTGTGATATCCCGTGTGTTCGGGTTCGTGATGAGGGTAGAGATACCGACACCTGGTAGTGAAGTAATAAAGCACTCCCAGTGCCACTACTGCCATCACCACCACCACATCGGCTCGTCGACGCGAGAAGAGAGGGGTAACTTCCTACCTTCTGGCGAGGTGGTGTAGTGAGGGTTCCTCTCATGGGGCAAACCATCTCCAAGATGCTGTCGGTGCCGGATGTCTCTGTTTACCGTACGCGGGGAGGTCAGAGGTGGCGATGTGTCCCGTCCCGGGAATATCTGCTGCTCGTCATCGGGACTCATGGTGGCGCTCTCAGAAGACACAGAAGTTCCCGTGTCAACATGTCTTCGAGTAAGCGAAACCATGTGCAGTGATGAGGACAACGGGGAAGGGGAGATATGTAGATGATGTTCCACTATCTCCGGCTGCGGATGTCAACGCTCGCACCAAGGTTGCTGTCCGGTCTGTGATCATGAGGGGGCTTGCATATCTGTAACAGACTATAGCCTCCCGGAAGCCTGAATTCGGCGAACAGTCATTGAACTAGGTGTAAACAATGTCTAAACACCCGATTGTCTGTGGCACTCACCCTTTCCTGTGGCCAATATTCATAAAATTGCTGACCGGATTTGTCTTATGCCGTGGAGAGATATGAATTGTCGATGTCCGTCAGGGGCTCGACCTTCAATACTTTTGAAGACTGTTCTCTACATTAGACATTGTCTTGAGGATACTATAACTCAGCGATAGCGTATATTTTGCCGGTGCCAACCGCATATGCCCACTTGTCTTCATCACCATTACTAGGAACCGTTGCATGTATATACGCGCGGATAGTCAAGCGGTGAAGTGCGTGAGGTGTGGAAAACTTTGCATTTGGGCTGGGTATGTTGGCATAACCCAAGAAACCCGAGTCCCGATAAATATGTGTGGAAGTGTTGTACTCACTGCATTTTTGTACCATCTAATGTCGGCAGCGGTAGACAGAACGTACATGACGAGGTCCTCTAGTCATAGTCTTCCGAAAATCTTTTAGTGACTATCTTCGAATGCAAATAGCACCGTTTGAAGTATAGCTACCTCGAAAGTGATTAAGTGCTCTCGTCAGCCATACTTCCACCAGTGTTCCTGTCCTAGGCCTTGGAGTCGTTGCTGCTAAGGATCAATAAGTTGCTGGCGAGAAATGAGCACTTGCTCATCTGTTTCAATGTGAACTCGTCAAATAATACCCATCGACCTGTCCGTTTGATAAGAGGGACTGATATAGGTACGACAACATCAGCTACTGTTTCGCATACCGCCCTTCGGGACAGGTGCCGATTCTAGTTCGTTTCGATACCATAAAACGATGTCGATTTGATTATCAGTGATCCAGTTCAATGAGCCATTCCAAAACTGTGCTCTGGACATTGAATAGGATGATTGCACTCACACTATTGCATGTGTGCGTGGCGCCAGCTCCTGCAATTTTTTATGCCCGTCGTTTGAAGGGGCGGCTGAGCATATACTTACCATACCATGTGAGTAGCTACATGCCTACGCATTTCTGGATTATGTCGGTCACTTTCCTTTTGGAAAAGAATGAATGTTTGCTCTTACGCATAGAATTAGATACTTGGGCGTCCAAGGAGGTGATAACTATTTGTGACCTCAGGCTTAGGCGACAGTTTCGAGGACCAATCAAAGCAGTTTCCTGAGTGCTCTAGTCAACCTGCTGCAAAATCAGAACAAAGCTCAGCAAGGAAAAGTCTCTTGAGTACTACTTGAGGGCAGTCATTGAACTCAAGATGGTAAAGAAGGATCCACCGACGCATTGCATCACCACTGCCTCCGGTCCCCCAAAACAAGCAAAGTTACCTAGGAGGCAGGTACCTGGACTCTGCTCAAATACCAGGACTCACGAATTAAGGACCTCTTGGGAAAGCCAGAAAATGACAAGACGTACCTTCCTGTCTGCTTCTGTTGCTAGTTAGCGTGGAAGGAAGTATTCTTGACTTGGCCCACGCTTGTATAAGTCAAGCGAGCCGTCTGGATTACATCTACCACTTTGCGATACGATCAGAGCATCATTCTCCTGAAGCTTCACCCAATCTATAACCGCATAGCTCCTCGTTATTACGTCTATAACACCCAATCCAAGACACCGAGGCTTGAAAGAACAGCATCCAGTATTTCTTGGAGCAACTCAGCTATTGATCATTGATATGACTTGTCTGGCCCCTTTCGCGGGAAAAGTGATTAGCACACTATGGATCTGGTTGAAGGGGTTGAATGGGGTCCCGGCAAGGTATCGATGTCTACTGCACGCGCCTACGAAATCAACGAAATATTCAAATATGCCCACACCACCCAAGAAATCAGGGCACAAGCCAAAGAGTTCTTCATCAAGCAAAGACGCCAAGACTGGAAGTCTCGTGTTACCAAGTACTTCGAGGAACTAGCTCTGGAAGAAAGCTATAGCAAATCGGAGGGAAAACGTCTAAAAGACATAGAGAAACACCAGAACAGCATGGAGGATCTAGTCTGCTCGAAGGGTACTATACCCAAGGCAGAGTACGACAAGAAATATGCCCGGCTTATGGCGATGAAGTACGACGACAACAGATGGGTAATGAGCCTAGGAGGTCTTATTCGTAAGAGTCGAAGCCGACGTATTGGTCACAAGTTCTATGGATTTATGTCTCTACCAAGAGAGATCAGGTACATGATTTACAACGTCTTGCTGGCCGTCGGGCGTTACTACATCCCTCGCAGCAACCACATTTCGAATTGGAGGGCTACCTTTGGCTGTCGACGGTACTCTCTTAGTGAAGAGGTTATCTGTGATCAATATGGACTGGGTCAAAGATACGTCTCATGGCTCAAGAATGGCGGATCATGGCACGATGCAAGTATCTCAAGTGTCAAGTTTTACGTGGCACGCACCGAATTTGATCTAACACTGACATATCACAGCGTGCAAAACATCTCAATCGAAACATGTCTACTCCAGGTCTTTTGAAACGCCTTTCAAAAGACGTACACTACGAGGCGGGCTTTGTATTCTGGAGCAGCAATCGGTTCATCTTCCCTCCTGGTCCTTTCGATGTGCCTTGCTACTTCAATAGTAATCGCTACGCGGTCACGGAACGAGGTGCCTGGCAGTTATCAATAGCCAATAACTTGAGCTATGCTTTCAGCATGGTAGATCTCAATGTAGAGGTCAGAGACCTTCGTTCTAAGATATTCGCGAGACACCCAAACAGAGACCAGCTCCTCAAAGATCCACACCAGTGCGCTACGGAATCGCACCAGGTTCAATTGTCCACACTGCGCAAACACTGGGAATTACGTTGCCACACTTTGCGAACGCACACTCAGCTTAGGCGATTGCAAGTGGACTTTTCTGATTGCTATTGTCCAATAGGTTGTTGTCGCTTGGTGAACTTTGTGATTGACGAGTTGAGACGGCATTGGCGCTATAAACCCCCGGATGTCTTCGAGATAATGGGCTGGACTGATGAAGATGAGAAAGGCATGATACGGGCAAGGCTTGTAGGGAGAATAGGACTCCGGACAGACCACGTCACAATCACATTCATTCAGAGTATTGACGAGGAACTTCGATATCGCTTGACTGACATTCTTAGGAGATATAGACCTCCGCTAGGGAGAATCGTCACATATAAAGAGACGATATTCACTTCTCAGGAGTGACTCCGCTTCTTGTCGCGAATTTACAGAAGAATGGCACCATGAGAAGAAGCTGGCAATGATGAGGATGCCGAGGACGCGGACGAGGTCGAGGATGATGACAAGGTATCATCCTCATAGTTTGACACTTGCAGCTTAGAACATAAATCATGGGATAAGAACGAAACCCAAATACCACAAAACGGCTACAATATGCTACCACTACAAAAGGAAGCTCAAACACCTTATGCCTTTCGTGTCCCGGCTCCCATATCCGTAATATGCAATATCGTCTTTATTGTACACCAGAGCTTTCTCAACGATCCCTGGTTTTCTTCGCACCATATTTCATTCACCAGCAATCGCGTTGGCTTCCGCCTCTGCCTCCTTATCAATCTCGTCGACCTCATCTTGACTGAAAGCCTGTGTGAATTTGACCCATGGCCCATGCACCAGGCCTGTCCCGGCGCCGACCAACATGCCCAGGCCCGTAGTAGGGATGGCGGCCAATCCACTGACCAGTGCTCCAACAGTCATACCCAGGCCGGCCGCGATGCCGGTACCGATGCCGGCACCGGCCGCACCGCCTTGAAGCCAGCCTTGTTCAAGTCGTTTGGCGATCTTGAGCAGGCGCGTGGCCTTCTTGTCGATCTCCTTAGCCTCGAACCTCAGGTCCTCGGCAATCTTAGGGTCGGTCTCCCGCTCGGCCTGCTCGTGCAAACGCATTGACTCCTCTTGCAGTTTCTTGGACTCCTCGGTGCGCTTCTGGATCTCCTCCATGAGCTTCTCCTTGGTGGTGGGCCGTTTCTTGCCGCCATCCTGGCCGCTCTCCGGCTTGTCGGCCATACCGGGCAGCTTGTCGAAGGGGGCTTTTGCCGAGTCGGATAGGATGCTGGACAGCATGCGGATAGATGTGTGCGTGCTGTATCTTGATATAAAAGCTATGCTTTGATGATGCAGAGATCGATGATGTATTTGATACTCAAAGGCCGGCAACGTTCATCAGCCTCAAAATCCCAACAGGGCAGGTTCCTCTTTGGGACGTGTCGTATTGTGGCTTGACGAGCGGTAACCCAAGCTGCCTGGCTCGTGTGGTTGAAGCTTCAAACGCGTTTTCCATCCCAACATCGTGCGGGACTCGGCTGCACGGCTGCGCAGCTGCACTGCAGTGCGGTGCGGTGCAAAACAGGGTTCGAGCGGGGGATACGACTTATGACGTCGAGGCGCAACTTGCCCTCACGCGAGGGCGGCCAATCGACAGGTCCATCTTAAACCCGATCAAAGAAAACAAACAACAAAGAGACAGCAGCAACAAACATGGTCACATGAATGTTGTGTAACAGCGCCGTCTTTCAGTCGTCTGTGACTGACTGCGTTGCGTGATGGGCAGTGGGCGAGGGACAACCTTTGTGACGAGGAATCGCGGACAGCGCGACACACTGACTCCCCCGCCTTGGTCCATACCCCAATTTACAGCCTTATTAGTACTTTAGGTACCAACTCAGGTATGAAGTAGGTAGAGCCCGACTCCAATCTCGGCGCTGCCTGTCACCTTGCGAGCCTCAGAATGAGATATATATTTTAGCCAACCCTAAGCAACCAAAGACACACATGCAGCATCATTCGTAACCGCATGTCCTTCCCCGTGGTTCCGCGGTACACAGGACGCTATTACTCCTCGGCGGCACAGAATTCGATGCACTTGGTGCAGGCCTGCCAGCCCAGGACCAGGGCACGGCGCCAGCGCGAAGGGTTATTAGGGTGCCGCAGTTGGCTGCAGCGCATCACGGTCAAGTGACTTTGGCCTTGGTCTGGCAATGCACCCGCCAGCCGCGCAGGTCATCCATATCCATCCATCGCTGGCGTGTTGACTCGCTGTACATATGTATCCTACTAATGCGCCAACGAGCCTCGACTCCTGTTCCTGAGGCGGGATGGTTGACAGATCGGCCTTTGTTCATTCTCAAAATAGGTAGCCCCCTTGGTGAACAGAGGGCAACGCGCGGCTAAGGGATAAAATGTTTCGTGGGTCGAGCTCATCTTGGGGCCAGACTGGCTGTCACGGCCATGTTTCGAAACAAATCTGATGCAAGGACATGACATCAGCTCGTGCGACTGGTCAACTCCAAAGCAGCATCTCCGTGCCGTCGTTGTGCCATTGCCGTGGTCCCCCTCTGGTCGCGGCACAAGTCGAGATGGCCAAAAGGAGAGCGCGCTTTGCTCGAAAAAAGACACCAATACAAGGCGCGCTATGCGCTGTGTTGGCGCAATGACGAAAGCAGTCATATGTGTCCAACAGCGACCGACATTGCATTGATCAAATTCCATCGGGTTGACCACCGTTGTACCGTATCAAGTCATTTGCGGCTGTCATTACGGGACAATCCCGCTTGATCCCGGCGTGCGACGAAACGAACCACTAGTCATCGCCGGCTACCACTTCCGTCACTGCGACCTAGTCGTAACATCTAGCTGACCGGTGAAGGTACGGGGACCATGTGAACCATGGTTCATTGCCTTCCGGTAAATATTCCTCCCCCTACCTAGCTCTGCTGTGTTGCTCACAAGGAGTACAAGCACAGACGACGCCGAGGAGGATAAAAAAAGCGCTTTTGAATTTATTCATTATTTTATTTACTTTAACCATCATGCCGGTGAAACTCGGCCACCGCCCCGACGGTAAATCCATGGGCCTCTGCCGTGTCTTAACACTATCCATGTGTGCCTGAAGGTATATCGACGTCGGTAACCCGAAGACACGGGTTGACACTCTGGAGTCCCCAGGCTGCTTGCCAGGTCTAATGCAAGATCACTCGAGATGTTGTCTGGTTCGCGGGACATCATACCAAGCCAACCCCGATATCATTGGCAGTGGATACTGGGTTTTTCTTTTCCTTTCGATCATTGTGATACATATCTGTAGGGTCTCAGACTTTCCATGAATCTGCCTGTTGCCCCAGATACTCGGAAGCTCAGGTCACAAAAGCGGTGATGTTGACCTTACGGTGGCTCTTCGTATCGGTAGTACGAGCCGATCTTCAACAAATGCCCTAACCACCTAACCCCAGATTGGCGTTTTGTATCCACAGGGGCGGTCGGTGCCGCCGTGTCCATCGAACAGAATCATCTGAAGATAAAATCAAGAATGCATACTTATCACATGCTCAGTAATTTATCTTCAGATAATAAGATGGCATTGTCTACATACCATTCTCGCACGGGCTGCGCTGCTGCTCGGGTGTTTGTAAGTCAAATTTCAGAATGGTGCCCAAGAGGGCCCATGTTAAGAGGATGAATCCACCAGGCCACGGGGGCTCGTGGCCGGCCTGCCGCAACCTGTCACTGACACATTTTGCTTATCACGATGTTCACGCCGCTGCATATTGTGGCGTCGTCGGCGTTGACCCAAACGACCGGAATCATGGTAGAACTCCCGTACGTATGCTATGTACGTAGGGGCCCTTTCACAGTTCAGATGACTTCTGTATACATAAGGGGGCGGTTAGCCCTCCCAACGCGTTCCAGGCAAAGCGTAGTATGGCAATGATGAGTGATACATATCCTAGGCAGTCCTAGGGATCTTTTTTTTCTTTTTGAGGCTATCGTGACCGGTGACCTGACTCGCCGCCGGGTTCCCCCTTAGGGGGCAACCGGGTGTTACCAAGCACAGCCGCGAGTCCCAAAGCAGTCAGGGCGCAATGTCCGCGAAACGTGTTGAGCGGGGCCGGTTGGCCTTCTAGAAGGTCTTTGCGATGTCTTTTAGCGTCGTAACGAGTAACCTTGGAGGTCGTTGGTCGTGACTCGCGATGCCTAGTTGGTACCCAAGATGACCCGCTAGGATGGTCTCATTTCCATAGTTTTAAGGAGAGTCTTGGGAGATAAATTGCAGGGAAATAATTAATTCATTTGATATAATGATGATGATTATTTTTATTATTATTCTCGTGGCTCACGATGGTATCCATTTGACGGTGGCTGTACGAAGACGACTTGGTGCTGCTTGCTCTGTGGGCTATTAGACGCGTGTTCGCTTGGAATCAATCACCACTAGTCAGCTCGTAGTTTAATGGCAGAAGAAACCAGCATGAGGACGGCATCATCATCATCATGGCGAGTAATCAATGAAATTATCCTCAAATGCGTGGTTCTCAGCTTCAAACGGTATTGTCCTGAACATGCCATGTACTGCAGGGCAAGTCCACGGGCTAGAAAGCCTCATGATGTCTCAAAATAATGAATCTCCCCCGGGGTTTTCCTCTACCAGTGCTGCCGGGAGTGACTTCGGACTGCGGCTCTCAGTAGGTATTTGGCCGAGCGCGGTGTTTCGCGACGGCGGGCTCAAACCCTTCGAAAGGCCTGTGGGCGCAGTCTTTTGATGGTTCTGTTTTCTTTAGCGCAGCACGCCCTGCTGTCGGCCGGGACCTAATCCCTGGTCCACGCACACTACATACATACATACATTGCACTCGAAGGACCGCAGTAACCTGTATGAGAGAACCCAACCACCGCGCCAGTTCGCTACATGATCCCCCTGCATCGAAGCCACGACATTCTTCGGTTTCTAGCGCGGAATTGGGGCTTGAGACGTTGCCCCGTGTGTTCTTTTATATCCCGTCTGTTTAGCCCTTGCCAGGCCAAGTAGGGTGGGCACTGGTACGTCGACAACCCAACCTTCCTTGTGCAGCAACGTCGTGTCACATAGAAGAGACCTCAGAGCAGTGACCATGGCCATTTCGGCAGGATGATCTGGACAAATCTCGCTGAGGGTGTTGTCGAACGGCGGGCTCCGACAGAGTTGGGAGCCTCCAGCCTCAATGCCATGATATGGATCCGGCCCGATCACTGGATCTCTCCCAACTGTGATATCACCGTACATACTTAAGTTCGTGGCCCCATCTCAACTCCCGTACAACGTGGTGTTTAGTGTCGCGGAATATTATTCTAGGCTCGGAATGAAAAATAGGTGGTGAAGCGCATGGCTCTGCGAGGCTTGTAGGTATGTATGTCATGCCAGGGGTAGTTCGCAGTAGTACTCGTCCACTGCCACCTCATGCTAGGAGACGATTCATCATTCAGGCCACACTGAAGTGGATTTCGCCGATGCCAATGGTTTTTCTTCGATTGCCAATACATGATGCACCAAGTCAACCCGGTAGGCTCCGACAATGCAAAACAGCCCCCCATCTCCACAAAGGAACCGAGTAGTCGGGCCGCTCTAGGTACGCGCGGAGCCGCGACCAGTCTCTAGGTGAGGGATCGTCTCGGACGTTATGTAAAAGAGCCGGCCGGCCGGATGGATTGTGGAACAACTGGCCGATGAGGCTCTGCAACAGAGCTGTGCCTGCGGAATTTTTACTGCATGAAATGCGCGTCCGATAAAATCAGATAAAATAGAAGGAAAAAAAGGATGAATTGATCGCGGTGGTTCATACGCGCAATCCAGTTCCAGGGATGATGCTGCCACATTGTACTTGCTCGTCATGTTTTGAGCAAGGTTGCGGATGCCACTTGAGAAGCGGCCGTACGTTACCAGTTAAGTATGCAGGCAGCTGGAGTACAACGGTAACAAAATTTCACTGCTCCTCCATGCTGCGCGCTGCAGACGCCGGCACGTACACATGCATGTCGGCAGATCAGATGTCAAATACCTAATAAAACTTTTGCCTGGGCCTTGGGCACGAGCGTGTGTGTACAAACAGGTGCAATTTAATGGTATGCATATAGTATAGCATCAAGGACCAGTTTCTGATCTTACCATGACCACATCTGGCCATATTTCACACTGAGGTATCTATCGCTGTGGTTCAGATCTGCTGTTTGCATGTACGCTTCACAAGTCATTCATAGCTGGTACGTAACGTGCTAGTGTACCCCAATGCCCTTTACGCACTACCAGCGAGAAACGCAATACATGCATGTCCAAACCAGTGTGCGCCTGGCTTATGCTCGAACCATTCGGTACTTTCATCACAGCTCGTGCATGATACCGTCGCCGCTCTTCATCGGAATTGCGAGGGCTCACCGCTGATTCTCATACGTGCCTTACACAGTACCTTTCACTGCCCATTCCCGTTCTTTCCCCGGCTGTCCAAGCCTACTTGGACGCCGCGATGTGAGATCCTGCCAGTACAAGCAGTACAGGTACATACCTATCTTCCCTGGAGAGGGCTCAGACCTTGCGGATCAAAAGCCAATCAGCACCACGCCTCTCCCCACGGGGTTGGGTTCGGGGCCGTCAACGATACCGAAGCCTCTCTTTGGGGGTCCTGCCACGTCGAAACCAGACACGCCGGGTGGCTGCAATGCTATGATCATGATAGAACGAACCAGTGTCTTACTTGAATGTCCAGCATTACACCTCTCACACAGGCTTCGATAAAGGTTTAACGTCTGACTAATATTTATGATATCAAGAAGCGGCGTGTCAGATCGTGCATGGAGGATTCCCGGGGAGATACGGATGTAACCGGGTTACGAGATCTGCGCTACAGCCTTTTGATCCTGCTATGTATGTGTGCAGGTTTCGTAACCGAAGCCTTGTCCACGGAGTCCGTCACGAGCCGTGAGTAAATATTTGTCATGCGTTCGGCACTTTTGATAGCAAGCCATCGGCAGTCATGCCCCGTTATCATCGCCAACAAAGACCCAACAGGCCCCAAAGAGACAATCCCCTGGGCTGCCCTGGGCTCTCACCGGCTTTTTCCCTTCACGATACTATTACACAGTACATAGCATATAGCCACAAAGAAAAAAAAAAGTTCCCTCTCCCGCCCCCCCACCACGGTGAACAGGCTGTGCCGCACGGCCCAGTGGTCCCGTCGCTCACCGGATCGACGTCAGCAAACCAGCGAGTGGTTGCGATGGGCGCATGCGCGCGACGTGTCAGCCGGTCTCTCTGCCACGCCAAAGCGCAAATCACAGAACCTGACGTGCGTGCGAACCGTGGATACAGGCTCTCTCTCTCTGCGCCGTTACGCAGAGCCGTCTGGTCTAAATATCTGGATCGGCGAGTAACAGCTGTGTAAAGGTCATGCAACGGCGGCTCGCAGTGCCACGGCTTCGACGAACCTAAGTATGTATGCCGTCTAGGCTTTCACGGGCGATTGGCCATGGGGATGCATCACGAAATTGCGATGAGATGCGGAGGGCCGAGATGAGGCATAAACCTTTGGGAAACATACCTAACGGCTCTTATTTGCGAGGAAAAAAAAAGGTCACTTGCTATTTGGTAGATCCTCCGCGGTAGAATGCGTTGTGGTGAGCCTTGATTCTTGGCCGTCTCGCGAGCCGGTGAACAGCATCCTTGGCTCCCGAGAGACTGGTTGACTAGGTCCGGGCTGAGTCACGCGAAGTTTCGCGACCTTCGCTTCACGGGTTGTCTGGTTCTTGTTACAGGTCTATTCCAGGTGTGCAGTAACTCGTGTTTTCCGCGTGCAGGAATCTCCCAGGAATGCAGCATCCTAGGAAAAGCCAAGCCCACAGGCCCGATGATATCGAGCCATGCTGCTGGACCGACCCGAGGCCCTGAGGATCAACATGGTCATGAGTCCGGACTGACAGCGGAGCTTGCAGAGATCGAACGGTCTCTGTGCAAGTTGAGACGATGATATTCCTGGGCACAGGATGGGCAGCCCTGTACATGTATAAGGAGTAGATACTGCAATAGGCAATCGACGGCCATGCAGCTCCCATCGCATCCCCCTGTCGCTACCAGGAAGCGCAATGGAACGTTGCTCGATGCAGTGTGCAGCCGCTCAACTTTGTTTTAGAGTACTGCAGGGCCCAGAATCCGGTCGATTCTCGGCAGGACATCCAGGGCCTGATGATGGATGCCTTCTCAGCCGTGTGTCCCAACCGAGAGCGACATACACATGTACATATGTATGTACACACATGCGAAGGACCGTCATATGGCACCACCGCCATCGCCATCGTGCAATCTCTCCAGGACCACGGGCCTGGAGCATGTAGAAGCGGGGATTGCGATTCTGGGGTTCATCGGACTGATACGCACGATGCCCATGCTTCAATCTCCTGCCTGCACCTCTGGGCTCTCGATGCCTGTACAGCAAGTATGCTTGGTCGTCGGCTCGCCTCTTGGGGAAAAGCACACCTTGACTTTCCTTTCCTCCGCCCGGCGAAACTCCTTCGGAAATTGATCAAAGGCCGGCAGAACAGGATGCACATACATACCTAATAGGACACCGTCACACGCAAGTGACAGGTGACCAGCACCTAAAGTAGGAAGACCTTGTCGTCCACATCAGGAAGTAAGGTACTATGACTATCCCCATTTTTATTTTATTTTTCTTACCCTCCCGCCTTCAATGTCACGAAAAGGGAACGAAACGCTTCATCAGTTCACTTCCCAGTCCAAGTACCATTCATTTGCAGACGCTGCCTCCCCCACAGGGCGGTGGCACCCAAGCGGAAGGGACAGCAGAACCTTCCGCGGCCCCGGAGTGGGGGAGATACCCTGGCATGTTCATGCATCCTGGTCTTTTCTCACCTTAAAGAGGCCCAGGCCCCCTACATATGTCGATCGATGATGATATGTACCTAATGTAGGCTATGTATCTGTTCCAGCGCAGTGAGAAGCAAAAAGGTCCCCTAAAGTAAGTAGGTACCTACGTTCATGCTATGTATGTATTGTGAAGTAGGTACGAGCTTACAGGAGACCTCGCTAAGGCCTGCAGAGCTCTTGGATGGGGGCTTCTGGATTGTGGGGGAGATTTCGATGGAAGCTATCGGCCGACCGGTATGCCGGGATGTGGTCACCCCGGCGTCATGCGGTTCACGAACACTTTGACAGACCCCCCTTGAACTCCCAGCATCGTGGAAGACCGGTGCCTGGTGGACAGGGTTCGAACTCATCGGTCTGGGGATCTTTTCTGGAATCGACATGGTGTAGATGGGAAAGCAGCCGAGTAAGTACGTATTCGGACTTGGGCTGTTGCTCAGGCGTTGGTTATAATTATATTTTATTTTACTGATAAAATATTTTATATGGTTTTATATCATTTGGTTTCTCTCTACTGGATGGGAGATCTTCATCAGGGGCAGCAGGGCGCAAATGATACAGTCGATACCTCCATGATGTAATCGAGGCGCGAAGATGCAACCTCAAGGTGACCTGCAAAACATGTGTCAGCCACTGAAGATGCGAAGAGCGTAACATATTACCGCCACAGTGGGAGTAAAACAGTGATAATATGCATAGCCGCGAATAGCCAGGCTGGCATTGGGTCATTCGAGGTGACAGTTGTGATTGGAATGGTTGCACAAATCGCTGTGGCGCATTAAGCGCTGAGCTGGCTGGCTCATGACTTGATGTGTTAAGCGCTCCAGCGCGCCGGGACACCATCAGCGTGTGCGATTTCTTTGCGGTTGGCTAAATTCTCTTAAACTTTGGCTCATTCTGACATGCTACAATGTCAGCGCGAGTCTGTGATATGGTGACTGCTTCAGGCCGCCATAGACGCGGGAGGGCCTACACCAAGCAAAACTCATATAGTTTGAGCTTCAAGGTACTTACGGTGTATTATGCAGGTCTATATCGAGTGAGGTACGCGCCAATAAGCCCGACGATGTATCATCCTGACGACCCAGCAATATGGTCCGGTGACCACACTCAACGACACATGAACCAATCAGTCCTTCTTCCTCGCCTCTCCGCCACCAACTCGTCGGAACTTCCGCTTGTCCTTACGACTCATCATCGTCTTATCGCGGGTTCCCTTGCCGCCTTCCCAGAACCCCTTCCCCCTTTTGCCGATTACACTTCTACCGCAGAACACACACGCCTCCACAGCGTAATTCTGCTCTCGACTGCACCAACCGCATATCATGCGATTCGCCCATTCCTGAGGGTGATCTTCTGCGTCGTCGTGGCATTGGTCACAAGGATGCACCTTACTGCAGCATGAGAAACGAAACCATCGATATGACTTCTTGTAATGCGGACATGTCCCCCGGCCCGGGAGCGGCTCGCCGGCGTGAAGTCCTAGCTTCTCCTGTCGGCGGCGAGGACCGGTTGTTGGTGGTAACGCGGATCCGTGTGTGATGGTCATGAATCTAACATCGGGGATCTTGAAAGTGAAACGACCGTGGCATTCACGGCAGACATTGGTGATTACCTCTCCTCGAACTGACACGAGACCAGCACTGGGCGCCGAGCACTTGGAGCATGTAGGAATGAACGTGCTGGGCAACATGTCCGCAACCGCACATCCAGATGTGTCAATGAACCCAGCGCGCGTCGAGCTCTGGTGGACCATCTCCTGACGAAATTTAGCAGTGAACACAGTAGCACACTTCTTGCAGCTTGCGCTTTTTTCCATTTCGGGTTTGAGCCCTGTTATGTCGTTGAGCGTCCTACATCGCTCGCATTTCACACTCACATTCAGGATCGCCACCTGAAGTAATTCAATGTTGTAAAGCTCGATGGACGGAAACGATATAGCGGTACCCTTTTCTGCATGCTGCGCTGCACTAGTGACACGCATAGCTGATGGATCGATTTCAACCGCAGCACCGCCGTCCGAGTCATCCGAGTAGGAGTCATCTTCTGAAGAGTCTGAACTATCTGGGTCGTTTCCATAGCTCCACTCTGGTGGCCTTGGAATGATATGAAGATGGTGGCGGCCTTCTTCATAAGATGCATGATCGTTGGCTTTTCCTGCGTCTAAGCTACTGGTCGCAGTTGCTGGTGATGTCATCAATGCTGCAGCTGCTTGCTTCGAGGCTTGAGATTGTTTTGCCAGTGTATGGAGGTTTTGTGACAGATAATTGAGATGACTCATAAGAGTCATTTGGCTCTGTTGAATGACTCTTTTTGTGAACGCTTCCTCCACCCCTTCCGCACAGTGTGATTCGACGTCATTCAGGAGGACCCTAAGTTCCTGGAGAGGATATAATAGGGGTATGATCAACTGTACAGACTGAACAGATTGAAATTCCGACGGCAAGTCAGAATGGCGCTTCGGCTCGACTGGTAGAGTATAAACGACACCGTCGGCGGATTTCTGGTAGAGAGGTAGACGTCCCATGCGGGCTTCTAGCTGTCTAATTTCCTGTGCTCGTCGAGCCTTGGCGTTCGCGATTTGCTCATTTGTGAACGACTCTTGGGGAACATATGTCTTCTGAGGGGTAGGTGTAGGCTTCGGCGTAGGTTGTGATGCTTCAGCTGGAGGAGTTTGAGACGGGGTTTGTCCTAGCGCGATTGCGGAGTTGCTCAAATGCCTAGTATCCTTGAACGACATCAAAGTGACCGTCTCAGCCTTCTGCTCCGACAAAAATACTTCAAGATTCTTGTCCAGAGCATTGGTGAGGGCCAGAAGTGTCGTACCTGGTTTCTCTTTGATCAGTCTATCCCAGCCTCTCTCAACATTGACCGCAAAACCTCGGGGGATATCCGTGTTTCTGACGCGAAGAGTAGCTGAATCTCCTGGGTATGCAGCAGGAACCCGCATCTCGCAGTCTAAGTGATCCAGTTCAAATGGAAAGTCGGGATCTGAAGGCTTTAGGTGGAAATTGAGATTGGATGTCCCATCCTGTAGATTGTTTTGCTTCGCAGAGAATCGCTTCTTCATCTGATCCATTTGGTATCTCCTTGAATCTTGTGTTTGAGATGCAGGAACCGGTTTTGGCACGATCCGGCTAGATGAAGCCTGGGTCACAGCCTGACGGCCATCTATGGCGCCATCTGGAATGGATTTTGTAGAGAACATGTCTAAGAGAGACAAGCCCAGACCTAGAATATAAGAGGTGAATGATCTCACGCCTTGACTAGCTCAATATGGACGCTGATTGGTTGTCCGGTTCAGAGAGGCTGTGGATATGGATGTCGTACATCCAGGGCGAATGAACGAACGGGGTTGGGCTTTTTCTGATGCTCGAGAGGGCCCTTTGAATATCATCGACAGGTAGTGTTGAGGGTACATGCGGTCACTCATCTAGTCGGCCTCAAAATTTGCCGTGAGTCAAAGTCAACTCAGTATGATTTGCTCAAATGGATCATTGTGAATCATTATTAGCAGCCTCAACGGCGCCAATGGCGATTGTTGATCTCCCGCAGCCATTGCCTGTTGGGTGGGGCTTTGCATCATCTGATGGCACGTGCGCAGTAGCTCGCCGAAGGTGGTGATGACATAAGGCACTTCGTTCCATTTGTCCCTTGAGCCACGGCCAAGTGGTGAGGGAGTCAGGTACATGGCTCTTTTACTTTCTAAACCTGAACAGTGTCTACGATACAGCGATTTGAATGAAACTATGGTTTACGTTACGACTCGAGCACTTTGCAAAGTACAGCTACACTGAAAGAGACCGGGATGGTTGAATGATTAAGCGAACACCAGGTTTTCCTGTCGATCTGCTGTCGCGCTCCAACTGGGAGACTCTCGGTCGCCTCTTCCGCAACATGACATTTGTTGTTGACGCACGTCCTCATGCCTGCTAATGCGGAACTCTAGTTCGGTGGATTTGTACATCTATATCGGATTTGCTGCGCGACTCATCGTCATGTACCAGATACTAGTGAAAGCTTGCTGAGCTTCCCCCAGATCTGCCTGCATGCGCGGGAGTTGACCCCTTTACCCATATTGGGTGGATGCATTTCGCGGATGTTGCGACAGATTGCGACGTCAACTCTTCCCGGTATGAAACAGCACCTGACCCCAGTTACACGGTTCGGTCTTACGCAGCGATATACCGATTATATTGACCTCGGTGGTTTCTGCTGGCAATGTTATCTTATATATCCGGCGGTAACCCCGTTGCAGGTCCGCCGATTCCTACTTCCGACCCGAGGTTGGGTTGTGGCGTTACGAGGCCCGATTGATAAATTGAGCAGTGAACCGCCTGGCATCGATGGTTTTGAGTTGCTGGTCTTATGGATGACGCTTTACTGGAGTGTCTCAAATACCAGTCAGCTACGAGCTTCAGACACATCGCATCTACGGCAGTTTCGGAAAATCTGTCCGTGGGAGAACTCGCAACACAAGTTGTGTGACAAGAATCATTCAAGGGCAGAATACTGAGATGGGGCACTACAGCACGACATAAACAATCTTGCTATTTGTCAATAGGGCCAGTCTCCAATAGATGCACGAAGATCCAGATGCTGGCAACGATCACTGGCTACATTCCTATATCCCCCAGTTACCATCAAAAGGATACTCGTCTGTACTTCAAGAGCAACTCCGGTCCAGGAGTAAGAACTCCGAGACTGCCGAGTTGCGTATCAGGCATTCGCCGATGGCAATGTTTATAGGTCACTGCCCGCGGCAGCAGATGTCAACTTGCATGCTTTGAACTACCGCGGAAGAGCAATCGAGAGTGCTTCAGGGTCCGGTCACGAGTCGGAAGATTAATGCAAGGCGAGCGCCATGCAGTTTCACTCGGTGAAGGCGAATTCGAAGTCGATTCGCCACGCTGGAGAAGGCATGCCCACTGTTCGTGAGGGTATACTGGACCAGTGCGGGTTGAAGATCATAGTCTTCGGATGATCGACCGTATTATACCGGTCGCTCGTGTAGAAGAACCTGGATTAGGAAGCACCAAGAAATCCAAACCGGACAACAGCTGCATATCTTCCCATCCCGGAGGTGCGGAATCAGCTCGATCGTATCTCTGGAACTTTCATCAATGATTCTCGTATTATATCTTTCTATTTTTTTACTGTCATTTATCGCGGACTATCATTTTCTTGGACAGCTGATGGACAGGGTGGTCTGCCAGCTCAGCGGTTTGGCGCAGATGACCTCGAGCTTTATGCAGGCGGGAGGGCGGTGAAAATGGCGCTTGGAGTACTCGCTACAGCCAAAAATGGGGGGCTTCGGTAGGCGAGCGAATAGGTTTGCGGAACGGCACCTGCGAAGGCATCCAGCAGAGGATCTGAATGGAGGGATGGGCAGTGGGGGAACGGGACGTACCTCTCTCCTTCCTTGCCTATTTCTGACATAGCCTTGGAGAGCGACGCACATGTGACGGACGCGGACATGGCCTTTGATGAGTTGGCAAAGGCAACCAGAGACTATCGACGAAGATGACCTTAGCCTCTGATTGCGCGCTGTAGTTCTACTCGGCGTTTGTTGTTCAGGTGAGTCACCTCGCCTCTGTTCAGACCGTCCAGAGCCTTGAAATCGAATTCTGCTGTTGCGAGATGCCTGCGCCCTGCTTTCCTGAGAGAAGCTGTGTCGGACGTCGATAGGCTCGTTTCTAGAAGAGAACGTGGTATCGGGCCCTCCTGACTTGGACCCTTGGAGTTTTACAGGAGGTAGTGGACTCTAGTTCCGGGCAGTAGGTGCAAGTACCTCACGCAATGGAGGGTGGACTTGCAGAAGGCCAACATCCTGGGACATTTGAAAAAGAAATAATTGATTAAAAGCCAGATGATAAATTGATAAATTGAATTTCAAAGAAATTGGGCCTGTTCACCTGGAAAATCGAGAAACTCTGTTGTTACTGGAATTATCCATGATATTTTTTCTATCCAGATTCGACTTGCGGAAGGGAACATTGGCATACCTCTCCGACTGGAAATTCGCTATAGTTGCAACGAAACTCCTCATAGTGACTCAGCCGGATTGTCGCTCCGGGGTTGAATAGGTAAGTACATACACTACTGGCCCTATACCAAAAGGTCCAATGGGGGGTTATTCAGCGGGTCACTTCGATTGCTTACCTTTCCGGGGTGGGTATTTTAGGTACTGACTTAGGCGATGCAGTGGCTTCTGCAGTGGCTTCTGCAGTGCATAACCCCCAGCCCTGATGATGGTGAGAACACCGGACACTATGAAGTAGCTAGAGGTAGTGCTCCTGCAGTACGGGACGCCAAGGGGGAAAATCCGAAATAAAATCAAATACAATAAATTGGAAGAGTTTCTTTTTCTCACTGCCCCGTGTCCAAGTACTTTGATGTTGAATTGTTGCATTATGTATCTCTTACCGGTACCTAGGTATAGTATGTCCAGGCCATGCCAACGCACTGAGACGCTGAACCCATAAGGCACAGCGGGTTTCACACTGATGTGAAGATTTGGATCATGCTGTCAAGTCTCACGCAAGCTTAAATCAGCAAGCTACGAGACAAAATGACGACACACACACACACACCTTTTTCGCACTTCCCGGTGGCTTGGTCCGTCGTCCATCTCTTTTTGGCCTTGCCTATCTCTTGGCAAACCTCCTGTATCTGCGATTATCGAAGTCCGATGCGTCGTGCAAAATCTAGATCTCTGACATCCATCCCGTGGGCCTGGTTCCCCCCCTCCCCTTCCCCCCAAAGGACGCGATAGAGATCCAGGTACGGCACTGTAGTGGCGAGGCGGCTGCTGCTTGCCCCCGTCACGAGCCTCGTGTCACAGGCTTTTGCATCGAGATATGCATCGAGATATCGGTGTTCGTTGCACGCTGGCACGCGCTCTATATAGCAGGCGGCCGACTTATACATTCTTCCATAGAATCAATCAGCCGTATCCTCAGTGAATAGTAGCGCAAGTAAGTGTTGATCACAGGCAGCAAGCTGAGCTTCATCGGAAGTACCCTTCCTACCTACGTCGTCGATGCAGCTCTCTCATCTGTGATGACTCTCGCGTAACCAGCTTTTGAGATTCCCAGGTCCGGCATCGGCCTCAGAATACGTGTCAATATTCAGCGATGGCCTGATCTCTATCGCCGTCTTGGCTGGTCTGCCTGGGCTTGCGGGAATGGGGGTCACGTGTAGGCTGGGTCTGCCGGGAGTCAGGAGTTCCATGAGCCGCTCCCTTGTCGGCATGTAGACAAATAGTCATGGCTTGTCTGTCCTGTTTTCTACTGGTATGCAGAAGAAAGTCACAAATAGCAATAAGCAACATAATGAAGATACATACGACATTGCCTCTGCGTCTTTGAGAAGCTAGCAGCAGTGAAGTGAAAGGTGTCTAGGTGACTTCAGCCATGTACTATCAATGGCTATAAAGGATCTTCAGGCTGTCGTACCGACATGTTCTCATTCTTGTGCCTGGAAAGTTATGTACGCCACAAAGATGACGACCCGCAAGCTCGCAGGCCTGTGAATATCGTGTGTTCAGAAACGGAGCATATACCGGTGTCATGGGCAGGGCGACGACAGTGTAATACGAGCTTTATACCAGGGTCCAGTGCTGTATAAGGCAGTACGGAGCTCTGTAATCGACAAAAACTTGAGTTGTGAACCTGGCACCGAATATATAAGATAGGACAAGCTGGGAACTCGGCATCAGACATAACCTCACGCTCTAGATAAAGGAATCTGATGGGGCGCGATCGCGATGATCCCGTCGTCTACCCTGTGGCTCTCATCATCGTAGTAGGCCTTGACTGTCTTGAAGCTATATAGGTATGTGCTTAATTACGAAACTGCTTCATAGAAGTAACAACACTACCAGACGGCAGAGCCCTCATAGCCCAGTCACGCCTAACGCTCTTCTGTAAACTGTCTTTACAGCATATTTTGAGTCGTCATTACCAGCACAATCTTCAACCCGAGCTTGAGTCCTTTGCATGAGACAAGACGTCACCTGGGCAAATTGCTCCCTCTTCAAGTACTCAAACAGGCATCTTTGATTGGAACCGCGTAGTTGTACAGCTTCTAAGACCAGAACCGAGCCATGAACGCCATCACGCCGAGCTCAAAGGACGACCGAAGCTCTAGGCCACCCGACCATGTCGCGTTAAATCGTTCAATACGGAGATGGAGACGGAGGTGGCTGCCCCTACCCGTGCAGCGTCGGCATCGGTATCGAAGGGGACGGAACTGTCCCACACGGCACAGTACTTTCCCTGCTTGAGCTCGTTGATGAACTTCGGCTCGCGAGTGATACCACCACCAAGGATCTATTTGACATCGGGGTTATTGCACTGCTGTTTCGATAGAGAAGCCCACTAACGGCGAAAAATGATTGCTCGTCGCAGTCGGTCTCGCATCGACACTGATGTTGAATTTCGGCACCAATCCGTCAGTTGATGACTTGTCCCCATTTACCATATCTAGGCGAGCGTGGCCAATGGGGGGGGTCGCGATCTGCCTATCGGCCGCAACAGTTGCGGCGGAGACAGCGCCTACGTCCACACCGAGAGCCCAGATCCACGACGGACCCAATTATGAAATTCCAGGGACGTTGACGGGACTGAGCTTGAATGTACCGGGAGAAAATGTAAAGTTATGCGAGAAAGGGGCCGTGAGTTCTAAAGCGAGGTCCATAATTACAGCAAAGGCGGCCTCGGAGTCGAAGTAGAGCGTCTCTAGTTTGGGAGGTATGACTGGGTATGGGAGATATCCTGAGAGTATTACGTTATCGACAAGACCTAGTTTGGAGGTCTACGCGGTGAAGGCGGGTGGGGAGGAGAAGAGAGGTGTCTGGGATGGGAGGGAGAAGTTGCCAGTTATATCAATGCCGGTCTCTTAAAGTTGATGTCACTCTTGACTTTGACTGATGCGAGGCGTGAGATGATGACCTCTAAGGAATCTTTGGGCTTGTAATCAGTATCAATAGTATCTGCTGTAGCAGCGTACCTGCGGATTTGTAGAAGTACGCACTGGTAACATTCTTGACTCCCTTTCTCTCTGTGTTGACGACGACTTTGATGATATCTTCTTACCACTCACGGCCGCTCACAACATGAATTTTCTCGTGCCTGGGCAGTGTCACATTCTCCTCAATGCTTCTTTACCATCAAGAAGCCCCTATTCCGCCGCCACTGACGTTTTCTGACCTCGAACGCAGTAGTCAAAGTGAAGGTGACCTTGATTTGATTCATTGGCGCATTCAACGGCGAGTATGGCACAGATATTTTCGAGAAGAACGGTGGGGCTTTTTGTTTGGAGTCGGATTTTGGCCAGGGGTTTGTTGACACCGTAATGTAGGACGATAATGATAGATGGCCCGAGGTTCGTCAGAAGAGCGGTATCGCAGTCGGGTGCATGTACTGGCGCTCATACGTTGTTTGGGCTTAGTGTGGCAGCCTGGGCTACAATACCGACTAAGTGGATGAGGACGACTGTTGGCCTCATCCTGGCTTTGGGCTTTGGAATACAATGTAGGATTTCACAGCTGAGAGCTACCTGATTGCACCCGAGAGGCAACGACGAAGCCACCAGTGGTAGTAAACACAAGTACTATCTAAGGATCTGGTCAGTAAGGGTTTTGGGAAGTTGTCTTCGTATTGATGTTAAGTTTTGGCGAGTCTCTTGGACTCATTCAAGCGACCTTGTTTTGCATTATATCTGCATTGAAAAGACTGACGCATCAAGTACCGCAGAGAGCCCACCGCCTTGGTCTGTTTCTCATACAAACCTTGGTAACATGCCCGGGATGACATATGTGACAGCTGAAGTATAGAGAGGGTATACGTCTGAAAGGAAAGACACTGGGTTACAATCTGTAACTCGACATTAGTTCCAGCACTCGCGATTGCGGTACACCGTCAGGAATTGAGTCTCACGTCTTTACTCTACTTGTCATTGTCATAAAATAATCAAAATTATATAGGTATGCAGCCTCCTATTCAAGGTGAAAAGCAGCTTCTTGGGTGCTCCGCACGGGCTTCATCTCGAAGGGATGATCTTCAGATTGCAGGAGACGATATGGCGTCTTTAGCTATATTTGAACTTACGGGACCAACAATGGACATACCGAAAGGAGAGCATGGCACTTATCTCAGAGTAGAGTCTAGATAGATACATACGTCAGTAATTGGAGAGCTTGTGTGGCCCTACACACTTACCCCATCTCAAACACCTGCTCGTACCTGTCCAAGTGCTGGGTACCACTCGCTTTTATAGCTTTTTATGGACGAACACCTCTAACGATGTGATATATCCAGGTATTCAGTGAGAAATAGGTGTTGTAACATCAAACCGGCGAGTTCCCCCTCGATCTTAGCTTCTGGGCATGGTTGGTATGGAAAGTTTGAGAACGAATCTAACAGCGAGGAGAAGATACATCAAGTTTTGGTGATTGTCAATGCTCATGAAGGGATGAGAGCTCACTGACCTCGCTATCGAAATCAAATCTGTCGGGCACCATTGGCGTAGATAATTCTATGATTCTTGGATAGACATTCGCAGCTTTGCGCCACCTAGAAGGCAAGTTTCTTCCCCCTTCACCTCTACTAGGACATCAACGACTGGCTGCGCAACATGAGGATTTTGAACGATAAGTCTATTGTTTCGTAAATCATGCTAATTGCGTACATCTAGACGTCAACCATTTGCTAAGTCGCTCATCTGGGATGCATACTATGTATCTGTCCGGAGAGACCCAGACCATCTATGCACAATTACGCAGCAAGCTCGCTCTTCTCGTCCTCGCTCGCGTTTGCGCCCTCCGGCTTGACTAAGTCCCGCATCTCGAACATGGTGTGGAAGTTTGACTGCTTGACGAACCAGGCGTTGATAAGCTTCCACTCCTGGCTCGGGTCCTTGAAGCTGATCTGTGTCGAAGAGTTAGTCAATGATCGAAG
The DNA here is from genome assembly GCA_022578815.1 of Xylariaceae sp. FL0016. NCBI lineage: Eukaryota > Fungi > Ascomycota > Sordariomycetes > Xylariales > Xylariaceae > Xylariaceae sp. FL0016. The sequence continues at coordinate 422,355 of MU388753.1, forward strand.
TAAAAAAAAAAAAAAGCCGTCATTCGGAAGTAAAATCAGGAGTTCCAGAAGGTTATAGAAAGAAGAGTAAATAGGGGAAGAGGAAAGAAAAAAAAAACACTAACCTCGAACCGTCTCAGCAAGCTCGGGATCACCTTATAGATCTCTAACAAGCTAATGTTCTTGCCGATGCAAGTGCGGCTCCCCATACCAAATTGGAACATATACCCATTCATCTCCTTGATCTTCCTCTCCTGCTCCGCCCTGCCCTCCTTGTCCGCCTCCTCATCCACCAGCCACCGCTCCGGCCGGTACACGTCCACGTCCGCGCCCCAGATCTCCGGCCGCCGGTGTATGATCCACGCGCTGCACCCCACGATCGTCCCGCCCTTGACAAAGTGCCCCGCGATCTCGACCCCGGGCTCCGGCACGATGCGCTCCAGCGGCAGGCCCGCCGCCGGGTGCATGCGGAACGCCTCCTTGACGCACGCGTCGAGGTACGGCAGGCGCTGGCTCTCGTGCCACGTCACCAGCCCCGTCTCGTAGTCGCTGAACCGCCCCGCCCGCGCCGCGTCGTCGAGCTCCGCGCGCAGGCGGCCCAGGCACCGCGGCTGCCGCAGCAGGTAGTAGAAGACGCTGCTGAGCGAGATGGCCGTCGTCTCGCTCCCCGCGAACGCCATGCTGACGGCCATCGTCTGCACCAGCTTCTCGGTCATGAACTCCGGCCGCGCGTCGCGCGCCGCCAGGAACTTGGACAGCAGGTCGGGCGACTGCGGCGTGGCTGTGGTCACGGGCAGCAGTGGCTTGTCCGGATCGCCGCTGAGATTGGGGCTCAACCGCTCAGCCATGCGGGCCCGGGCGAAGCCGGCGACGGGCATGGTGGCGTCGAAAAAGCCCCATTGGGAGAGCTTGAGGTAGATTGGATTCTTGAGGAAGAGAAGGTCGAGCCAGGGTATTTGGCCGATCTGGGAGGTTCGGTTAGTTTTGACCCGGCGCATGTGTGTACTGGATCTAGTTGTAAGAAAGCAACGGCTGGGGTAGGGCTGGAGGTTCTTGGGAATCGAATGACTTGATCGGGATAACGTACGGGTGCGACATAGAGGAAGAGATTGCTCAAGTAGTCAACGATTCCATCTATGTCCTCGTTATTCTCGATGAAGCCGTGGCGCTTGCTGTAGGTAATCTCTCCAATCACGTCAAAGGCGTAGTATTGCAGCCATTGCGTGAAGTTGCAGCCTTCTGGGTTCGAGGCAAACAAGCGCTCGGTCTGCTTCAAGAACAGCTTAGTCGTGTTGTCAACAAATGGCTCGTACTGAACCAGAGCCGACATGGCAAAGGCGGAGTTGACGCTTCGACGGAACTGGGCGTGGAAGTTGTTGTCCGTCGTGCTGAAGAGGGATGCCAGGTTGTGACCCTTGACAGTGGATTGCTGGACAATGTAAAAGTCGGACTGTCAGGAGCCGTTAGTAGAGACCATAGACTTTGGGATTCTTCGCCATAGTCTCACTTTGATGAAACCCTTGTTGAGGCCATAAATTGCCTTCAAAGCCTTCGGGTCCGCAAACGACAGCGTGTTCGGGCCTAACCGCACAACATCTCCGTATTTGGCATGAAGCTTTTGATGCGTCAACTCGGGTCGTTGTCCATACACATCCCACAGGCGCCACCAATCCGTCAGAGAAGCCAGCAACGGGCCCGGGTACTTATTCAGGCCATTATGATATCGATTTCGGATAAGCCATGCTAGGATTGATGTGACGGCCAACGGCAACCAGTATTGAGCGATTAAGCTCAATACCACGGAGTCTTTGTGCTCCGCCATGGTATACTGCGGTATCACGGAAATGGTAGGTGGTCGACTCTTGACTGTTGAGGCACAGAGGAGTGGCACGACCCAGGAAGTTATCCGCTATCCCAGATCTGGGATTGTTGAAACCCAGATATGGTGAGGATGCTAAAGAAGCGTCGGTAGTGAACTCAAAAATATGATACAGTCCGCTATTGCCGAATTGCTAGTAGGGCTAGGAGTTCGAAGGCTCTGGAATATATGGGACGTATATAGGGGCGGCAAGGCAGTGGAAGTCAATCAGGAATGAACCTGCAGTATGAACTACTGTTGGTTGATGTGCCGTGTCAAAGGAATCACTATTGCAAGAGGATGATATAACCGACTAGACTAGAGGGCCTCCTGCATGCATGCGGCTCGTTTCTCGATTGGAGTACGAGCCGAAGAGTTCATGAGGGAGGGTGACCGGGTGCACTTGTACTTGTAGGGACACCCACTTACCGGCAACAAATCACGAACATATCTGAAAGCATGCATATCTTCTCACTGTGCCTGCCGGCACACACACACAAGATCGATATCGCACCGATCCGTGAGTTGTCGTCAGCAGCCAGAGCGTGGGTGTGGTCCCTCCCTGTCTGATTCCCTGGTCACGCTGGCCCAGATGAGACAGCCAGAGTGGGTTGAATGTCTGCTCGTATCTAAGCAGACCGATGAGCCGAAAATCCGGGGACCCGGCTAGGATGGGTATAAGGACGTTGTGGCTTGTTCTCACTGATGAGGGGGTGGATACCGCGGGCCACTAGACCTTGACTCTGGACTTCTATTTCTCGCACAGGAGACGACGCAGCAAGCAAGCAAGCAAGAGATCAAGGGATCATAGGAATAGAACAATCGACAGGGGAAGGGAACATCTGGGCCGCCAAGGATGCCTTCCTGAATGAGCAGATCCAGTCTAGATAGCCGCTGTCTCGGCAGATGTCTGGGCCAATGGGTTCGCGCTTGATCCACCAGTCGGACAGCAAACCCCGGGAGCCGGAGAATGTGTCATCTCTTGGTTTGGGCCAAAGACCGTTCTGACGGGATCTGGGAGCGGAACGGCTGTATTCGTCGGGAACCATGGAAGGGTAGCAAGGGAGATATATTGCCCTTGATGAGCACACCACCTCAGCTGGAGGAAGAGGCTGGCGGAAGAGGCCTTCGCACGAGGCTGCATGCACGTAGTTGGCACTCCAGCCAATGATTCCTCAAATATGTATTTATTGCCCAATTGCGAGTTGGATTTAGTTACCAAGTAATTATACCCTTTACCTATTCATTTAGGAGCGACACATACGTCCTGGTTTTCCTGGTCTGACACAATCTACCAGCAGATGCGAGAGTTGCCAGCACTTTCATCGCCCCATGGCTCACCCACTACATACCTACTATGGAGTGCACGTTCCGTGCGTGGGATGGTGAGAGTGGCTGATAGATGGCACGGGGCAAGGCACAAGTGCCGTTCGCACGGAGATGGAGATGCTGCACTGGATCAGAAGGGTTGGCGTGATAAGGCTGGCAGGAGGCGCAAGACACCAAGCAGATGGTCGAATCCAGGTAGGTACCTAGGCCACTGCTGTACCAGGTTCTATTTTCGCTGGGCGCCAATGAGCGAAGTGGTTGAAAGCAAAGCAAAGCAATCCAAAGCCAGTGAGAAGTAAGTGCCGAGTGCAGGTGACGACGAGCAGGGCTCGGCTGAAACTATGTGGGTGCCGCCCAAATCAGCGATGTGGTGACCTCGCTTGGCCTCGGCAGATGTTGTTCACTCACCGGCCAGCGTACCGTGCCTTACCTACCGTAGCCAGACCAACGTTTGGAATACCTACCTAAGTGATTGCCTTCGCGACGAAAGCATGGCGCTGCGCTACTGCATCCACGTTTAACGGGGGCCGACTCACCGTCAAGGGTTCGTGACTTATTCGCCTCGAACTGTTGAATCAACGGCAGTCTGTGATCCCATGAGAGACAGTCAGTGTTTATTACGTGGGCCACAATGAATAGATGTGCTGAGGAGCGAGTTTCCAGGAGCTGTAGAGAAATCTAAAGCTCTCGAGAAGACGAGGCACCAATTGATGTACAAAACGGCAAATATAGCCATCAACGAAATGGTATTCTCACAAGCGTGCATCGCCAAGTCTCAAGATTTCTCAGCCCACGAATGCTCACCTCAGTAATTACCTGAATAAGGGTAGGTAGGCGGCGTCGTCTCCCAACGCCAGGTTGTCATGCCTTGCACGCCACAAACTCGTGAGTAATAATACCCTGTGCTATGGTATGGCCTATCTGCGAAGCTCATATTGAGGTCAAGACATGATTCATAGATTATCATCATGCTTCCTGATCGGACCTCCATCCAGAGCAATACCAAATTCGAGGATGCAACAAGACCCGGAGGACACATAACCGGTCTTGAAAGACTATATGAGGTATTGTAACGCATATTATGAACTCATTACTTCCAAGAAATCAGTACTATAATCTGAACCCGCCCGGCCAGAGTTCCTGGAATACCATCTCGGGATCATACTTGAGAGCCACTTCCACCAGCCTCCGACTATTTTCCTCCCCATACCCCGGGAAAACCTCTTGAAAGCCCGCCGCATCCCCCATATACGTAAACGCATCCCACACTCCCTCCCGCCTCGCCGCCTCCTCTATCGCCCTCGTCGTCGACTCGACCCATTCCATCGCCAGCCCATCGTACTCATCCCCCACCCACTCCGCCACCAGCGCCCACGCCAGGTACGTCCCCTTGGCGTCCGGGTCCACGACACTGAGCGGGCTCCCGCCCGGGTTCGCCGCCCGCGACCCGGCCTGCCACGCCGCACCTATGGGCTGCCAGTCCAGGCTCACAAGGTGGACGCGCTCCGGCGGCACCACGGCGTACAGCGCCGGCAGCGCCCCCAGGAACGCGCCCAGCGTCGCCCGCAAGCCCCGGAGCAGCTCGTCCCGGTCCCGGCCCACCGCCGTCCCCGCGGCAAACACGTCGCTGATGCCGTCGCGCACCAGCGCCGCGTTCTCCTCCGCGAACGCCGCCAGCGTCTTGGGCCCCACGCTGCTCATGAGCGCCGGCAGCGCCAGGAACGGCGCGAAGCACGCACGCGCCGCCGCCTCCAGCTCCGCCGCCGCCGCCGCCGTGCCCTCGCCGTCGTAGAACAGCATCACCGAGGCCGCGATGGCGCCCGGCCCCAGGGGTATCACCATCGGCACGATGTGCGACCGGGGATCCACGTCGCCCCCCTCCGCGGCGTACGCCGCCACCGCGTCCAGGAACGCGCCCATGTGCTCGCCGCTGACGGTGTGCACGCCGCCCCAGACCACGCCGCTCGCGAACGCCCGCAGCGTGAACCGCGTCACCACGCCCAGGTGGTGGCCCCCGCCCCCGCCCCCCTTCAGCGCCCAGAACAGGTCCGCCTCCGCGCCCTCCGCCGTCGCCGCCACCACGCGCCCGTCCGCGAGCACCACCTCGTACGCCACCACGTTGTCCGCGGCCCACCCGCGGCGGTTCCCGTGGAAGCTGACGCCGCCCGCCAGCAGCAGGCCCGGCACGCCGACGGGCGCCAGCCGGCCCCCCGCGACCGCGAGCCCCCGCGGTGCCAGGAACCCGTACACGTCGCCCCAGCGCAGGCCCGGCCCCAGCGTCACGCGCGCGCCGTCCGGCGAGACCTCCATGGCCGTGAGCGCGGACATGACGACCAGGACGCCGTGGCCGCCGATGCTGTTGGCGCCGGGGACGCCCATGTGCCCGCCGCCGCGCACCGCGAACGGCGTGCCGGTGCGGCGGCTCGCCCGCACCGCGGCCGAGACGTCGAGGGCGCAGGCGGGGCGGAAGACGCAGCCCGGGCTCTGGAGCTCGGTGTTGGACCAGAAGCTGCGCGCCTCGTGCGCGTAGACCTCGCTGCCGGGGAGGAAGAGCTTGGAGGGGAAGGCCCGCTGCAGCTCCGCGCAGCCGGCTGGTATCGTCGTCGGAGGGGCTTGGCCTTGAGTGCCGGCAGCGGTGACGGTGGCCGCGAGGCATGCGAGGATGTGCGTGAGAATCATGGTTGTTGGCTGGCGGTTGCTGCGCAGCACGGCTTCCCCGGGTGGAAGAAGGGAGAGAAGAACTTCGAGTCGATACCTAAAAGTATGTGGATGCGCAACGAAGCTTTGGGTAAACAAAGGAACAGATAAAACAGACGAATCGTCCTATAATGACCCCAGAAGACGAAATATCAAATCCAAAATGTCATCGCACTCCTAGATTCTAACCTCTCACTCTTCTACGTTTCCACACCGCCGGCTCAGCCCTGCACTTAGATGCATTAGTTATCTTGTTACAGACTCAGGGCCCAACAAGCATAGCATCGAACAGCCTGTCTACATTCGACCGAAATGGCATTTTGCAAAGATCAAGAAAAGCCTCCATAATCTGCACCAAATGGGGCGGAACTGTCCAAGCTAGGACAACAGATCGCAAAGTGGGGGTGTTGGGCAGCGTCCAGGGCTGTCCAGGCTGTCCAGGGGCCCAGAACTCAGAACCAACCGACCTCTTTTTATCTTTTTTCCCCCAAGGATCCCACGCTGACCTGCAGCCTTGGCTCTCCCGGAGCCGATCTTCGCTACTCACGCGAGGCTGGTCTGAAACGTGATCGCAGCGCGAGCTGGATACCCATCCTAATGGGGCCCGGTCCGACCATCGCTATTGCGCCAAAGTGGAAAAAGTATGCTGACCTAGAGAACGGAGGTTTCATACTATGGTGAGAACCCAACGTGAAGGCCAAGTACCACTCCACCGCCGTCAGGTGTAAATGCTACAAAGTCGGATCTCATGTCATTAAGTCATGTATGGTCGTATCGTACGTAGCAGATCCCTAGACATAAATAGGGGCTTTGAATCAAGCTCAAGTCCTGGTGCTTGTTTGACTGCGTCTCTTGGGGAGATGTATGCATCGGGGAAAAATCGTCGCCAGTATACTCCGGAGCCCACCTCTGTCCTCCTCAAGATGGCTTCAATACGCACAGCTCAACGTCCCACACAAGCCATAAGCAAACGACTGCGAATACAGATCCAAGGTCAGATGTACGGCGCACAATGCACATGAGAGCAACGATTTAGCGAGAGAAAGGGGTATCGTCCATTTGACCGACTATCGACCACCAAAATACAACCAACAAAACTCTGTTTCTACATCACTTGAACGGCAGACCAGATCGAGCAAAAAGGTAAGCTGCGATCTGTGAGCTCATCCTCCAACATCCGCGTCCCTCCGAATAGTGCTGTCTATGTGCACGGACGCGGCTGGCAGACCTGGTATTAGCTTCTGCTGTATCTCTGAAGTAGTATAAATTACAAGGTTGTAGACAAATCTCCGCTTTCACACCCAGCTACAGTGTCCCTACAAGCGAGGGAACAAACCCCATTAATCAGAGACTGGGACAGTGAGGCCGAGTGAATGGCGAGTGCGCAAGTGACGAGAGGCTCGGGACAACAGATTAAAGCAAGGGTATCGTCGTGCGAAAGTAAAAACGATGAAGAGCGGCCATGGCGCAGCAGCTCGTACAGGACCGTCTCAACGCGCACTGCTTGTTCATGAACGCAAATGCTGAGCTAAGCGGGAGAACTTTGCGACACATCGGTCATCGACTTGAGCATGCTGCGATCCTGTCAGCCATCAATAGTTCCAACTTTGTCTGCCACCATTTCACGTACCGTAGATTGCGATCCCTCATCTCGTCGTCGATGGCTTGCAAGCCCTTGAGAGAGATGTTAACCTGAGCTAGCTGTTGACATCTGCAAGTCAGTAACAATCATTCCTTCTCATTAAATAGCTGAACAACAGGGAGTTCGACTTTATGAAATGAAATAGATCTTGGAGGACAGGGATGAAAGGGGCATGTGAACTGAGCGGGTGGTGTTGCGACTAGCAAGCAGGTGTTTGACAATGACTTTGACTGGGGGTCATGCGCACCGCGCTCATGGCTGCCGACGAATGATCGGGTTCTTGTTCCTCACCTACAGCCTGGGCAGCATCGTCGCCGTCCTTGCTTTCGGCTTCATCGCCCTCGGTCGCGAATCGGCTCGCAGAGAGACCCTTCTTTGGTGCAGCTTCAGCAGCCTTCGCCTACTCCAGTGTCAGCAACTCGATATACAGCGCAATCGGGCATCAGACGATCGCATCCACATACTTCGGCCTCGGCGATTTCCGCGTCCTTAACACGGATTTGCGCCTCCATTTCAGCGAATCGGCTGCGGATATCATTCGCTTCCTTTTCAGCTGCTGCTCGCTTCCGTTGCTCTTCCTCTACCATATTGGTGAAATTCTCGTACATATCCTTGTAGTCGGCTTCGTGCTTCTTTATCTGGGCTTCTGTATCGTTCCTGTGTGCTTCAAGTTCCTTCTGCGCTAGAAGTGAATCTTGCTTGGTTGTTTCAAGCTGCGCCTCCAAGGCCTCCAGGTCTACCTTCTTGGCATCCATGTCTTTCTGCAAGTTCTCGAGGTCGCCAATGGACTTCGTTGAAGCCTCTTGGGCACTGGAAACAGCCGCTTCGTGGGATTTCTTGAGTTCTTCCAACTCGGCCTTCAGGGCATCCGCTGCTGACGTGTCGGGCTTCTGACCCTTTACCGTGTCGAGCTCAGCCATCAACTCCACATTCTGCATCTTCGCCTCTGCAAGTTGTTGGTGCATGGCGTCGACTTCTTCTTGAACCTTAGTCAAGGAATCACTCTTTGCCTTTGCGTCCGCTAACTCAGCTTGCAGACTCTCTGTTTGAGCCTGTGCCGTCTGCCTGGCCTCCGCTAACTCGGCTTCCAGCGTGGTTGTCTGTGCTTGAACCTTCTCTAGTGCTTCCTTCGCAGCAGCTAGTGAGGTCTCATGCTCAATAGTAGCAGCTTGATGCTTGGCCATGTCGGCGGTGGTAGCATCGAGCTTGGCATCGTAGTCCTTGACAAGCTCGTCGAGGGCTTGGACATGTTTTGCCTCAAGAGCTTCGATGGCCTGCGTGTTGCTGCCCGTAGCTGCAGATTTGGCGGCCTCGAGCGCTTCTGAATGTAGCGAAGCCAGCTTCTCCGTCTCAGCCGACAGCTTGCTTTCGTGCTCCTTGCTTAATCCGTCAAAAGCCTCACGATGTTTGGCCTCAAGATCCTCGATGAGGGCCTTCTGGGAAGCGGAAGCAGCATCCTTTGCGGCCTCCACAGCCTCGGATTGCATCGAGATCATTTTTTCGATTTCAGCTGAATGAGCTTCTTCGCTCTCTTTCTTGATAGCTTCCAGACTTTCAGTGTGGGTTTCATTGGCTTTGCTCAATTGCGACTGCGCCTCTTCCAACGCCACCTTCAGTGCCTCGATCTCTGCAGCGTGGGAGCTGTCGGATGTTGCTTTGCTGGCTAGCTCTTCCGCATGGGTGGCCTTGAGTTCGGCGAGTGAGGCATCTAGATCATGTTTCTGGGCCTCAAGCGCTTCGGCATGAGCCGCCTTAAGCGCTTCTAGCTCGGTAGCATGCGAACTATTAGTGGCCTCTCGATTTGAAAGCTCTTCAGCATGGCTAGCTTTAATCTCCGCAATCAGAGCATCCGAGTCTTGCTTCTGGGTGTCGAGTGCCTCAGCATGTGCCGTCTTCAAAGCTTCCAGCTCCTTAGCTAGCGAAGACTCGCTCTCGCCCTTGAGTATCTCGATCTGCTGGGCGTGGCTATCTTTCAGAGACTGCAGCTCAGCGAGCTGTGCATCTTTATCTGCAGATGCACCGCTCTTGGCATTCTCAAGTTCCATTGCATGGTTTGCCTGTAGAGCATCTAAGGCTTTTTGGTGCTGCTCTTCCTTTGCTGTCAACGCTTCAGTAGCGGCAGCGTGCTCAGCCTGGGCAGCTTTCAGCTCCTCAGCATGGGACTCGGTAGTGCTGGTATGTGTACCGTTCAGCTCGTCGTATTTGGTCTTGAGCTCATTGTGTTCCTCCTCTAGCACATGAAACTTGCGCTTGAAGAAAGCGTCGCCCTTAAGGCTTTCGATTTCGTCCTCGTAATCCTTGGACACTTGCCTTAGCTGATTCTCGTGCGTCTCTACCGAATGTTTGTGGTCATTCTCCAGCTTCTCGTACTTTTCGGCAAATTCCTTGGACTTCTCCTCAGCTGCCTTGAGCTGATCAGCGAAATCTGCACTGGACGCAGCATCGGTCTTGACCTGGCTGAGCTCCGCCTGGATGATCTCGAACTCCGACTTCACCTTAGCCATATCCTCTTTCGCAGCATCCAAAGCAGCGGTAGCGTCGGCAAGTTGCGTCTTCAAAGCCTCTACTTCGGCTTGTGAGGCGGCAAGCGCTTCCTTATCCGCCTGAGTAGCGGATTTCAACTCGGCCAATTCGGCCTCTAGAGCAGATATCTTGGCAGCACTTTCGGTCCCGGCGCTCTCTGTCGAAGACGTTAACTCGTCGACCTTACTCTGGAGAATCTCGTTGGCGTTCTTAAGATCCCCCAGTGCTTTCTCATGCTCGCCAGACGCAGCCTTGCCCTGCTCAAGTTCTGTCGCATGCGCAATCTTCAAGGCCTCGACTGCGGCAGAGTGTTGCTCCTCTAGCGACTTTTGCAGCGACTCCATTTTAGTAGCATGCTCTTCAGCAGCCTTTGCCGCAGCGGCCTCACTGTCCTTGGCGCCTGCATCCTTGTCAAGCTGAAGTGATTCCAGCTTGCCCTGAAGGCCAGTAATTTCGGCATCCTTCCCTTCTTGCGAAGAAGCAAGCTCCGCGAGTTGTGTTTTGTGGCTTTCAAGCTGCTCCTCAGCAATCTTGAGCTTGTTGAGAGCCTCAGAAACCTGGGTTCCTAGCGCCTCCTTTTCGGTCGCGTGAGTAGATTTAAGAGCTTCCACCAATTCCTCGTGCCCCTCTTTCACAGCATCCTCGGCCCCTCGAACACCATCCACTTCGGATTTGATCTTCTCTTCGAGCTCGGTAATCTTTTCGGTCGAAGAGGCTACCTGTTCCTTCAGAGACTCTACCTCTGACTCCTTCTCGGAAAGCTTATTTTTCAGGTCATCAACTTCCTTGGAGGTTGCGGCGGAGGCAACTGAAGAGGTGGATGGACGAGTAGCATGTCGAGCCGTAGAAGTCGCTGCTGACCCCGCGACAGTAGGAAGACGTTTCTTGGCATCAGTCGCAGCACCAGGAGCACTCATGCGTGAGCTTGGAACCGTCCGAGTAGTGGTGGCGCTTGGTCTAGACGCGGCTCCCGTGGTGCTTGCTCTTGGGGAGGCAGTAGTTGTCGAAGTTGCAGGCTTTCGAGCGGTGGTCGTCGATGAAGTTGCGCTTGGCCTAGTGGTGGTCTTGGAAGGAGATGTGGTCGACCCCGGCACAACCGACGCTCGACGCGCGGCGGAGGTCATAGTGGACTTTTTCTTCTCATCTTCAGAGACAGAAGGCTGTGACCTATGGCCCAAAGTCGAACTAGATACAGCGGGTTTCCTGACAGTACTCCCAGTGGGTGGTCGCGTAGGAGGCTTCGTGAGACCGCCGCCAGCTCGTGCAGTCGCGCTCGTAGTGGTCTTAGGCGCGGTGGTAGACGTCGTACGACGGACACCGGATGTTGTAGTGGCCGGCCGTTTTGTCGTGGCCGTCGTGCCCTCGGATTTGGCCCCGTTGGTGGGAGATTTCACGGAGGACGTGGGAGATTTGGCAGCGTCGGAAGCTTCGCCCGTGGCCGCAGTGCCGGCTGTCTCCTCTCCAGAAAGAATGGAAGACTCCTCGGGCTGAGCGACGGGCTCGACTCCTTCAGCGTCGGACATGATTGCAGCGTGATAGAGCTTGCTGTGACCAATGGGTATCGTATCGTACTTAATTGCTCGTAGAGCGGTGTTGGTTTGATAGCTTAATGGCACTGGAAGGATGTTGTTTTGTTAGTAATGTGCTGTCTCTCAAATGATCAAGATGGCAATGGCCAGTGGATGGTGGAAGACAGGTTGTCTGGAGCGAGCAGCAAGAACAGTGCTGAAGGGCATTGAATTGTAGCGTAATAGCAGTGGCAGCTATGATCCACGGTACGACACGTCACAAAGACACGAAGGAGAGGGGGGTTGATTCAGCGCGACGGGCTGGAATTGGGTCGAATTGGCTGGTGACTTGACTGACCTGTCAGACCTGTCTTGAAGGCTTCTCCTTTTCCACTTTCCTTCTTTGCGACCGCAAGTCAAGCAACTGAGCTACAAGGTACCGTACGGTTCGGATGTTGACTTGCTAAGTGAACGGTCTCGCGGGGCTACTTCTTTTCTACACACAACTGACAGCCGTTACCAACGAAGAACAAGCAGGTTGAATCAACGGAATTCATCCGTCACGACACGATCCCGGGACGTCTCAGGTTCGTTTTCGCGGGGTGAGTAAGGGAGGTGAACGCAAGGAGACAAGTGGCCATCCGCAGAAAATTAATGAAAGGGTTCTTCTGCTGTCTGTAGGTATTGGTTTCACTGGGTCTAGCACTTGATGAGCGTTCGCATTTCCCAAGATTATCTCTACTAGTACTTGGCGCCACAAAAACCCGCTGTCAGGTTTTAGCTAAGAAGTAACCTAGAAGATGCACCGTGCCAGACCTAAACGAGCCCTGAATGGAGATACTCTTCCAGGGGTCAACGATCACCTGGCATTATTAGCGGCCGGGTCACCAGCAGCTGGATGCTACCTAGCACTCTGCTTAGCCCGTGACAGCCTGTGACTCCAGCATATGTATGTACTATGTATTGGGGATTGCCTGCCAGTGCTCGGACCCCTGTAACATGCTTCCAACCTGTGGTAGCTTCTCGGATCACCGCCAGTGGCGCCGCGCACCTTTCAGTGGCCCCGAATTGAGATTACACTTCATTTGCGTGGGCATTTGCTTGGAAAACGAGGTCCATCCTTCAACAATCCGAAACTGATGCACGTCTGTCTTAATGTCTCGCGGGTCAAACTGAGTACCGTAGAAACAACTCAATTATATAGCAAGATATTCTATCTTCATGCGATCCCGTCCCGCCGTCTCGGCTCACCAACCCGGTGTATCATGTCAGAGATCGATTTGCGGGAAGCCCAAGCTTTGGATAAAGCCTGGAGCTCATACGTGCCAAAGCGTTCTCGCCTTGGGACGTATTCGAAGCTTGGCGAGTGGACCAGTCCAACGACACCAATTCTTCTTCTGGAAGTCCTCAATTCATTCAATGTCATGTCGCGTCACCTGTCCAGGCATCGAACCGCGCCGGAATGCACCGAGCCACATCTCGACTCCTTACCGCCACATCACCTGGGCCAAGCTCTTATCGATGTCTGTCCATATTTCAATACCCGTCTTGTCTGGACTCGGATAGCGAGCGATATATCAAAATGACCTAAAAAACGAGTCCACCGTTGATCGTGACGCCCTGCGGTACCTCTGCGCGCCTTCAAGCACATACTTTGGCCAGTCTGTCTTCTATCAACTCAAACAAGTCCCGTAGATTGTGGGGAAGCGACCGGGCGCAGGTAATGCTCCAAGGTACATACATACCTGGTAACGTACATAGCAAGACATGGATGCAGTATTTATGTGGCACTACTCCCCAATCCCATGCGCTGCCAAGAACCACTCACTACCCAAGATCCAGCATAATATCAGTATCGTAGTTGCATCTGATGTGGCAGCGCGCTGTTGGTTACCAGGATCGTCCAACATATACTGAGGAACTACCTGCCTTCGGTGGCTTCTTACCAGGTATGTAGGTGATTGAAGGCGAGTAATCAGCAGACCAATAGCCATCGTCCTTTGCAGGATGCTTCCCCAGTACCCATGCACCATGTAGTATTCATACCTCTAAAGTCAAAGATATTGTCACTTAACGTGAAAATGCGGCGAGAATACTTCATTTTTCTGGATGTGAAAAGTTTCTATTGCCTTGAAAGCACATGTCCGAGCTGGGTATCGAAACGCTAGTAAAAAAGTGAGAATGTACAAATAGCTCCGAATGAAAGCGTTGAACTCTACCGAGAACGGCGATACCTACGCATCATCGCACGCAAGTCCGCCGCCCTTTCGTCGGATGTCTTGAGCGGCTCAACAGCCTCAAGCATGACGTCAAGCAGCTTTTCCGTCATAGCCTCTAGTTCTTCGAGGGACTTGTCAAGTTCCCATTCAAAGTCTCTCAGCTTGGGTATCTCAGGGTACGAGTCTTGAATCTTTTTAATAAGCCACTTCTTCTCTTCCTGAGTCCATTGAGAACAACGTGGCCATGGTGATGGCGATGGCGATGGCTTTGAGGATGAGGGCAGTGTATGCGGTGTGGATGTTCGTGAGAATGCGCGGGCGTAACTTTGCAGTGATCTCAAAGATCGTTGCTGCCGCTTCTCTATTTCCCTTCGCTGCGCTATTTTGGTTCGACGCAGCTTGGCTTCAGCTTCTTCCTGCCGCCGTAGATTTCTCTGACGTTCTTTGGCTACTCTACGACGGTTTCGTTCCTCGGCAGCTAATTTGTTAGGTGCGCCTTCGACCGTATCGTATACCACCTGCATGAGTGTTCCAAATTGCTGTATCAGTTCCAATTCTTCCTTATGTGAGCTGAGCGGCTCCCCTGCTCCAAGGCTGTCATTGTCGTCTGCTATATGTTGCCTTCTCTTGAGGTCTTCCACCAATAGTCCCTGGAGCAGCATGATCCACCTGACCAACCTTCTAAGGAGGCCAATTACAGTATTTGTGAATAGAGACTCCGACCAGACGTTGCCGCCGAGACTCCATACACGTGCCAAAACATGCACCAATTTGGGAATAATACAGCTAATGAGCTCATCACTCATTGCTTTGCGTTTCCGATGGGCTTGATTTACATGCGATCCCCCAGATCCAAGTTTCGCAAGATGCTTTTTGCGAATATGATTAATTAAACGTCCGATTCTCAAAAGATAATATCCGAGAATGTCGGAATACGTGCCTAGGAATTTGTTTTGATCCAGAAGCAAGGGGGCCTGTGGGACTTCATGTAAGAGTCTTTCAAGTCTTGTTAGCATGGAGGCAAATTTTCGACCTGGTTTCGTCTGAACTTCCTCATCAATGCTAAAGGAGTGCAGGTGCCAATTTTCTTTCAACCCTAGCCAGTGTTTTCGACCCATATACTTGCAGGTGTTTCGCAATTGCTCGTGGCTAATGTGCACGGCAAGGTCGTCTTCTGCATTTGGAGGCTGAAAAATCTCTGCGTCGATCGGACTGGGAAAATAGTGTGCTTGAAAGAATTCGACATCTTTTTCAAAGCTTGCCCCAGCAGGTAAATCATCTTCGAAACCACCATCAGACTCAGTGTCGCCAATATCATGGATATCGTACTTGTCTTCTGAGAGCTCCTCATTAATATAGCCTCGCTCATCGTGATTTTCAGCAGCATCTGAATCGTGAATTTCAATCTCATTATTGTTACCAGGTAGCCCAGTAATTTCGGCATAGCGTTGAGGATGATGCGGGATCAGCTCTGCGCTGTTTTTCGCATTCACATTCGAACGACTATCTGCGGCAGGCCGGTGGTGGGATCGTACAACATGGTTTACACGATTCCTAGGTCGAAGACCTGGCAACACGTTTTCCATTGGAGGTGGTGATCCGTCCGTATCTGGCTCGGCACTGTTGTTGTCATTGTTGCCTGCTCCAATACTCGCATGACGAGCAAAGCCAAGGGGTCTAGGGGTATCTTCTGTGGCTGGCGTAGGAATTGACTGACTCCATAACCTAGCAACCTGTATGCTGTAATCCCTTATCGACCCATCCCCATGCGGGAGACAATCGTGATCTTGTCCTGTCACTTTCCCTTTGCTGTCACCCGAAGTTATTTTTGAGATATTTTCGGAGGAACCGTGATATTCAACCACCCTTTGTCGGCCTTTACCAGTCAGTGGCCGTGTCCTTCTCAAGGATGTTTGGGCCTTGGGGATCTGGTTCCGTTGAGGAGGCGAGCTTGGCGGTTCATATGGATCGTCTATTTCTGAGCTGAAATCGAACTGATGTGAGTTACCCTGGACATCGTTGCGTCGGGGTGGCGCCAGATCCAGGTCCAGCGGGGGTATCGAATCAGCAGGATCTTGGTCATCCCGGTTGTCGTTGGAAACAAGTCTCGCGGCTTGTAATTCATCCTGGGACCCGAGAACGGGCGATGTGGAAGGTGATCGAGATTGGAGGGTATCTTGGAGGACATGGTGGCCGTCGTCAGCCGCAGCTAAGTTTTCAGACCCATTATAGGAGTGCGCATTTTTGAAGTGATGGAGCGCCTCGCCTAACAATCCGTGACATTGCTTGGCTGCGTCTTGGGCCACGGTTTCAGGTCCGATTTCCTGGCTCCCGGAAGTTTGGCGTAAAGAGGCGTTCACGTTGTTGAGCAACGCTTGTGGCGGGTAATCGTCCGCATTCGACCCAGTACTTCCGTCCCTATCTTGCGAGACCGTATTTCGAACAGTCTGTCTGGTATTGATCGAGGCAGGCGTCGGGAGCCTCGGATTCTCTTCCGTTTTTGAGGCACGGTGAGACCCCAGATTGTCTCCAGTGTTCAGCTTCTTATGCGGACCAGGATACAGCTTGTCTCCAGAGTCGGAAATGTTACGGGATCGCTTTAGAGTAGAGATGTCGGTATGAAAGCCTGCTTCGAAGCCAGTGGGCCTTTTCATGGGCGAGATACTCAGGGGTCGCGTCGGAGCTATGCCTTCGTCGTCCTCCGAAGAGCTTTCAGGCTCTCTGTGAACCTCCCCGCGAGCATCCCCTTCTCCCTGATTATTCCACGTGTAGAGGTGAGCGGATTGGCTTCGTCTGCTGCCTCGAGCCCAGATTTCGCTTCGAGACACCATGATCACTCTGAAATGGGTTTCTCATGGACCTAGTGGATGGCGACGAGATGACAGACCGTGCAGGGAGGAAGGCGCGGAAAAAGAAAAGTGTTGGAGTGAGATCAAAGTGACGACATTTTGTGCTGGGAGAGTCACCCGCGAAAAGGTAATCAACTGCCTTGCTCGCCAATTGCCAAACGTGAGGTACCTAAGGAAGGTACCTCAATGTGGGAGGTGCCTATATCAGATTGAGCTGATGAATCAAATTGACGTTGGTCAAGATTCAAAATCCGCGAGACAATAGCCACCAACTGGCACAGCTAATTGGATTCAGGTTGGCGCATCTCAGGTGGTCATCGCTCAGCTGTACCTCACTACCTGGGGTGCTAGGAGGTAGGTGCCACCCAGCCCATCCCCACTGTTGCGTTCCAGCCCAGGTGCGCATGTACCTTCCCGCATGTAACCAGTGCATCAGGTACCTGAATCCTAATGAGGTAGGTCCAGAAATACGTTACCAAAGACAGGTGAAACTTCAGTAATTGCTTCCTATGGTGGGGTGCGGGGTCAGGTTTGACCTTTATCCCATTGTTGAAATCCCCCATAGTTGGAGGTGCATGAAGCTTGATTCACATCTGACTGACTAATATCTGTCAATGTAAATCTAGTTCTCTGTACTACTAGGTAGTAGTTCCTCACCTACAACTCGTTGATGCTCTTGCCCGTGATAGGAGCCGTCGTAGATTGAGGCCATAGCCTTCAACCTCTCCAGGAAGCACGCTTCGCAACCTACATTCAAGTCAGAAAAAGCAGTTCTTCTTTGTATTTCATTATGGAGGCTGCAAATGTACCCAGAGAGCCGCAGACCACGAGCTCGTTCCCCCTTTTGGAAACAATCGATGCATCTGCGACGCTAAACTTCATCAAACCCGTCAAACAGATCAATGATGGTCCAGATGTCTCCAAATTTCTCACATCAAAAGCCTACCGAGACATAGGCATCTTCGTCATGCAGCTCAACCGAGCCATGTGCCCTCGAAAGTCAAAAGGGCCCGACGGTAAAGACAAGATTCAGACCTTCACCATTGGATCAGAGTACGAAAAACAGCCGGCTGAGTCTGTGAGAAGTATCCAGGAGATGCTTGCCAAAATCGAGTCCTATATCGAGGAAACCCCGCCAGATACAGGCCCACGACGATTTGGCAACGTTAGTTTCCGCAGGTGGTATCAGCTGCTTGAGGAGAGAGTCGAGAATCTACTCAGGGAATACGTGCCAGATGCTATTCTCAACTTTGGCTCTGGAGGAGGTGTACCTGCTGCTGTCGAGCTAAAGGAGTATTTGCTGGGAAGCTGGGGTAGTGCACAACGATTGGACTACGGAACTGGCCATGAGCTGAGCTTCCTAGCTTTTTTGGGCTGTTTATGGAAGCTCGGTGCTTTCAAAGATGGTCAGCCGAACGGTGAGATTGAACGCCAGATTGTTCTTGGTGCTCTCGAACCGTACCTCAGAGTTGTTCGGCGCTTAATTCTCATCTACACTCTAGAGCCCGCCGGTTCGCATGGTGTCTGGGGACTTGACGACCACTCGTTCCAGCCTTATATTTACGGTTCAGCCCAACTCACTCGCGCCATCACAGATGACGAATCTATGCCTATGGAAGGATCCCTATTCCGTGCCCCCAAACCGGCATCAATCGTGAAGACGGAATACGTTGAAGAGGAGAGGAAACGCTACATGTATTTCTCTGCAATTGGTTTTATTAATGACGTCAAGAAGGGCCCGTTCTGGGAGCACAGCCCGATATTATTCGATATCTCTGGTATCAAGGACGGTTGGGGTAAGATCAATAAGGTATATACAACCGCTGCTCATATTGCTGGATTCATTTCTGACTTATATCACAGGGGATGATTAAGATGTTCAGTGCCGAAGTCCTATCCAAATTTCCCGTTGTACAACACTTCCCCTTTGGCTCGTTATTTTCCTGGGACCAAGATCCCAACGCGGCTACTCCTCAACAATCAGTCCATATGGTGAACCAGCCGATGGCATCAGCTTCAATGCCACCGCCAGTAAACCCTGGCATCGGCGGAACCGCCGCACCATGGACCAAAGCCACCGGCATGCCTCCCCCACCTGGGCCTGGAACACCCTCCTTACGAGCACCTTGGGGTCCCGGTCACCCTGTTCCAAGGCCCTCGCAGCCGCAGACACATCCTGTAGATGAACTTCCTCAGAACACAAAGGCACCTTGGGCCAGGTCTAGTGATAGACCGAGCGGCTGATTATAGAGCACTACATATGACTTGGAAGCATTCCAGTCGATACGGAGGAGAATGATACAGTTTCCCCGTTAACCGAGACTTCAATACAAGCCTGCTATTGGTGCTGTCTATCGTCCTGTGACCATCAACAGG
The DNA here is from genome assembly GCA_022578815.1 of Xylariaceae sp. FL0016. Lineage (NCBI taxonomy): Eukaryota > Fungi > Ascomycota > Sordariomycetes > Xylariales > Xylariaceae > Xylariaceae sp. FL0016. The sequence goes on from MU388753.1 coordinate 441,335, forward strand.
CTTGTCTATGCTTTATGCATGCTAACCTTGGTCCAATTGGGTCGGGTGATATAAATGTACAGGTCATGACTAGAGCACGGGTTATCGAATAGGCATTGTTTCGCTCATCGTACGGCATATCATCTGGAAGTGGTAGTTTCTTGATCTTCTGTGTGCTTAGTCTACCTACTTGCGTGATTACGGATGTATTGAGTCCCAGTCCCACGATCGAAGTCTTCCCAAAGCAATGTGCAGACATTGCCTGGACTTTACGAAGCTGGAATACCATGGCCCGAGCTACAAGACACAGCGGCATGGATCAAGCCCACACCTCCGGTACGCGTAGCATTGCTATACCATAAGAGCTTCACCAGTTGATACTGAAACTCTGACGAAAGGGACCTTACTCCCGCAGAACATCGCCGGACAGGCTGCCCAGGAAATACTGCCACTCAAACTCGGTGGAACCATCCATGCGGAAGGCGTCCTTCATCTCAGGGATAAAGCATCGCACTGCCTCACGCCAGGCAGCGCCTCCCTCATCCTGCAGTTCAAGGCGCAGCTTCATCTTGCGATCGTGATCAACTCGCTCCTCGAAAGTCTAGTGCACCAATAGTCAGGAATTTGGATGGGCTATGAATGGAGATAGGGGAAGTGAAACACCCACAGCACCAGCTTGCAGTGACGCAAACATATCCGCACGCTGTCGACGACGGGCAGTCTTCAGATGCTCATATAGGTATGAGATCTCCTAGTAGCATTTGTAAGTATGTGCCTCGAAGATGGCAACCTCTACTTACGTTGTTGCCTCTGTTGATGTTGAAAGCTCGACGGTGTTCGGTCATAACAGTCACGAAAGCAGAGAGTAGGCGGTACTGGCATGCAGCCAGCTCGATTCGCTGCTCCTTGGGAGTTACCCACTGTCCGTTGTCGTTGGCTCTCTAAGCCGTAGTCGACCACTCGATTAGCTCGGCAAATCGCAGATGATCAAACTCCATAAGCGCGGGAACCTAAACAATCGAGTCAACAGTGTACAGAGGAAATCAAGAATTATAGAATTTGCTCACACGCTCGCACGACTCTCCGTGGCGCTGGCATCTATCGCAGGCAGTGCTTTGGGAATTGGGAAAGATGCAGGATTGGACGACAGATCCCTTGACGAGTGCCTCGTGCATGTTCTTGATTGGCTCGCCGACGCCTGGGTCATAGAGGTTGCTCATGGACTCAATGCAGCCTTGACAGGCATACAAGGGATCCATGGCAGTGGCTCCAGGACGCTCGCCATAGAGTTCATCACGTCCACCGCGAGCATTGCCAGACTGCTTGAGAGGCTGCATAGCGCCGCCGACAGCCGGGGCGCCATGGATTAAAGCACCATGGCTAGGTAGAGGAACGCCACCATAATTGCCTGCAAGATCAGCAACAGGGACGACGGCAAGTGCGTTGGAAACCGGGTGCTGGCCAGAAGCACTGCCAGGGGAGTGGACCGGCAAAGGAGGGTCACTGATGCCATCCCAGGTCGAGTCAGAGTCAGAGTCAGAGTCCTGCGACTCCTTTGGTCCCTTGGCTTGATGCTGATATTTCTTCACCTTGTCAGAACTTGGGAAGCGCTTGTTCTTGGGAGGCGCCATGATTGTGTATCTTGCTAGAGGAAGAAGTGATGGGTAGCAAGCAAGAAGACACAAAGGTGTGTGATTGTGGATGGTCGATCAGAAGGCGGTTGGTGGTAGCGACCAAACATGAAAGGTGTGGAAAAAAGGAAAGTGAAGTCGATTCACCTCGAGAAATTTTTACTTATTTATACGTCGAGGCAGCGCAAAGTGCAGCAAACAACAGGGCATGCATGTTCTGGTAACGCGTTGCCTGGGTCTCGTAGCAACCAAACACGACTTATTTATCTACAGTCCCATTTTTCTTTTCCAGGAAAAGGTCTTGCCGTAACATTCCATCTGAACTTGTGACATAGTCTGATATTCACTATATTTGCGAGTTATCTTTTGAGGGTACTGTCAAACACCATTACCACCATCTATCAGCGATAGGCGGTCGAGAGGTGCAACCAGCTCAACTATTATTCGCAACATTCTTCTATGTCTCATTGATAAAGTTCAAAGACTGTGATCCCAATTAAGCTTGTGATTAGTTGTACATGAAGTGACAGCTGCATGTAGCCTCTCCCATTCGCATTGTATGCCTGCTGATTCACGATAGCCCGCGTGATACATTAAATGATGGTGAACTTAGTCCGAATAAAAACAGTATTGACATGCTCGATATGGCAGAATCAAATAACTAGACCAATTTTCATGTCATGGCTAAACTAATTCTACACCACCACCGAGCAACTTGGGTTGGTATATTAGCTCATCTGTAATGTCCCTTAGTGCCACAAGGAATTAGACGTATCTTTGCAGTTCTGCTTTAACATATCAATACTAGCCTTATACCAAGCTAAAACTATGGATGCCCCCATTAATCCAAGCTGAGCTGGTACCTGTTACGGAAATACCATGTGGTAGCGAACTTCCTTGTACTGTAATTCCATGGAGTCATTACCAACTTTGCTATTTGACAGTGGGGAATTTCTCTCTTTTTGTTCCTGCTTTGTAAAGGAAGGCTTGGAGATGCCAACCAGCTTAGCCCTTGCCTTTGAACATAGTGATCTTCGGTGTGAGGTCCCTCTGTTGCTGAACGCCTTGGTTCACCACACCTCGGATAGAGTGATCAGACATGGGTCGATATAACGCCTCGGCTCTTAATGGGGCACTAATACGTCATAACACGAGGAAGCTAACGCTAGTCGCGATAACGATAAGCGCCTCGTTGTGCACTTAGATAAGGAATAATTGTTTTGTTTATTTCTTAATTTGGGTATCTTCTCACGTATCAACTATCCTTGGGAATATCCACCACGCAGAACCCAGAATCAATATGCCAACCCAAATGGGCGCCATCCTCCAGAGTCGTGTCAAATCATCTCCCAACCAGACTTAAGCGATAGGATAAGCCAAACCTAAGCAGCAGGCTTGGCCTCTTCCTTGGCCTCCTCCGGCTTGGCCGCAGCCGGAGCAGCAGCCGGAGCAGCAGCCGGGGCAGCAGCCGGGGCAGCAGCCGGAGTCTCACTAGCTTCTGGAGCAGCAGGGGCAGCAGGAGCGGCTGGGGCGGCAGCTGGGGTCGTGGTCGCGGGAGCTGTGGCCGGGGCCTCAGCAGTGGTGGCAGGAGCTATGAAGATACAAAGGTCAGCGAGTGCTACTACAATGAATAGGAACTGGCTCGGAAGCCCTTAGGTCGTTGACTCACGAGCGGTGCCAGAAGTCTCGGCAGCGGTAGCAGGCTTCTCCGGAGCTGCAGCAGCTTTGAAGTGAAGTCAAGTTAGTCATGAAGAGAATTGGTTTAGTGACCCGAATGCTGTTCACTTACGAGCAGTACCAGCAGTCTCAGGAGCAGCGGCGGGCGTCTCCGTACCGGCGGTAGCTTGGAAGCCAAGTCAGTAAATGATGCGATCGACTCATCAATTGGGGTTATGCGTGTCAGACTTACCGGCGGCGGCGGCTGTACCAGCACCAGTACCAGTACCGGCAGTCTCAGCCTTGGGGTCTGCCGGCTTGGACTCAGCAGGCTTCGCCTCGGTGTCCTTGCCGTCCTTCTTCTTCTTGGCGAAGGCAGCCTTGAGCTTGCCCTTCAGATTGTCAAGCGCGCCAAGAGCTGTTCAAGTCCGTAAGCATTCTGAAAAGCCTGGGTGACAGGTTCGGGTTGTGGGGCTGGACGAGGAAGTTTGATTTTCTAAAAGGAAAGACATCCGGCTCAGTGACAGCCGACATGCACCACCAGCCGGCTACGTGGTCACGTAACCTCTGATCAGGTAGTATGAGGGCTGCGGTGAAGTTGTTTTGCGGAATTGTCACGACTCAAGAGTGCAGGATGATGGGGCTCCACGTACGAATGCCAGGCATCTTGAACTAGACTTCAATGTTGGCGCAGTAATTTTTGTATGGTGTGAAGCGATGCTCGCAGAAGCAGAAGAAATGCTGTTCGGAGTAGGGCAGCGTGGTCAAGAGGATACGATGGTGGTTGTCGAGTCGTGAAGCTGGAGACGGAGGAGAGTTGGAGTAGGGGAAGTGGTATCTTTAGGCAAGTGGACGCCAAAAGCATCTAAAAGCTTAGTGCACCCTTGACGTACCGGTATGATTAGCGCCGGCCACCACTGCAAGGCGCTTGGGCCTTCTTCAACTTGACTGGCAAGCGCTTTCAAGGAATCAAGCTGCTCCTCCCCTGATGAGCAAAGGGCGAATTCCAACAGGCCATAGACGGACAGAGAACGGGCCCAGCAATTTGCAGATATTATTATCTCTATCCCTGCATGAGATGGCAGATTGACGGTCTACGCCAAGCCTACTATTACAACCGAGACCAAGCAGTCAGAGCAGTCACCAGTCTGTGTTCATCCACTGGCAAGTCTGGCTGTTTCGGGTTATTCCAATTTAATGCCGGAATCCTACCAGTGCTGGGCCTTCACCAAGTCTCATCGGTTCAATTATCAAGAACAACCGGTGTCTAGGAAGAGACTGCAGGCATAGAGAACCGTCAAAGTCCATCTTCTCTACCTACATGTGTTGTGTCAGAGCTTCGTGGTACCGTGTAGACAGTTGGTAAAGAAATGCACGAGAAGTCATCAGGTCAGCCCTCATTGACGGGGTACAGCGGAATGCCCCCCTTTTCTCTGGTATACCCTGGCGGACCTCGCGCCGAGGGCGTCTTGTTTGTACGTACAGTTGTCACGTTGTCCCATGACATGCAATGTGTTGGCTATGCTCTGGCTAAGGTATGCTGGAGGTATGCAAAGCAAGGATTTGTACTCTGTACTGAGCAAGCTGGGAGGAGGTAGGTATGGATAGATTGGCGTCCATCACGGGGCCTGATAAGATGAGATGCACCGGTTTGTAGTGGCTTGCATCAGCTCGTTTCTGCTAATTGACGAGCTTCGCGCTGCCCCCGCCATTGGCCTTGGCAGTTCTAACCGCAGCAAGCGAGCAGGGCACTTGGGGACCCGACTCAGGACTCATTAGAGGCCAACCGAAGCCATACCGCCTTGTCGATATCGTGCATCTAGGTCTATAGAAAACCAGGTTTCAAGGCCATGCTACGTAGATCGACAATTTCGACATCAAGCAGGGCGACCTCATTACGACTCGAGAAACTACCAGATATCAATATTGGGCCTCAAGAGATTCCGGAAACAATGTTGTTTTCCTACCAGTCCTCTGTTGCGTACTTATCTACTACGCAGCTTGTGTAAGGCTCATGCAATGTAACAAGCAATTGGCCCTAATTATCTAGCAAGCCATACAGATAATATATTGGGGTGCATAAGGTACCTGGGGTAGATAACCAAAGTCCTGACCGATGACTCCATTGATTCTTCCAGTGGTATTGTGAACCTTCCTTCGTCCCCAGACTTATGCAGCGCAATATCAAGACCAATACTAATAATAATAAGTTGGCTCTGGGCAGGCCAGAACAGTCTCCAACACCCTGAACCACAATGTCGGGTTGCTGTTCAATGGCCCGCTTACTCCATAATACCTGTACCACATTCAGTGGACATTATCTTGTCACTATTACAGTATTTACCTAGCTGCAGCAAGCTGTTGCTGTCGCGCAAGGTAGTCCAGTCCAGTCAGTCGAGCTGATGTAACCCATCAGGAGACGCATGTGATCCTGGAGAATTGGTTTCTACCGGCACAATGCTCGTGCAAACCGACATCAAACCTCCTGGGTTCAACAGCCTCGGGCAGCACTGAACCCGCAGCGGAAGCTGCGATTGCGACGAGTCAGATGTTTTCGCGTTGCCGCGTCGGAGGTAGCCAGCAGTCACGACTGACTTCAGCTAATTTTGATGGCCCACAACAGCAGTAGCAGCAGCAGCAGCCTCAACCGGCTGATGGCGTTTGTTGTTACTGCTGCTGCTGCTCGCTTGCTCATAATGAATGCCTTCTTTCTCTTATTCATGATCGACGTGCGCGTGGCATCTTTTGACCGAAATCGGATTGGCTAAACAGTCATAGCAGATGTTCGCTTCAGTAGCGTTCGGGCGACAGCCGTCGGATTGATGACTTGGCTGGTCACGATGGACGCAATTCTCCAAGGCACCAACAGATGCTTATATAGAATACAGCAGAATTTTGTCAGAATTCGTACGACCTTTGATCTGGTTTGACTTTGCCAGCTGGGACGATAACCCATCCAAGTGCCCCGCCGCTGCTAAACAGCTTTTCTGTCGTTACCTACCTCAAAGGAATACTAATCGAACAAAACAGTCACCCGAGCTGTCACGCTCCTGTCGAATATCAGGCTGCCTGACTGCATCTGCAATATTGGCTTGCACACCCATACATGGGGTTCTGTTTCTTTACCTACCTCCCTAAAAGTGAACATCTTTAGTTCCGTACTTAATGCTGAATCAACTCCCTGCACCCAAGCCACCCTTAACCGCACAACACCAACACCTGCATCGACACCCACCTCAAAACAGTCACCATGGCCCCCATCGTGCACCTCGTTCGCCACGCGCAGGGTTACCACAACCTCTACACCGAGAATCAGAAGCTGCGAGATCCCGATCTGACCAAATTGGGCGAGAAGCAATGCGAGGATCTGTGCCGACTCTTCCCTTCTCACAATAAGATTACCCACCTGGTTGCCTCTCCCATTCGACGTACGCTCTACACTTGCCTCTTGTCCTTCAAGCCAGCTGTCGAGGCCGGCAAGAAGGTCATCGCCCTTCCCGACGCGCAAGAAGTCTCATGCCACCCCTGCGACACTGGCCTTGAGCCTGTGGTGCTTAAGGAAGAATTTGGAGACAAGGTAGACTTTCATCTGGTGCCCGACGGCTGGAACGACAAGACTCTTGGCAGCAAGTACTACCCAACAGCAGACAACCTGACCGCGCGTGCACGACGAACCAGAATCTGGCTCCGGGAGCTGCTCCAAGAGGCGGACGACGACGCTGAGGTTGTTCTGGTCACCCACGGTGGAATTCTGCATTTCTTGACCGAGGACTTTGACGGCGTCATTCTCGACCATGGTAGCTTGACCTGTTTACCTATCAACTTCTAACAACCATGCTGACTGAATTGTTTACAGCAGGTACTGGCTGGGCCAACACCGAGCATAGGTCCTACAAATTTGCGGACCTGACCGGCCAAGACTCGAACGCAACCCTGGTAGAGACACGGGCAAGTCATCGCCAGAGACGGGGAAGTACGGTTCCGCTCGGGGAGACTGAGCAAATGCAGCTACGCGTAGCATACGAGGCGTCGCTAGAACGCGAGCTCAAGAAACACGCCCTGGCTGTAGCTGAGCGGGAGGCGAAAAGCATGGCGAAGGCGGCCTGAGAGAGATAGGATCAAGGGTCAGGGCGTTTGCATTTGAGATGAAGCCCAAGTGATGGCTGGCAGTAATGTAGATCAGCTTTACACTCGTTTAGGGATTAAAAAAATAGGCGAGAATAGGACAACTGGGATACCATAGGGAGTAGTATGGGCGTAATGACGAGCAGCACGACAGCTAACCACTCACTAATCGTGATCCAGTAAAGTCAACAACATGGTGGTGGAATCGGAAAGGCGCAGTAAATCTCAACCCTGGCTAATGCTCAAATTTGACTGGCACTATCTCCGATTGAATGCCCACACGCACTAATAAGTTTATACAGCAGAGAGAAGAGGAGGTTGTCAAAATCCTATAAGTAGGTAAGTATGCACCGGTAAGTGACAGACAGTTCAATAGAGAGAGATTTTTCAATGCTTCAAGTGTTTGAAAGAAAGTGTTTCACGAGGATGTCTGCCCAGATCTCCCACCACTACTTCGATCTCCTCCCCGCGGAGATGTCCGGTCTCTGTCTCCATCAGGAGGAAGGTGACGATTGCTTGTGAAACTTGAGGCTGGGTACGCTACGATGAGACGAAGACAAGACACCTCAGTAGCGATCGTGGTATGGATATGAAAGCCACTCATCCGCGCAGACCACCAGAAGAAAGGCCATTTGTTGTGTCGTTTCGGGCGTCCACCTAATGTGAGCCCGCTCGTTGGAGGAGTCTTCATCATTGCTGACATCATGGAAAGCCATCCAGAGAAGGGCAATGAGTTGAAAACTTCCCACGACCCGTTAGCTGATTTTAACAAAAATCTTTCCGACCACTCTATGCGTAGCTATTTTCTCAAAAGCCTAGACAAAATAAATCAGCAAGAGAGTATATATGATCCCTAAGTACATCCTACCTCAATTGCATTACTCATGTCGAATATGGTGTCCACCGGGACTTCCTTAATCCAGTCCTTCTCATACCAACCAAGGACCTCTATAGCCGATGCACTGCTCGGCACACTGAACACGTGTCTGATGGTCCGTGGAGTTCCTCCAAGAAATACAGGCAAGCCAAACTTGAGGAAGCCAAATGGACCGGCTTCAATGCTGAGGAAGGTACCATTGGACTTCAAGTAATCGGGAGATCGGCGGTATAGCAAGTCGTCCCCCACACAATCGAAGATGGCGTCAAAAGCTGGCATATCATGTTTTCCTGCGAGCGACGCGAGATGGTCATAGAGAGATCGGTGGGCAGTATAATCCACGACCTGCACTATATTAGTATCATGTTCCTTATTATGATTATGAGGTATCATTTTCGAGTGCATAGACGAACCTCGTCGGCGCCCAAATGCTTAATGAAAGCCGCATTCCTCGCTGAACAGATGCCAGTGACGTGGACACCTTTCGCTTGAAGTACCTGAATCAGTATGGAACCCACGCCGCCACTCGCGCCGTTGACCAGAGCCCGTGTGCCCGCGCGCAAGCCAGCGGTTTGCAACAGTGTGGCACTTGTCTGTCCGACAACACCAAGTAAACCCGCCGCAACGGTCTCATCGAGGTCGGCTGGCTTCTTGACGACGACGCGGGCGGGGACTACCGCGTATTCTGCCAGAACTCCAACGCCGAGCCAGATGTTCTTCATCGACATGGTCCCGGCAACCGTCGTGCCGAGTTCAAGCGGGGGAGATGTATATGAAGATGGCCCGACTTGGACCACCTGCCCGACGAAGTCCATACCTGGAATGGTGTTGCGTCGGAAAGGCATCTTCATCGGCATCATCTTCAAGTCTCCAGGGTTGAGCGCCACGTACGAGACCTTGACCATGATCTCGCCGGCCTTCGGTGAGGCAGGCAGTGGCCAGTCAGTCTTGAGCTCAAGCACGTCCCTGGGTTTCCCAGGTCTGGCGGCGACCCATGCTTTCATGGTCTGCGGTAGAGCGGCCATCATGTCTGACTTGGAGAGTGTGGTGTAACATGAGTTAGTCTGTGCCCGTCTTGGACGTGACCATCAAGCGGTAAGATGGTAGGAGTCATTTTATAATCGCAAACGCGATGGCTTTGCCGTGGCACGATGTTCCCTATTCTGTCCATCTCTACTAGGTAGACGAAGCGCGTATACGCGCATGCACCAGCTTAGTCAACGGCTAGATTTCAAAGCTGAGGCGCCTACTAATAAATAACCCCCTAGTGCTCAAATAGGCAATAGCACCCGCATGAGCTACGGAATAGGGATTCGGACGCGCATCCAGCTTATGAGATCATTTCCTCTGCATCACTTCTGCATAGATAGACTGTGTCTATCATATCATCGACTGCAAGTTACGACAGTCTATTAATGATACCTAGCTAACTGCTCTTAATTGGTACTTGACGAAAATTATTCCTCGTCTCCATCAGCAATGCCGAATATTTCCCCTGCTATCTCCCCGAACGGACAGCCTCATGGTACTAGTAAACAGCGACACAAACGTACTCGAACCGGCTGTGAAAGATGCCGCATGCTACATCGCAAGTGTGGGTGTCTTCTCCATTTTCCCTATACGTGTTTCGGATATTATGCTAAATAAAAGTAGGTGATGAAGGAAAGCCGCAATGTAGGCGCTGCACTCATGCAGAAGCTACATGTCGGTATCCGACGCATATCTCCTTTCTAGACAAGAATGCCATTACTCTGTCGGACAGCGTGCCCAATCATCTGGAAGATCCACTTAGTCAATCTAGATATTCATCCTTAGAGGCATGTCCATACCGTGTTGGCCGGTGTTTGAGTGATGCCGCCGAGTGCTGATCAACATACTCGAATGTATAGTTTGTTATCAATGAGGATCCTCCCAAATTAGGAGAACCAAAGCGTTCTCGTAGCATAGACCAACCGGAGCATGCTCTAGATTCTCAACTTCGAGATTGCTTGCTTGAGCCTTCACTGGGGCCGGCTACCGACAGTCACTGGCCTTTGATTGGACAAAGTTCTCTTTCTGATGACGAGGCTGGGCTCCTCAAGTACTTTTGTCATTCCGTTACACCTTGGGTGAGTATAATGATGGTCCCGAATTAGCCAAATACCTAGCACTTTTAAATCGATATTCATGTTGCGATGCAGTTGGACGTTTACGATCAAACTCAGACGTTCCGCCACCTTCTTACTCGGTTGGCCATGAAATCACCTTGCGTACTTGAAGGACTCTTGCAGCTTTCGGCGGTATCGTCCGGTCAATCAGTAGACGTCGTAGAGCGGCGGGGCATCGGCCTCCTCCACCTACAAGCCATGGCGACGCCCCCAGGCGCAGAGTCCCTCTTCTCGGTCCTTCGCATAATGGCCGGCTTTGTGTTGGTTCGAACAAGGCTTTTCGTGAGAGATGTCCCAGATCAGTGGGAACATAGCTTTCATGGAGGCGCGACAGCCCCGGCATTCATTCAATACAAGTTTACCGATGCCGTTGATCAGCGAATATGGTCAAGCTTGTTATTCTTGATGGCAAGACTCGGTACGTCGAGGATGACTGATCCTAGGTCCCTCCGGGGAGAGACGGAAATGAGTTCAAGAGACTAACGAAACAGTACACAGAGATCGCTTATTCTCTTATGAAAAATGTGGCACCGACTGGTGTTTCCGAGCTCCTGGATCAGATAATGGGTCCAATACTTGCCTATCAATCGCAACGAGTTCTTCTCTTTTCACTCCGCTGCCTTGCACTTCTGGCCAGAGTCTTGGATCTGCGCCTCATGCCCTCGCGGTCAGCAGATGGAGATGGGCCAAGTCAAGCTGCGAATACACCTATGCCGCGCACATCTAGAACATATCGATGGGATAAGCTTCTCGGTGAGCTATTAGATTGGTACAAGAATCGACCTCCAGAGCTTCACCCATTGGTGGAAGACGAGAGCGATACAGTACCGACCATAATTTTCGCTAACGGCGCTGGAGTTTCTTCGAATCTCCTCTATCATACGGCAATGTTCTGGCTATTGGATAATACACCAAAGTCAACACTCGCAAGTGAGCGAGAGATTGATATGGAGACCCAAGGGCCTCAGATGCGCACCATTTGGCATACACGACGTGTATGTGGCATTGCCTTCCACAGTGAACCTGAACATGCGCGCTGTTGGGACCCTTGTTCAATCGCAGCTCTCTGGTCAGTGGCACGGCGAATGACTCATTCCTCTGAACAGAATACGATGATCTTATGTCTGAGCCGCGTGGAGGCAGCAGGCTGGAAAATCGGTGGTCTGAGGGAGGAGCTAAGTTTGAAATGGGGGTTGTAGAGCGGTTAACTATCGAGAAGACCGAACTGTTGCACTAATACATATTCTAACCTGTATTTGGCTTCCCACAAGGTTCTACTAGGACGTTACGCACAGTTGTGGATTGGTACGGCATCGTCACCTCAGAATGAACGAATGTTCTGAAGAATACCAGGCTGTAGAATCTCTAGCTTCCTGCATAGGGATTCCCAGACGTACGCGGCCCTGTCAGCATCCAGTACGACTGGGGCATATTCTTGTACTGCACCAGCCCGCATGTAGAGTCCATGCGTCACTGGACCTCCAGACGTAGCTTGGACGATCAGTCTGGAGCCTTCCTCCGCGGTGCGAGCCGTGAGAGCTCTGAAGATATTTCCCGCGATCCTGACTACGCCTTTTGCGTCTCCAGACAGGCCCGTCTTGCAGAAGCAGGGGTCCACGGAGTTGATTACCATCGGACTTGAGCCACTCTCGCCGGTTTTCTTGATTATCTCGGAGAGTTTGATAACGGAGTAAAGCTGCAGAAGCTTGGATAGACCGTATCTTGAAGAGGTTGAAAGAATCAGCAAAGAGCTCCAAAAGGGCGCTTGGGATCACAGACTTCACTTACTGGTTCATCCAATGAATGTGCGACTCATCCCTAAACCAGGCAAAGATATCGCCTTGATGGTCCTTCGGGTACTTAGCCACATCATACAGAGCAGACCCAACAAATGTCATATGTGGCGTGGCGCGACAGCTCCTGGCCGTCTCCTTGAGCTTGGGTACCAGCTGCAAGGCAAGCAAGAATGTACCGACCACGTTGACTGCGAGGCTCTTTTCGGTGTCATAGACGATCTTGAGGTTATGAGTACCAATCCCGGCGTTGTTGACCAAGACATCGAGTCGTGGCAAGGCGTTGGCTCGATCCACGAAGCTCTTGATGGAAGAAGTTGATTCGACGTCGAGCTCCCACACTTCAACCACAGAAGGACGGCATCTTGTGTGACTTTCAATTTCCACTTTAGCCTCCTCTCCGCGCAATTGACTGCGACAGGCCAGTATAACCTTTTCTGCGTCGAGGCGGACAATGTGCTTGACGGTCTCCTTGCCCAAGCCCCCGTTACCACCAGTGACAATGACGGTCTTAGAGGCGAATGATGCGGATGGCTTAGGAATATGAAGAAAGAACTGGGTATGTATGAAGTTTCCTAGAGAGGGCATGATGGTTGGCTAGACTCCAAGCTGGATATCAAGAGGCTACCGGTAAATAGCATTTGCGCAGCTTTGCGAGTACCGCTGATGGAGGTCATAGAACATGTAGAAATTCGCTAGAATACTCATAATGAAACAAAAGAATTTTTTGAACAATTATCTTGGGTGTAGATATAGCCTTTCCATACGGAGGTAAAAACCCATAGCCAAATCCATGGACTTAAATGAGGTATGGATGTATGGTATGTCCGCGGATATAACCCGATGGGGTCACGTGAAAGGAGCTGAAGGTGCGGACATCCGCTGTGCCTAAGGTGAGTGAGCGCCCGGCTGACGAAGAGCTCCAGACTCACGCTTCTGAGGAACTCAATGACGGCGTGAAAAGTCACGAGTTGATGTTCGAAATATTGCGCAGTAAATGTGCTGAAGTGAGCCTCGGCATTGAAGACGAGGATCGAGTGGAACGTTGATGCAACTAGAACGGAGCCCTTACTTGCCACTCATCACGCTTGGAGATACTGGTGCGACTCTCACATGCAATCTCAAAAAGCCAGTCCGCCCGCACGGCGACGGAATAGGATTCCGCTGTCCTGCGAGCCTTGTCGCGCCAGAAAGTCAGCGCTCCCACAGGCCAATAAATTATTGCCTCCGTTGCGTGTACACTGACCACTGGTGTCTAGACTCAAATGCAATCGAGAGACTCCTTGTCAAAATTGTGCTGCCCGTAATGAGTCGGCTGCATGCAAATTCCGCGGAAATAAAGGCGGTGATGCTGCGATCGCTGGGCCTCAGAAGAAGACTGTGATGAGCCAGCGGCTTGAGCATCTAGAAAACCTGGTAAAGGGCCTCATATCGGATCGCAAGGATACCACTTCCGTCAAAAAGCCTGTCGCTCACACTCCCGAAAGCCCACAGAGTATGCCGGCTGCCTTTACATCTGATGTCCACAGCACTGTGCGTACGGGAGATTCGCTGGTTGATGATAATCATTCGGTGTACGTCGGAGGGGAGGATTGGTACACTGTGCTTCAAGAGGTTTGTTTTTTTTAGATTTCCGCCTTCTGTTGTGGGCAGACTCACTCTCCGCCATTGTATATCCTGTTGAAAGCCCAGTCTGCCGCAGTGACAACAGTGTGACTACATCCATGTAATGCACATTGCTAATACGGATCAGATTAAAGAACTTCGGAAAACCTGCGACCAGGAGTCGGTCGACCATGACGACCTAGAACTGCGTCCAATTGATACGCACTTGGTCGATGGATCTAGTCTGCTCTTTAACCAGGTCAAGCCATTGGAACGGATAGAAATTATTAGCACTCTACCCCCAAAGACCGAGGTTGACCAATTGATCTCCCAATTCTTTAATCGTCGGGATTTCCCTATCACCGTTCCTCGCAAGTTCCCCTCTATCCACTAGCAGACGCACGCGCTGAATGAATAGACAGCAATCATACACGAGCCAACTTTCATGCAGGAGGTAAGGACCCTAACTCAGAAGATTATAGTCACGGCTGACGTCTCTCGAGTATGAAAAGCATTGGAAAGACACCTCTCAGACAGGATTTATATGGCTAGGTCTCCTTTTCTCAATCCTCGGTATCGCCATGCTTGCCTATCACCAGTACGGCGAACCCCCAAAGTATGAAGGTATCTCTGAGTTCTTATTCCAGCTGTATAGAATACGTACAGCGCAGTGTTTGCTCAGTGGCGACATTGCTAAATGTCTTCCATATACTTTGGAGACCCTGCGGTTCAATGCGACAGCTGAGCTAAATCGAAGAGACGACAATCGCCGCGGATTATGGATCATGACCGGTGTAATCATGAGGGTCGCTGTGAACATGGGCTACCATCGCGATCCCTCTATGTCATCAGGAATCTCGGTCTTTCAAGCCGAGTATCGACGTCGCCTTTGGGTCTCTGTTGTCAGTATGGACGATATGGCCTCGTTCAATGGCGGGTTCCCGCGCATGATGTCAGCGATTTACTCCGATACTAAGGAGCCTCGTAACATACACGACTGGGAACTGTCTGAAGACACCACTGAACTACCGAAGTCCAGAGATCTCAACGAGGTTACATCGGTCACATATCTGATATCTAAGGGACGCCTGCTTCGTGCGTTGGGTCGGGTCACAGATCTCAACACCGCACCGAGCTCAAACTCGTATGAGAAGGTACTCGAAATCGACGACGATCTATCACGCACCTACGAGAATTTTCCTACGCACATGAAGTTGCCGTCTAATACCAATGGAAGTGTTGCCGCGTGGGCTACAGCCCATCACTCGAGCATGCGCCTCCTGTTGATGTACCATAAGGGCATGTGCATATTACACCGGAGGTTTTTGGCCAAAGCAAAGGTTAATTCTCGTTATAAAACGTCTTGGGATCGATGCAGATCATCTGCCCTGATCATACTAGATTCCCAAGAGGGACTCAAGCCAGAACTTTACGAATTCGCCCAAACCCGCCAGATGTTGACTCTTGCCGCTATGGTGCTAATACTAGAGCTGGAATTGGAGCGAGACAGCTCAGACAAGGGACCGATTCGTGGCAGCTACGATCTCATACGTGCACTAGAGAGATCATGTAGCTTCTGGGCTGAAGCTAAAGCGATCTGTGATGAAGCATGTAAGATCTACCATGCTTTGGCGCGGATGATTTCAAATCTTCATCCTGGAACAGGTCCTGGGACTCTGTCTTCTAGAATGGTAGCATCTGATTCATCGCCTGACTGCACAGAGCCCAGTCCATGGCTTTTTTCAGAGAGTGATAGGCTTATGAATATAACCAACATGGATTTTGACTGGGTTCGTCGCTCTCTATTTCAATCGAAGCTGTCTTCAACTGACAGTCACAGAACGATTGGGACGCATTCATGGAAGATACCCCTGAAAACAATGGACACATATATTGATAAAAGAAGAAGAAGAAAACAGTAGAGAAGATTGCATCGGTATGCTGGTAGCTTGTAGCTGACTTGCGCAGAATATCAATTTCGTTTTCTAGTGGTCTTTATGACACCGCCGCTTCTGCACTGAATGAGATATAGCATCTCCTCAAGCTCATTGACAGCAAGTCAAATCAGGTTGCAGTCAAAGGTTAATGCGGCACGATTATGGGCTCTTGATAGATACTCACGTATCGTATCCTATATGGTAGACACCAAGTTTGTTGGCAGCACGAATCATTCATTCATGTGCTTGGGCCTCGCCACGGCATTGAGGTAAGGGGTGGTTTTGAGTCCCAAGCTGTGCGCCATACCGCATCTAAGGCTCTGAATCCTACATGAGCAAACCGTCGCGAGTCGGTAAAGTACCAAGCGTAAGCTGCATCTATTACCGCTGCCGCTATCGTATGTCGCGAGATATTTGCTACGACAAAAGTGTCCTGCGCAGAACCCCGTACGTGTGGTGCGTGCAACGTGCAGCAGAAGCCATCGACGTGTACCTCCGAGTCGCTTCGAGTGACGTGACACCTCGTATTCAGCC
Source organism: Xylariaceae sp. FL0016 (assembly GCA_022578815.1). Taxonomy (NCBI): domain Eukaryota; kingdom Fungi; phylum Ascomycota; class Sordariomycetes; order Xylariales; family Xylariaceae; species Xylariaceae sp. FL0016. The sequence continues at coordinate 457,619 of MU388753.1, forward strand.
GGCGCTGGCTGCAGTTGGTACCTGGATCGTCACGCAGTAAGCCGTATCTTTACCGGTACGATGGAACCACGCTGGATCTCTTCGCTCGTGCTGGAATCCAAACAACGATGGGAATGTTGTATCGTGGCGGTATGCTGCGCCCATCTCATCGCAAATCTCACATTATATAAACCGCCTCCAAAATGCACTCGAGTCGTCGGGGTACTCGCACCAAGACCTGGTATCAGTGTGTACACAGTCACAGATCACAAGCAAGTCGCCAATATGCACATGTCTGGTAAACTCCTAGCTCTCTCTACTCTGCTCTACGCAGCGGCTCCTGTCCTCGGATTCGACTCTGTTCCTTTTCTGGGCCCACTACAGCCATGGGAAGTGTCCTCGCTCCAGGTACAATCCATTCCGTCATCGGGAGACGACGCCGACTCCATCGCCGTCTCCCTCCTCATCAGCAACCCTAACAACATCACCGCCGGCCCCGCGCCGCACGCCGATGGCGGCGGCTATCTGCCCTTCGAACAGAGCACGGCGAATTGCACGGCGAAGTGGCAGTCGAGCGGCGACTGGAAGGCCAGTCACTGCAGCGAGGTCTCGTTCCCGGAATCATACGGAGTCTGGACGTTCGAGGTGGTGAGCCTCCAAGAGGTCGCGGAGACGGCTGTCCAGTCCGTGGATATCAAATTCAGCCTCGACTATAATGTCACGAGATGGGGTTCGGTGTACTACAAGCTGCTGGAGGGGACTGGACATTTCGACCTAGGGTCGTCGGATGGCGGTGATCCGGTTCTGGTTGATCCTACTATCGTGCAATGTCAAGGAACGTGCTAGAGGCGATCACGAAGCGGCCGGGCAGTTCGCGTCAGAAATTCGCTTCTGGTTATTATTTGGTGGGAGGGACATGTCTCTAGTCGGATCACCGAGATCATCTAGATAAATTGTGAAAACAGTACGCTATTATAAGGTGAAAATGATGTATTTCTTCGGCTGGGTATGATCTATCGAGTGAGCCTCCAGCGTGAAGCATTCCCCGTAGCGCATCGATTAAAACGTACAACTAACGGATTATTACTAGTAATACAGAAGAACCAAGAGACATTTAGGTCACGCGCTGTGATATCCCTATTGCTCATCGGTATTGATCCTACCCAGGGGCATTGTGGTCTGAGTTCAAACTCTGACTAGAGGTCAAGGGCTTTTCCCACACTAAGGGTGCAGGAGAGGGGGGGAGTTAACTAGACGATGATTCTTCAGTACCCGTCATCGAAACTGTCTACGGTCTGACGACGTCGTCTCGAGAACAGCCTCCGAAAGGCACCTTTCTTCTTTGTCGCGCTGCTTTCAGAGTCTTCACTTATCCGTCGCTGATTCTGAGGCTTTGCAAGGGTAGTAGTCATTTCTTGCCGACTGCCCTCCTGGTCGGTCTTTTCATCCATGACGCGTCTGTACGCTCTCTCGAGCCGCGATTCGCTGCCACCTTTCGCGACCATGGCCTTGAAGTCGGCGTATGGGTCTTCACCGCGGGCAATGGCCTCGTCCCGGCGCTTGCGAGCTTCTTGGTAGAACTCTTGGTCGTGCTCCCTGGACATTTGGCCATAAGCGCACCACTGTCGAGATGCAGAGTCAGCCACGATCGCGACGACAAGCTTCCGGATAGGAAGTTGTGGGTGGTGGGTTGTACTTACGGCGCCTCCCCAGCCTGAACTGACTCCGCTCTCGGCCATCTTTGGGTCGCTTGTATTTATTACCCTATTGCGAACTGCTGAACGCGATTGTGGATCGGTGTGGTGGTGGACAGCGTATACAGTGGTAGTATAATCTGGTATTGGTCTTGTTTTCTTTCTCTAAATGGCGTTTTGATAACAACTTACAATGGATCGCCACCCTGAGCTTCTTCTTCTTCTTCATTATATACTTGGTTCATACAAGTTTGCTTACCTACGTTCACCAACGATGGTGATGGCTTACGGTGGCGGAGTAGTGGCACAATTGGGGCAATTCGACTGGAAGCAGGGCTGGTTGGAGGCGCTTCGCCAGCGCTTCGCCAGCTACGCCACCTAGCAAACACCAACGAACACCAGCAAACACCGGCTAAATGCGTGCACCCGTCACTTGTACGCGCTCAACGGGCGCCTCCCACCACCGCAACCAGCGCTTGGCAGCGAAGCAATCCCACCGCGTGTGTAGGCTGGCGAGACGCCAAGGCCTCAACGGTGGTGCAGAGCCACCAGATGGCAGGTTGTCTGCTGCTCCTTGCAGAGACTCCGCTACTGTCGTGCGCCATCCAATGCGTTGGCCCCAAATCCAAGAGCTTTGAAGCATCTCATTGGCATGCGGGCAAGGCTCTGGTTTTGTTAGGTAGGGTTCTGGGTAGTATGTAGAGGTAACTGACTGGGGCTGCATCGTTTCCCCAAGATATTTATCGCCAGTCCCCGCGCCTACGCAATATGAATACCTAGACTCATGTGTATCCATTCATACCACGACTTTGCGCAGCTGAGCTACCGACCACCAGGGCTTTCTCGACTGTTTTAGAAGCTGCAGGATCATATATCCCTGCATATCTTCGGCTCCTTCAAGCCGACTCACGCCAGAATGCCACCTATTGGTACCCTGCGTGGTTGGCGGGCTGGGTCGCCTACCTTATGAGAGCTTTCTCGACCGGCCTTGAAACGGTGGCAAGAGCGACAAGGCTGAATCGTTTCGGCTCGGCGTTGGGTTCCGTGATGGGATCGGGTTTGGCGATTGCACAACGGCGGAACGTTGCCGCCCATCGGCGAACCTGCCTTGTCGTGCTTGTTCATATTCCTGTTGCGGGCATGCCGGGGATATGCTGGCTGCCGGCCGGCTTGGGGCCTAGATTTAGTTCACTGCAACGTTGAGGTATAGCTCTGGTATGGTCCGTGGTACACTGCAACCCAAGAGATCCTGACGCGCCTGTGCCGCGACACCGACCCTAATACTTCGGAGCTCCCAGGATTCTGGCCACAGGGCTTAGGGCAGGCATATCGTCGGATTCTCAGCCGACTGTTTGCTGTTGAGGAGAGAGTTATCCCGATCCGTCGACTATGAGCTGTCTCTCCGCGTGGTTTCCGACGGGGGTCGTGCTGATGGTGATGCCCGGGGCTGGTTCTGTATCAGACCACCGCGGTTCGTGGAAGCCGACTGCCAACTGCCAACTCGATTAAACCATGGGACCATGACTAATAACACTATATCGGGCTACCAGCAACATGGTCAAGCCAGGTCAGGTACTGCACTGTACTATGCACACGCCATCTCGGCGCTGCGTGCACGGGCAAGGATCTTTTTCGGAATATGTTAATAAGCTGATGGTGCCGAGAGATAGGCAGAGTCATATGATCCTCCTGCTATTTCACTCATTCTCAGGGCGAGAGTTCGGAGCAGAGGCTTGGGCGGCCTGCCGCATTCTCGTACTCGGATTTGGGAGTCTCGCCCCGTGCTTCATCACTTTCTTTGGGAAAGGTATGACGTCGATTATGAATCAAGACCGGTGAGTGTTTGACTGTTCGTCGAGGAACTTCAGCAAGTCTAAAAGCTTATACAGAGCCCTTTTCTTGATCGTCATGGCATATGATGTCAGTTGAGATACAATCTGCCCTTAATCGCTGGCTGCTCGGACTCGTCCGTATTTCTTCAGCTCATATGAGACCAAGCCCTGGCTCTTTGTCTTTGAAACAGATATTTGTGGCGATGAACAGTCTTACTTGGCAACAACCACAACAACACAATCCGACGGTGGCATTGACACTGCTGTGAAGACGAGGCATGTAGCATTGACAACCATGCATTACACGATTCATTCCAGGATGTTTCATCGGTACCAAACCGAACGACATGTATACCGGGCCCTACGAGCTCAGATAGATACACCTTGAGGGACCAAGATGTCATACACATTATTTTGGCGATCCGTAGATAGCGATGAAGTCGCAGCTGATTTCGAACTTGACAGTAGAAGTCTTCATTTGGCAGTAGCGACCTCATCGTTGGATTACCGAACCATATTTTGCATGTTCTTCTTCGACTAAGATGTGAGGCTTGCCGCTGAATCACACTCTGGTCTGATCGCCTGTGGACTATGCGATTCCCCATCATTATCATAGTACCAAGGCGAGTGATTCCCGGTACAATGATCCCGAGTAGTTCGATATAGGTTTTGAAGGAAACCGCGTTGGTGTGACGCTCTGGACTGCCCAGTAGGTAACGCACAAAATAAGCACCTGCAGTGAAGTGCTGCCAATCAGGCAAGCGCATATGATGATGGAGAGTTAATTCATTAGCTAGGCCATACTGTCCAGGAAATCATGCAGGGTCATAACATCCCATCTTCAGACTAACCCCAGATTGGCATCAAGGTTCTCACACAAGAGAACCCCCTACAGAGCTCCTACTCGCAGAGTGGCGGTTGCCAACATGAATTGATCTTCTCTCGGGGATCACATCGGAATTATTCGTCATTATAGTAACGACACAATGCTGATCTGTGGACTCTGATCGGAGTCGGACTTGAGGCGGGGGGGGGGGGGGGGGGGGGGGGGGGGGGGGGGGGGGGGGGGGGGGGGGGGGGGGGGGGGCGGGGGGGGGGGGGGGGGGGGGGGGGGGGGGGGGGGGGGGGGGGGGGGGGGGGGGGGGGGGGGGGGGGGGGGGGGGGGGGGGGGGGGGGGGGGG
>MU388754.1:0-140455 GCA_022578815.1 Xylariaceae sp. FL0016
TGCTTTTTTCGGTAACCCCCCGATTGGTTTTTTTTTTTTTTTTAATTTAAAAAAAAAAAAAAAAAAAAAAAAAAAAAAAAAAAAAAAAAAAAAAAGAATTTCAAAGGCATACATAGCAATTAGATCAGACCTAGACCATTCCAATCGAAGATATGTTGGTGGCCGAGACTTACATAGCCTATAACTTGATAGCGCCACCTGAGCGACACGAGCGACACGAGCGACACTGCCAGCCACAGCTGAGGGTGCGTTGCCGCTTCTACCAAATCGTCGGCTGATTCGTTCCTGAAAGAGCTGACGCGGGACAAACAGCAACTGGGCAACAGCCAACGCATTGCCTCCGGTCGTTCGCGCATGACTACCTGATCAGCCATTAGTTCCATTAGCGCGATGCCGTGGCCTGCGCAACTTTGTCCGTCATAAAATGGAAGCTTGAGAAGGTAGTATGTACCTTGCTGGAGAGATTGGACGCACGAGGACGCAGAAACAAGGTGCTGGGGAGGAACGATGCCCCTGTACCTGCATACCACCTTGCCTAGATAATTCTGGGGAAAATAGGCTTTCACTAAGCTTGCCCGGCCGACTTGACGCAGGAACCACGCCTGAGCCAAACTGAAGCCCAAGCCAACCCAGCTGTAGCGTGGCCCTATTTCCAACTCGGCGGGCACCAGCTGGCGACTCGCGAGATTGCGGCCCTCAAGTTCCGCACAAGCTTGCGCATGATATTGATAATAATAATAATAATTTTATAGGAATGATGTGTAATGCGACGGAAGATTTCTTATCGCAGGTTGCAATGGTTGCGACTCTACTCCCAGACCGCGACAAGATTTCAGCAAGTGCCGAACTCCATACACATTCGTGGAAAACCGCGTAATGGCGGACAGGATAACGTCGTGAGGCTTGCACTGGACGACTAAACGCGTCCATTGAAGAGGCTTTCGGCTCCTAGTGCGTGTCTTTTCACTTGACAGCGGCTGATCAGCATGCCGGCTGAGGTACTCGCCTCTTCAGGAGTCAGGAGTCAGGATGAGGACCATTCAGAGCTAGAACCTCAATTTACGACTCAAGGCGTGAATGAGACGCCGACACCACTTTCAGGGTTCTTTAGCATCCGACGGCTGCACCCAACGAGCAAGGCTTGTAACGCCCTTGCTTCAATGCGCCAATTCAATGCGCCAAAAGTTCGCGAGCATGCCGTGGCGGTTAAGCACAGTTGCCTATACCCCCCCGGTGCCGCATGCTCACAACACGGCGCAGGTGTAGTCGAGAGGTACATAGTGCAATAACCGCACTTGTTCCCAGATCTACGTCTCCATTATCTTGATGATCTACCGACTTCAAGCTGAGTATTCAGCCGGATAGTTTCATCCTTCAGGGATAATCGTCAGTTCGGTCTATCTTGCCCTACTCAAAATCCTAAGCCGTCCGCCCTCCAGCCAGCCAAGGTAAGTGTGGTCGAATGAAGTAAGATTTAAATCACTGAATCATCCCCAGGTGTTCTGGGTCAATCCTCGGGCTAGGCGGCGGTATTGATAAAGGACTTCGGTAAGTGTCCGAAAAGGAAAGGTCATTTGTTGACCCCTGCTTGTCGACATGGGCATATCTCTAAGGGTCTACCTGCATAAGACGTTAATTTACTGTATAGATGCAAAGGAGTAGGAACAGGTTCGTGATACTTGCGTCCGGTCGACTCTCTTTAAGCGGGTCCCAGGGAAGACTAGGCCGAGTCGGTGACTAGCATCATTACTGTTTTCTGACAAGCCTGATCGGCCTGGCCAAGTGTGGGCGAGTCGCGAGTCTATTGCAATTGGCAATTTCCCATGCTGCCCCAATCCTGCTCTCGACTGCTCGGCTCCAAGCCAGGATCGAACCTATCAAGGCGGGAGAATGAATGAGTGACATGATACATCTCCCGGATGGCAGCTACCGTTGCCCAGGATCTTGCAGGGAGGGATGGAAGCAGGAGAGTCTGGAGAGCCAATTTCCTGACTTCTCATGACCTCTCTACTAGGTATGTATACATCCCCCTCCCCAAAGAGGTTCACCTTCTCTTGCTCCTTCCTCCTACCCTCACGCTCTCTACCATAATAATTCCAACTTCATCACGGTCTTTACCAACGCATTTTTGCGTCGCTGTCACAACTTTTTCAATATACCCATTCTAATTTCTACGCGGTTCTCAACTGGTAAGTCGGCATCGCTCTTCACTACTTGTCATAAACTCGGCGTACATGTGCTTTGTGTACTACACAAACTGAAACCATCCTTTGCCAAACCGGTTGTGGTCACGCGCCTGCTGCCATGCGCGGGTGAGCAGGATCAATATATGATGATTGGCGTTTGAAAAGTCTTAATTGGTTGTGTCAACCATATGGCCGATCCCATCTATTAGTAGCCATGTCACATCGCCTATTTGTACCGTGGACCTCCCATTATTGTCTCATTCGCCATTCATGCTGTACTTGCTTTATGCTAATCTTGTACTTCGCATCGCAGCTATTCTCGTCACTCTTTGAAGCAAAATTAATACCAAAACCGACACGACCAAAATGAAGTACGCACTCGCCTCCGTCGCTCTCGCCACCCTCTCGGGGTTGGCCAATGCCCTGATCTCCATCACCAACACGAATTTCGCCAATATCAAGGTTGGCGAGCCTTATGAGATCACCTGGATTGATGCTACGGGCCCCGTAACCATCAACCTGAAGAACGGCCCATCCATTGACCTCGACACCGTCTCGCAAATCACCACTGGGGCCACTGGGGGCAGCTTCACTTGGACTCCCAGCTCCTCGTTGACCAGTGGCAACTATGCTTTCGAGATCACTGATGGAGATACCACCAACTTCTCCATGATGTTCACTCTGACTGGAGGCGCTGTCACCACCACAATCAGCAGCACGACTATGTCCATCACCAGCTCTTCGTCTTCCAGCACTGCGTCGTCCACTTCAACGATGGAGTCTGATTCTACCACATCTACTACATCTTCTGCGTCATCATCATCTACGGCTACCAACACTACGATGACGACTTCGAAGACCTCGTCTAGTAAGTCAATAAATAGTTCTTCCCATGATGTTGCCAAACTAACTGTTTGAAGCTGCCTCCTCTACTGGTTCCACGACCTCCTCCGCTTCGACTTCTGAGACTGCAACACCAAACACCAACGGAGCTGCCGGAAAGTTTGCTCCCATTCTTGCTCCCATTCTGTTGGTTCTCGGGTTTGCCTTATTGTAAGCGGCTTGAAGCATTGTGGATGAGTTTTTGTGTGTTTTCTTCGCTGCATAAATACATTTTGGACCGTATATACCACGTGACGATGAAGAGTGGTTGCGAAGTAGGGTGGATGGCACTCGAAGCTTTTGTCATGCGATCACGACGGAAGGACATTATGGAGATCTGGCAAGGGCTCGGGAATGCTTGCGGCGGCCCCAATCGCACTGCCTAGTGTGGCTCGCATACATAGGAACGAACGTTCACGATTCAAATGTATTGCCCTTCGAAATCAAGTCGTGTACCTTATTTGGCAATGGTGAAATTCGATCACAGACCTCTAAACGGATTTCTTGACGAGTCGAAGAAGAGGGTGATACAGCTGAGTCTTCTCTACGTGACGATGCATTATGCGCCCAGTATTTTACGGGATCGCGGTTCGCGGCTGCAGATTAACAGCCCAACGTGTAACGAGATGCATCACAATTGGCTGCATTAGGCAATAGTGTGCCTTTCCTGCGGTAGACAATCTAGATTATGGTCCGAGCGGATCTGATCTGGTCTGTGGCGCCAGATGATGCGATACTTACATAGGTATTTACATACCTACACGCTGGTGGGTGGCTTGATTTGGTTATACCATAAGCGCCTGTGCGCTGCTGCGGTATAGTGGATTCACCAGGTGCACTTATGTTTCAATCTCCAACTTATTTTGAACGACATGCAAAGTAATACATATGTGTATTGTTTGCGTTTCGTTTCCCTTCAACCGCGTCATTGAAACGGAAGGTAAAAACGAGATTGGAGGTGCTTAATTAGAGCTGCGGGCACCTTCCTGCCCAGATGCTTAACTTCACAATCAGTAACCCACAATTTCTAGTTTACAATACAAGGGCATTTGAGAATACACTTCTCCTGCACAACAGTCGATAAAATGCTTCGTACAACTCAAGTTGAGGCTACCTGGTGAGTATTCGTGTGCAGTACGACATGGTAGTATACGACTTGATGCGGCTTTTCCTCGCCTTTCTGTACACGTGCATAGTTACCCAAGTGGGTAGATATACACGCGCCGCAGATCATAGTCGCCAGTCCATCCGGGCCAAGTTTTGTGGTATTTTGAATCATTCGTATGGTGACCTCAACTTGGGTAAATCTAACGTACATCGCCCGCCTACCTCCTGTCCCCAGAACGCCCCGTCTATGCATGATACTATGTACCTAAGCCTATGTTGACATTTCCTTGAATTGTCATCTTCATGCATGCATATCCCATGGAACGCTGAATGCACATGGACATAACACGTAGTTTTAAAAAAAATTACAGCTTCGGCTTGATCGTGCCCTTGCCGTCTTCGCTGACAACTACGACCACAACGCAGATGTCGTCAATCTTGCCGCCGTGCCAGTTCTCCTGTGGGTAGTATTTCTGAACCTCCTTAGCGAAAGGCCCATCAAGCCGACGGTTCGTGCTGGCTGCCTTGGCCGCGCCCGTGATGTCGATGGCGAGTGCACTCTGTAGCGTAAGCGGCCGCTGTAGAGAGTCTTTGGCCTCGGTGAAGGGTCGCAGATCATCGGCGACCAGGATGCCGTCCTCTGTCTGCTGCCACGCCTTGATTCCCGTCATCAGTCGACTCGCGATGCGCAGGATGTCCTGGTTGAAGAGGTTATCCCACACGCCGTCCGACGCGAACACGAGGATATCGCCGTGCTTGAGATTATGACGTGTCAGGTCGGCGTCTTTGGGATAGTCGCAGAGCTGGGCGCCCCCGAAAGCGGCTGCGCGTGCAAGCATGCTGGCTGGGACGATGGAGAGTTGGTATGGCGTGTTGAAAGCATGGGTTTGCGGCTCTGAGTAGGCGTGGACCGCGTTCAGCCGCAACTGCACGAACCCAGAGTCGCCCAGATTCGCCACGTCTAATGTGCCGTCTTCGTTTGCGATAGCGATAGATGCCGTGCTGCCGCCGGCGTTTATACTCCTGTCCTTGCAGACGTCATCGTATCCCCTTTGCATAAGAGTCCGCGGCGTCAGGCGCATCTCACCGGACTCCGGCCTCTGCTCGTACGCTGCCGAGGCCATGTAGTCGCAGAAGGAATGCGAGAAGTCGGCCGGGTCGACGCCGCTCTCTTCCCAACCACCAACACCGTCCGCTACACCCAGTGCTACTGCGTTGCTATCTCCGACCCGACTGATGAAGAAGGCATCTTGCCCACTCGCAGGACGCTTCGCCTTGGGTCGTTTCTTCTCTGTCTGTATTCGGTTATAGGGGTTGAAGTGGAAAACGTGGGAAAGAGGGTCGAATTTCTGGTACTTGGCGGAGAAGGAGGCGGCGGCGTGGTATGTAAACTTGCGCATAGGTTGTGTTTCTTGTTGCGATCGAAGTGGCCGTTGCGTGGAAAACGGTTGGGTCTGGTTCTGCGCGTGTCTCGGTCTCGAAACGGCGCCGGCGACGGAGCGTGTTCGCGATGGGCGCAATTGGCAATGGATGCAGGCTGGCAAGTGACCGTTTAGTAAATTTCTTGTACTAGCAGAAGGCATCGTCAGCGCCATGATGGCTGCCTCACTTGATATCGCAGGAAGGGTTCCGCGATTTACCACGATTCGTGGTGATATGGCGGCCATCGTTCACGGCAGACGGGTAATACCGGAATGGAGCGCCGAGGCCAATTGGCCTGCAAGGGGAGCTTTCAGAAGATCTTGGCCACGAGTTCTAAGTATCCAGCACTCCAAGGCTCGAAGTATTAACAGGAGAGGTTTTCGAAAAAGGTGTACTTAATAGCAAACAAGCAGTGAGGCTTGTGCCTCTCACCTCGCCCAAGAAAAAGTTCGGGATTGCCTCAACGAAGATCGGCATGGGGTGGACTTGATTTCCACCGCGTGCGACGAAACAGGCTTAGCGTTGATCTCTTCAATCACCCCCGGAGTCGAAAACTTCCACATCGTGCCGAGATCGTGCAGGATTGCTACCGGAGCCGCATAACGAATCAAACATTGACATGCTGTAGTACGGGTGTGTAACAGTCGGGGATCTTGCACAGAGGTCTGGAAGTCGGAGAAAGCGATGATTATGCTTATAGCGCACCTTGGTCTGTACCTACAGTTGCCCAAGGGAGCATATCTACAACGAGGATCGAATCGAGGTATGCTGTCCTCGTTTCTACATGCACTTATCCTTGACTTGGACCATGAAATATTTAATCAAGCTCACTGAAAATACTCTTCTGTATAATTCATAGCTTAATGATGCAATGAAATGAACTGGCAGCTCAAGTGCTATTTCCATGCGATCTGTTTGAGTGTACTTTGAGATAGATCATCTCTAAATAGCAAAAGTGTAGGTACAGGCCTATCTACAAACGGTATTCAGCTAGTACCCAATACATCCATTGCCTCCTTCTAATTGAGGGTACCTTAGGTAGTAAAGTTCAAGAAACTGCCAGACTTCCAGAAGTCAATTCCGGCGGCGAATGCCGAATCCGACCTCCCCAAGACTTTCTGGTATCGTGCGGCGACGAATCCTTTTCGGGCTGCGTGCAGCTGCGACAGTTGGCAATCTGGATGGCTGCCAACTGCGGGCCAAAGTGAATAATTACCAGCATGTGATTGGCCGATCAGCTCCTTACCATAGCCGAGGGATCAAACCGGGTCGGGATTGAGGCTCGATGATGAAGACATTCTTTCAACCATTGCCACTACTATCTTTTCGACGCGACCAACTCTAATTGGGCCGTTTGACAATAATTGAGTCCGAGCATCTGGTCTTGGGCAATTCTGCTCCTCTACTCCTACCTACGCACCTAAGCAACTCGTATCGTCGCCCGCAATGGCAGCTCTCCGCTCTACCTCGTCCCGGCTCATGGCTGCGGCCACGCGATCAACTCAGGCCGGCCCTTCTATGTTCGTACGAGGCATGGCTTCGGTCGGCGGTGCTACAGTCGAAGCCGACCCCAAGGGCAGCAGCGATTCTCGCATGAAGTCCTTCCAGATTTACCGCTGGAACCCGGATCAGCCGACCGAAAAGCCCAAGATGCAGACCTACACCCTCGACCTGAATAAGACCGGCCCTATGGTCCTCGACGCCCTTGTCAGGATCAAGAACGAGCTCGACCCAACCTTGACCTTCCGAAGGAGTTGCCGCGAGGGTATTTGTGGCAGCTGTGCCATGAACATTAATGGAACAAACACCCTGGCTTGCTTGTGTATGTGATATATGGATGAGCCATTTACGTTCAAGTCCGAGCTAATATTGATGCGATGCGATAGGCCGCATTCCTACCGACACGGGCGCCGAGATGAAGATTTACCCTTTGCCTCACACATATGTTGTCAAGGATCTGGTACCAGATTTGACAAACTTCTACAAGCAATACAAGTCGATCAAGCCGTACCTCCAGAGAGATACCCCTGCACCTGATGTACGATCGCCACCAACCACACCAACGCCAATTGAGTTACTGACAACATACAGGGACGAGAATACCGACAGAGTAAGGCCGACCGCAGGAAGCTTGATGGCCTGTACGAGTGCATTCTCTGTGCATGCTGCTCAACATCCTGCCCATCATACTGGTGGAACGCTGAGGAGTACCTCGGACCCGCCATATTGCTCCAGTCATACCGATGGCTCGCCGATTCTCGAGACGAGCGAACAGCTGAGCGAAAGGCCGCTCTTGATAACTCCATGTCCCTCTACCGGTGCCACACCATTCTCAACTGCACGCGAACCTGCCCTAAGGGTCTTAACCCAGGTTTGGCCATCGCGGAAATTAAGAAAGCAATGGCATTTTAAATATAAATGATCAGTCTCAGAAGCTGAGCTTGTCGAAAGATTATAACGACTGAAGAGAGGCAGGTAGTGGAAGGGGACGACTGTACAAATTTCGACGACATTACGTTAGCTACGGGAACTCTGTCCTGTATGGCTGTGTACGCCCTTTTGGCCGTGTTCCTATTGTTCGAGCATGGTCGGAGTTATATGTGGTATCCTAGCAATTACAGATGTGAATTCGCACACTTTTATTATGTTCATCCTCTACTATTTCGTCGTTGTTCTCTCAACCCTAAAGAATGTGCAACTCATATCACGAGATCTATTGCCATTTTGTAATTCTTTCTCCTGGATTCAAGAAATGTGTCACCGCGTCCTCTCGAAGTTTGTAACTACTACCAAGAGAATTTTGGTTTTTACTTTTTTTATTTATCAACCGTGGCCTCTTCGCAGCGAAAAAAGGTGTTTCTGTTGAATGTCTCCTGTATTTTCGTTGGTCGCCTCCACGAGAGGCCTGTGGGATTTCACGAGTGCCAGCTGCCAATAATCTGCTTTAAACCTGCTATCTACAAGTTTGTAGATTTCGGGTTTCCCGGCAAGCTTGTAGTGAGATACACCATTTCTATGAGGTACACCTCTCCGCTGTGTCCACTTTGTCAACCTAACCATGTAGTTTCAGTGACTATGCCACGAAACAATAAGGACTATACCTACCAACGACGTGGGTTCGAGTCCGAAGATCAAATATCAACTAGCTTGACCGGCTTCCCTTCCGTGTGCTCACTGGTCTTGTCGGCAGCGGCAAATTTTCCTACATCTGCACGCTTCTGCTGCCTCTCCTGCTGCGCGGCCGCCTCCGCCTCCGCCTCCGCCAGCTCACGCTCGAACTGGTCCGGCTCACGGCGCCGAGTGGACCGCCTTGAGGCCGCTGTCACAGGTGTTCCATCACTGATGCGGGTCTTGCCGGGTTGCGTGTTCGGGGACACGTTGCCCGAGCTTCCAGAGTGGCAACTGCTACGACTACCATGGCGGCTGCGGGTCTCCCTCTGCTGCTGCTGCTGTTGTTGTTGTTGTTGTTGTTGTTGTTGTTGTTGTTGTTGTTGTTGCTGCTGCTTAACGGACTTGCTTCTGCGGGGGCGGATGGTGTGGTCGCGTTTCTGCTGCGACTTTCTAGGGCCGAAAGCAATGTTGCTGCTGTGAGGCGCGAGACCGCTGCTCATGGGGTACATGGCCGCGTAGCCCGGGTGTATGTTGTAAGGATGCATCCACAGGCTTGGCGGCATAGGCATCCCGAACATTCCCATCGGCATGCCGCCCATGGGCATAGACGGGGGCATATTATCGGGCGCGCCCACGCTCCGGTCCTCGGTGTTGTGGCCGTGTTTGGCGCCCTCGTCGCATCCATCATCATCATCATCATCATCATCATCATCATCCACATCCCTTTTCTCGAAGGCTCTCTTCCACCAACGGGGCTTTTCCCCTCCCAAGATTCCCACGTCGCGGAGGTCCTCGGGTGTCTGGAGCATCTGGTGCAGATAGTGGCACACGCGCCCGTACTTGCACTTGCCGTGCTGGCACCAGTGGCGACAGAAGGGTGTTGACGGTCTGGGGACCGTCTGCTCTTTGCGAGGACGCGCGGGCTTGGTGGCTGTGGTGCCGGACGGGTAGGCGAATGACGAGCAGGCGGCGAGCAGGCGGTCCGCCGGGTGGGCAGATGGCGGAAGGGATGACGGGTTTCTGGAGAAAATCGGCGGATAGGGGTTCGACGGCGGCGTGCTGCCCGCGACCGTGGGCGAAGGGAGCCGCTCGTTCAGACCCAGGGGGACCAGGTCCGAGCCTTGTGTGCCAGAATTGGTACTCGGTATGCCGAGCGCGTGCGTGCGCCTCGTGCTGCTGGTGCTCATGGTCGTTGCTGGGATACCGTCGGCGCTGTCGGACTTGATTTGGTCTTTGGGTTTGCGGTTGTCGAGGCTGAGCGTACCAAGGCCGCGGGCGCTGACGAACGATTTGGCCGAAGGGTCCATGCGAGATCCGGCGATCGCCTTGACGCTTGAGCTTGGGAGACCGGGGATAGAGGAGCTTACTTGCGGTCGACTGGTGGCGTCTTCACTGTCATACCGATATTCCTGACGTTCAGGGGGCGTGGGCGTGGAGCTGCTGCTAGACGCAGGCGAGCTGCCGGCCAGGGGGTCTGGGTAGACATAGATCTCGTAGACCTCTGGCTCCATTTTGACAGTTCCGAGGTTCTGCAGGTTGATCGTCTGTTCTACGGAGAGCGAACGAGGAATCCCAATGATATCCAGCCAACCAGGAAGCTGGTCTACAGCTATGAGAGGGACAATTGGGCCTGGAGTTTGAATGATTCCAGAAGACGTGTGTTGAGCTGTGCTTGGGCGTCCAAGGAAAAATTGGAACGGAAGGGGCTTCTGGCGATTTTCCGGCGGTAGGGACGGACTGGCTCGACGAGCTGTGACAGTTTCCTGTACCGAGTCGTCCATGGTTGGCCCTGATGTAGAGGCGCCATCAACTGGCGGATAAGCCGGTGATTCGGCTTCAGTTTGAATAAGTTCAGTGACCTGCTGCTTCTGAGGAGAGGTTATGCTGACTGCTCCTCGGCGCTGGAAGCGCTGCTCTTGGTTACTTGTGGTGTTCATATTACAAATATTCTTCGGTTTGCCTTACGCAACAATGTCATGGATGGGCAAGCCAAGAGAAACATGGGTTGAGAGGTACGATGGATACCGAGAAACAGATCATACATGGACAATGTAGCATGCTTATATGTTCTTCATCTCTGTAAAACTTGATACCTCAGAAATCCTCCACGTCGTTTGAAAACCTCAAACCGTTTGTCACCTTAGCGCAGGATCAGGAGCCGCCTGCTCTCCGTTTGCAAAACGCCATTTGCCTATTACTCATCACAAGTAGAAGGTCTATTAACGAGAACCTGTTAGGAGTTTCAGTCTATAGTACGATTTATGGACGTACAAAAGTATATGCTTCTGGGTGTGCTGCTACTTGGCTGCCTGTATTAGTTATAAGCGAACTGGAATTGGGAAGAGAAAGCCGTAAGGGCATTCAAAAATTCTAGCTTGGTTTGAACAATCGGATATGGTCAATGTAGAGTCTAACCCCATGGCTTGATGCATGTTACCGCACTTCAGCTCTGATCTCGGCCTCCAACCCGTCCACACAGAACCCAAGCTGCCGTGGCCCATCTTGCAGTTCTACCTCTCTCTTGACCCACTTCCCAGCCTTCCCGTCTGGCTGAGAACCTTCAGCGACTTCGGTACTATCCATGTCTTTTGTTACTTCATCTCCCTCGTCGTCGCTGTCCTCAACTTCGTCATCGAATCCCGCAACTGGATCCCACTCCCCGGTTTCCCAGACCAAACGGAGATCAAGCGGCTTGACCCCAAAGAGCTTGCCAGCTATACCTTTCACCGCATAGATGTCGAAACTCCGTGGTATTCTGGTGACTCGCTTAATAGCACCACCTGCACCCAGCGGATGATACAGAAAGTTTATGGTGACCAATCTTGCCTCTAGGAAAGCTGGGTTGATATCCATTACTCTGCTCACGACTGGTGGACCATAAATCTCACAGAGATCTCTATAGCGCCTGTGCTGCTGTATCACTTCGGTCTCTTGTGTCTCAGGAACAGCTGCAAGGTGCTTTCCGATACGCGAGAGGTAAAAGGCCTCGGCATTCTGGCGGTCTAGATTCGAGATCGCACCAAAATTCAGGGTTTTGAGACTCGGAAGTCGGCCAACTACAAACATGTATGCTTCCTCCGTGACATTTCTCGAATTGGCCGAATGTTCTGGATCTGGATTGTCGTAAATGGGGTTGTGGGCAAATCTTAGCGAGACCAGACCAGGAAAGCATGCTGGTAGGTCATCAATGAATGACCAGGAGGAGATTTGGTTGTATGAGACGTCGAGGTATTGGAGACTATCGGAGAAGACAGGCGATCCCTCACTGTCAGATTCTCGGATGCCAGCTATGCTGTTACCCTTGAGATGTAAGTTCCGTAGGGATGTGAGACCTGCGAGGCTTGCTACTTGAGAAATGGCGGTAAAATCATTGAACTCTAGATTGATTGATGTGAGCGTGGACGCCAAAGACAACCAGAGAATTTCTGGCATCTGGCCAAGTTGATTCGTGCTGGCTGAGAGGCTCGAGAGGACAGGAAACTTCGTGGCCACATGGCAAATCTCTTGCCAGTTCATCAAAGTCTCTTCGAGTGTAAGGCTCTGTACATTTTGCAAGTAGACTTTGGACTCCGCAAGAGAATCGTCTTCAAGAATACCTTGAAAACGGTTCCCGCTGGTGAGGGTCAGCTTGGGCCTAGATTTGAGATACGCGACCTTGGCAACTTACTTCAGTCTCAGGTTTCGTAGACTTGTTAGATCGGAGCAGATCTCTATGACGGACCCAATGGTCTGGAAGAGGTTGCGGCTGAGGTCCAACTCAATGACCTTGGGGCAAGTCTCGGATATCCTGGCGTCGCCGTCGTCGTACGCGGACTTGATGCATGCGCCGTCAAGAACGACATATTTGAGCTCAGAGAGCCGGGCTTGCTTTTTCCGAATCTTCTCAAAGCCCACTTCCTCGGCAACCTTGCCAGAAAACTGAATAGCACCAGCGTTAGATAGTTCCGCGGTGTATTTGTCCTGAAGCGCCTGAACAAAGCTCTGCGGTCTGTCGGCGGGCCTGGTGGGCCGCACGAAGGATGCTGCATTCGGGGCGGGAGAAAGGCCTAGGGGTGGTCAGTGGCCGCGTGAAAGGATTTGCTGTTCGCTGGGGGCAGCAACAAGAAGGCTTACAAGAAAAGTATCGCGTTCCTTTGTGAGCACCATCGTGCTTGCCTCGACCTTGGTCATCCCATTCAACGCCCAGCCAACTACCAGTGGTGCCGCTCACCTGGCCGACGTATCGGACAGTGCAGATGGCGCCATCGTACGACAGCCGATCGCCGACCTGCGGACTTTTGGCCATGTCGCGTTTGAGATCACGAGCGCTTGGCCCCCAAAATGCAGAATAGACTCAGTTCTTCGTCAAGTGACATTGGCTAAGCTTGCCAAGGTGTGAATGCGTGGGACTGATATGGTATGGGTCGCGGAACAGTCACCATGGCTACCTACTAGGTAAGTAGGCACCGGAGCTTATAGGTAGATGGACCGCCTGCCCATAGAATTGCCTCGCCGCAGTGAATTGGACCTATAGCGTTGGCAGAACCTCACCACCTGTAACTACTTACTTACCTTACTACAGAACACATAAAACAAAAACGCTGCGAATCAAGCGAATCTTGTAGTCGTTACATAAACGAGATCAATACATTTGAGATCAATGACTCGCTACATGAATTTTGCAGCATAATGACGCCCGCCCGCCCAGTATAAGTAGTTCACACATAAGATCTCTGCTGGCAATGCTCATAGCTTGCTCTTGCTATCTCCCACAACCTTCATCAATGCTCGGCCATTGCTCAAGCAGACCTTTCCGCCAGCAACTGCGGTCGCAAAACGAATCTCCTCAAAGTCGCCCTTCATCTCACCAGTCCTCCATACAGATGTCACAAGCTTGTCGCCTGGCTTGACTGGACTGGCGAAACGAGCCTGGAACTCCTTGATATTGGCCGGGTCGCTTCCACCGAGTCGCATCAAGAGGCCGTGGCAGGTGGAATTGAAAGAGTACAGGCCGTGAACGATGGTTCCGCCAAAGCCCATCTCCTTGCCTGGTTTTGGGTGGGCATGTAGAGGGTTATAATCGCCGTTGAGTCGGTATAGTAGCGCCGTCTGCTCGGTGGTCTGATCCTCGAACTCGACGTCGGGCTGCTTGCCCTTGGGTGGTGGGAAGTTCTCGGTCGCCGGCCCCTTCGGACCACCCCAATTCCCTTGTGCCACGTAAAAGGCGCTGCCAATGGCGCGCGTGTATACGTCACCAGTGCCCGCGTCGACTAGATCTTGCTGCGTCTCGATGACCGTGCCTGGTCGTCCCTTGTCATATACACCCAAGACCTTGCTTCGTACCTCGAACTTCCGTCCGGCGGACGTGGTAGGGAGTGGCTTCAGAAATTGGACCAGCCGCTGGCCGTCGACAACTCGTCGTGCATCGAAGTCGGGCACCCCGGGGATTTTGATGGCTTCTTGAGCAGCATAGAAGTCGATCACCTCTTGGGTGCTCTTCTTGAATGGGAGGATAACCGGGTAGGTAGGGAAAACGGCGAAGTTGGGGTCAAGTTCCTGTTTTGCTGTCAGTCTAGCAACAGTCTCGGTGGTAGTAGGCCATACTCACATAGAGGAAGTTGAGCTCGTCCTTGGTACAGCCAATGGTGTTGGCGAAGAGCAAGACGTCCCGCTTCAACCACGAGACCTCGTAGGGAGGGTATTCAAAGCCAGCACCTGGGCCGCTCATTGTGTCTGGATGCGATGAAGCAGAGAAACGATATTGAATATTTTGACGTGAGTGTCCGATATTATCTATGGCAGTTTTGATTCGTATGCCAATTCAGATAAGAAGGTTGATGTGCATGCAGTTATTAGTATTGTAAGCCGGCACCTTAGCTATTACCAGGGTTATAAGCAATTCAAATTCCACCCAAGTCGGCCCCCTCATACCGAGGTTCAAAGGTGGAGTCGGTGTCTCCAACGGTTTCCAGCCAGGTAAGCTGCCGGTGCCGCAATGCACCTCGGAAGAGATGGAGAATCTGTCCACGACAACCTACTTAGACCTACCGTAGCGATCGGTACAAATAGATCGAAGCATATGGTTGAGTAGGCCAATGGTATATCATTGAAAGAATTTTACCTGGCAACTGAGTGCGCCCGAGCTGCAGGCTGTGGACAAAGCATATCTGCTAGATAGGAGGTACAGTAGGTAAAGCATGTACCTAGGTAACTACCCGACACCCAGCATTGGAAGCAAGCTTGCAGCCCAGCAGGAGTGTGAGCTGCGACTGACGGCGGAGGGCGTTAGGCCTTAGCTACCCGTCGTACCTGACCAGCTGCATTCCGGTGAGGTCACCGCCTACCAAGACTGGATAGCTATAGATAGCAATAGTGGGAGCAACGACTTTATCCACAAGCTGTGCCCCACCAAGATTTATTATTCTGCCATACTCACGCTGTGAACAAAGAGGCACGTGGGAAGCATTAGTAGGTCCTGGCAACGAGATCGTTACCATATATTTCTGTATGCGAGAAAAGAGTAAAAAATCAGCTTGGAATTTCGTCATCATGGTCAAAACACTATTCAATTACCTTTGTGCTTGCCATTGGACTGCGCATCCACCGTTTCTGCTTGCTATCTTGTCTTTCACTCAGTTCACCAACCACCCTTTCAATTCGTCCTACAGCTAGCGAGTATGCCCGCCTCAATTGCACCAAATTCGGCCGGGGAACCATCTGACTCTCCTTCTGCCTCCTTCTCTTCTGCCGCCACAATCGCTGGCCCAACCTCACACGCAGCTCAATCTTCCAGGTCAGATTGGCACAACGTTCCCAAGAGAAAGCGACAATACCACACTGAATTTCGCGCTGTCGACGGTGATTCCGGATTAAAACTTGCCAAACCTTTTTCCAAGAAGGCCCGTCAGATCTATACCAAGAAGACCCGAAAGTTGATGCTTAGGCGCGACGATCTCGACCGCGAAACTCTTGTTGCCTACGAGAAACCCTACCCGGGTGCAAAGGATTGGTTGATTCGAGACGAGCTCCTGCGAGACCGTCAGCATCTTGCCAGAAAAGAGCAACATCACGTGAGAAAGCGAACACGGGAATTGGCCGAGCTTGACAGACTCTACCGCTGGAACCCCAGCGCTGATCGAGCCCATGATTACAACCTGGTTCGCAAGCTACTCTGGAGATTCAAGCGCCATCTCGGCCCGCTCTTAGACGATTTTACGAAACAGAATTTCAACAAAAACGACGACGACGACGAAATGAGTTCGTCTGGCTCTGATTCTGAAGACAGCTGGGACGACAATTCCGACTACGACCACGAAGACTCGCAGGAGGATCAAACCACGGCCCAGGAAGGAAGTAAGACAAGAAAGGACAAAAATATACCACAGCATCAAAAGTCTGTGGCTGTCGAGCAAGTTGCGCATATTCTCGAGCATATGGCGCCCACCGATACCATGGCCAAGAGCAAGAGAAAGCGGGAGGAGCAGCAAGACAGCGCCACAAAGAAGACTAAGCTCAATCTTGATTCTGGCAAGAGCTCCAAAACCGCCTCCAAGAAAGAGAAGAAGAAAAAGGCCAAGAAAGGAAAGGAGACCGAGGAGAAGAAACGCGATCATAAGCGAAAGTTGGACCTTTCGACCAATGACAACTAGGATGTGGCATTGGACTTGAAGAAGCGTTCTGCATCTGAACTTCACGAAAACCGGCCATCGGGTACCGGGAAGACTACCATATCACCATCAACAGAAATTTTCCGGGACCCGGAAGCTCGTCGAGTCGCTCGCCCACAGCTGGAGAATGTCGAGCAGGCTTCTTCCTCCAGCCCTACGAAGGATATCGATGAGGAATCATCTGCTAGCCCCACGCGTGACAGCCAGTCGGCTGTTACATCTGATCTCAATTCTTTGGAGTCTCATGGTTCGTCAAAGGAGGAGTTGGAGAAGCAAGAGCGACAACGTCGCCTCGACGAGATCGTCCGAACCAGTATGGCGGCCATTGATGACCTCGTCTATGATGACTACCGAGCCCGGAAGCGATCATATAAAAAACGTCCCCATTTTGATCCTTACCCTCTGGAAGACTATGTTATGACTAGTGCTATAATTACTGGTCCTACGATCCCCAACGCAGAGCAACCCTTGGGTGAACAGGATCAAACAGATGATCGTTTTACACGAGAGACATCTCTCAGTACTGGTAGCGACTTAACCCCTGTTTCGGAGCCAAAATCTTCCACTGTAGCAATCGGCGGACCGCGTCAGGCAAAATTCCATGATAAAATCCAGCCAGCCTTGCCGGTGACTTTTCCTCTGGGAGAGATCGGTGACCATAAGAGTGTCCGTACCACTCGGAAGCAGTCTGATATGTCGAAGAAAGAGAAAACCACGGGAAAGGAGACGCTCGACCTTTTAGGAGAGCAGAACGAGATTGCTCGGGGAAAGACAGGAACTTACAAAGACAAACACCCGAAGTCAAAGCTGGATAGAAGAAGCCATTCTCGGAAGCCCTTGAAGCGAAAGCTTTGGCAGGGTTCGGATGGGGACGAGGCCCTGCCGTCTTCTAAGAAACGTCGGAGCACCACGCCTATTCCTACACCCAAGAAGCGGAAATGCATTTCTGGCTCGAATGATCCGCCTGCTCATGATCATCACACACCCAGTCACATAAAGCCAACCCGCTCCAGAGGCCAGGCCCGAGGGGACAGGACAGGAGCCTAGAGTGCCCTTGTGACTGAGGATGACAGTGACAAAGAGCTCAGATCGCTCAAAGACCGAGAAACCCTTGCTCCGCCTGTGAACCCTCATCTGCTTGTCCCAGTTTCACCAACAACTGTCTGCCAGACTTCACCTACTCCTATATACCCAAGCAACATTCGACACAATCAAGCTCTTGTAGAAGAGCTGGCATGTGATCGTGCTCTTTTGGAGCTGGAAAAGAATCATTGGACTCGAATGATGGGGTTTTGAGGGAGTTCCATTTTGGCCTGGAACGAACAGACAGTTCTCGTGAGACATGCCTCCACCAATATAATCACTTTTCGTTCGATTTGTGCCATTCGTGGCTATCTATACCGTCGACTCTAAATCCAATACTTCGGAGCTCTGTTGTACCATCCTATTTCGATGCCTGGTGGAATTGTTGTGGTGGTACAATAGAGGAATTCGATGGGTTGCTAGGAGAAAGCTAGGATATGGATAGTTAATCAATCGCAACGAATCAATTGAAGTGACTTTTTCTATTCATGTCATCAAACATGAAATGCTTGCCAGGTCTAAGTGCTCCGTCTATTATAGTAGGTAGAACAATAGGAATTCGTTCTCCGAAGGTCCTTAGCCGCGACCTTGAACCCAATATTTCATAGGCCCGACCGCATGCATTCATTAATTTTTGAGGTCTCACATAAGAGAGAGGGCCAAATTGCACCCTTTAAAGCTATAGTCAGCAGAAGGTATCGACTCAGTTGTGCGCTTCGTATCCAATATGTCGGCGCTTGTCTATGGCTATGCTTGCTACTTGGTGGCCACCCTTGGCTGTCGTTGAAATGTTGACGACAACGTCCCCGGATCTGAGTAATCTATGCAACATCAGTCACGGTTTATTCCGTGCGACAGAGACCTGTGACTCACATCTCGATGTTGATCGAACTACAAAATTCGATCACACCACCTGTGGCTATAGGTCAAGCATACAATCTACTCCCACTCGCAACACCGGGGTTTTGCGATACACCCATCGCGTCAACTCACTCACCCAGGGCTTGGGGCCCCGTGCCGACTTCGGGGCCGCTGGCCAGCCGTACAGTATAGGGGATCATGAATGCTGTACTTTGGAGGCGCATATGGGCCATGATGGACGAGAACTAGCACTGCTTGGGCACAATGGTGGGACTTGAGGTGGCGTGTTTTGACGTGGTTGCGAGTGCGGACTGTGTTGGTTACTTAAAGATTGATGCAAAAGCTATTCAAGAGGGTCGTCTGAAATTCGGTCATCGAGATGCTCGAAATGCTTTATGCGTACTTGGAGATGCGTTACAGGGGCTTCATTGGATATATCATGCCAATTCTTAGCCCAGTTGCAAGAGCACTGCAACATCTGCCCAGGAAGAAGGAATTGCAGGTGTCAAGGAATTATTATCATCATTCTCATACATGCACAAGAGTCTCAATTCGCCTAAGCGCGGTATCAGATGTATCGTGCGCTGCGATGCCAACTTTCTTACTACTTAGAGGTTCGTTTCCCAGGTGCCGGGGTAAATCCGTGTCAAGAAGACACTGCTGCAGCGAAACCAGCACAAGTCGTGATGCAAGGGTTTTTCAAGAGACCGTGAGATGCAATTACCCAAGTCAGACGTGCTAAAATTGCCAGAGCCTCCATGTGCACCATGTTGGGCCAGAGCTAGGTAGTATGAAGTCATCACGAGCGTCGAATCGCCGCCTGCGCATTGTGCAGATGGGGTGAAACGCCTGGCCGATTCGTGCGAGGGAGCTGGCACCGGCGAAAATTGCCCGTTTGGCCACCCATGCTGGTGTAGCTCCCCACAATCAAGGCTCCGTGTTCGCGCCGTCGCGTCCACTGGGAAGCGCGGAAATGTAATCATGGATTGGCTTGGGGGGGCACTGTAGTGGGCCAGCGAGGAACTCCCCCATATTCTGCCCGTATTGCGCTATAATAGATTCAAGCTGGGGGGATGTGTGTTCTGGCCTGGGGGCATGGCCGACTCCATCTCAATCGGCCGGTTTTGCGCCGGATTAAATACCGCCGACGGAACTCCATGCCGACTTCGTTTTCTCTTTTGTGTATTATTTTATTTGCGTGTCTCATCGTGATATACACTTGCTTGATAGACCGATTGATAGATTGAAGCCGAAGAGAGGGCTTGTATTTGTGGAGTAGCAGTTCTGGATCTGAGAACAGATATTACTATAGCAGAGATGTCGAGCGATAAGATATTCAGCGCCGAAGAAGGTACGTAAGCCCCCGCGTGTTGACAAATCTGAAGCGAAATCCAAAGTTTATCAGATCGGGGCTTCTCGGTAGATAATTCAAGCACGTAGGATGGCTGACCTGCTGTGTAGTCGCGAAACACACATCGCCTGAGAGCTGCTGGGTTGTCCTCTATGGCAATGTCTACGATGTGACTGAGTTTCTACCCTCGCATCCCGGAGGCAGTAAGATCATCTTGCAGCTTGCCGGCAAGGATGCGACAGAGGAGTACGACCCGATTCATCCGCCAGGCATTTTGGAGGAGAACCTGAAGCCCGAGGCGAAGCTGGGCCGCATTGATCCAGCCACGCTGCCCCAGGCTGATGAGACGAAGAAAGATACAGTAGCGCCTGCCGGTCCGCCACCCTTGGAAAGCCTAATGAACCTTGACGAAATCGAGGCTGTCGCCACGCAGCAGATGCCCGAGAAGGCCTGGGCATACTATTACAGCAGTAGCGACGACACGTGGTCTAAGTCAAACAACAACGCCGTGTACCGGGATATTCTATTGCGGCCACGCGTCTTTGTAGACTGCACGCAGTGTGACAGCAGTACCACCATGCTAGGACACCGCGTTGACTTGCCCGTTTTCGTGGCCCCGGCGGCTATGGCACGATTGGGCCACCCAGATGGTGAGGCCGGCATCGCGCGTGCCTGTGGTCAATTCGGCGCGGCCCAGATCGTGTCGAATAACGCATCTATGACGCCTGAGCAGATCGTCGAGGGTGCCCCTGAGGGCCAAGTCTTCGGCTGGCAGCTATACGTGCAGAACGATAGGTCCAAGAGCGAGGCCATGTTGAAGCGCATCAATGCTATGCGGGATCACTTCAAGTTCGTCGTGCTCACCCTCGACGCACCCGTACCCGGTAAGCGCGAGCTGGACGAGAAGCAGGCCTTCAAGAACGTATCCGCAACAGTGACACCGGGGGCCAAGGACGCAGAGCAGCCGAAGCGGCCGGGCGGCGGCGGCGTCGGCCAGCAGCTCTTCTTCGGCACGGCCGCCGACCTGACATGGAAGGTCACACTGCCCTGGCTGGCGGCACACACAGACTTACCCATCGTGCTCAAGGGCCTACAGACACATGAGGATGCATTCCTTGCGGCCAAGTATGCACCGCAGGTCAAGGGCATCATCCTATCAAACCACGGTGGGAGGGCATTAGACACCGCGCCCCCCGCTATCCATACCCTGCTCGAGATACGCAAATACTGCCCCGAGGTCCTCGACCAGATCGATGTCTGGGTCGACGGCGGTATCAAGCGGGGTACAGATGTTGTCAAGGCATTGTGTCTGGGCGCTAAGGCCGTGGGTATCGGACGAGGGGCGCTCTTCGGTCTCGGTGCTGGAGGCCAAGCGGGCGTGGAACGAGTGCTTGAAAGTGAGTACACTCCCGATCCATCTCTAACTTGACGTGAGATTCGTGAGAGCTGACGATAATTGCGCACAACCACAGTCTTCAAAGCGGAGGTGGAGACATGCATGAGATTGCTTGGGGCAAAGAATGTCAGCGAACTGAATCCAAGATTTGTGAGTT
This sequence comes from Xylariaceae sp. FL0016, assembly GCA_022578815.1. Taxonomy (NCBI): domain Eukaryota; kingdom Fungi; phylum Ascomycota; class Sordariomycetes; order Xylariales; family Xylariaceae; species Xylariaceae sp. FL0016. Next base: position 21,203 of record MU388754.1, read on the forward strand.
CCTTCTCGGGCAGCAAATTGCTAGGGTGCATTGCGCTGTCGTGTTTACTGGGCTTGAGTTAATAACATTCTCAGGTCAATGCGCGGAAGGTAGAACGAGATATCTTTGAGGGCCAGGCGGGTTTAGAAACCTTTGGTCTTTGGGATAAGGTCAAGTCCAAGTTGTAAGAATCCGGTGGTGATAATTGCTATTGGTGGTAGGGCTTCGCATACGTATCTTTCTTCATTGGTAATGGCTGGTTAAGGCATTCGGCACATTATCTGCAGGAAGATCATTTGAGCATTTGACAATCAGCTTGTCGTCCACCCTTCCCAGGTCCACCATTTGGACTTCACCTTCGAAGACCTTAGGAAAATCGAACGAAAATTCAAAACCACTCTATCCAAGCATTGCATATGCCTCACCATAGCCTCGGTATATTTGTGACGTCCACGTATCCTGTGATTGCTTGAATGTCTTACGGTCGGCACCAATAAGACTCTAGGAGACGATATTTGCGTGACATGCTGTTGCATGCTGTGCAGCTAGTACCTTTCCACTTCGGGATCGGTTTCAGACAGCGCGCTCGATGCAGGAACTCAATACTGTATATATGGGTAAAGGTACAAATACTCGGCCGGGAGGAATTGTTTTGACTTTATTGGTGCCACATGACCACGTGATACTTGGATTCGGGCAAAAACGTCGACAATGATGACGATGAAAATACATGATATCCTGGTTAGTGGATGATCGTAAGAGATACAACTTATTGCGTGCTTCGCATATAGCTCAAACAGATAGGCATGACTTGCCGCTGTTTGCTGATGGGCTGTGCTTTAGCCAGATATTGAGTAGGTAGGGTTCGAGAAATGTGCGGGAGGTGATCCTGGTACGGCGCCTTTCTTCTCGCTTTCGTATGCGGCCAGTGCTGCAAATGTTGATATATCACGTCATCTGCCAACGTGCATATATAGCATTTTCCAGTGATCAGCAACCACTCAGCCGTGAACGAGAGCGAAATACCTACATCCTTTGCTTGCTAGTTCCTAGCAACTTCATGTTATCACAGCAGATTGACTGCAGATTAGTATAGAACCTTAGGTCTGCACATGGTCGAAATCCTTGCACAACATGTGGTAAACGTGGCTCCTTTCCCAATCGAGTCCAAGCTACACCAATTTGGCATAATGAGCTACATACCAGGAGCAGCTCATATGAAGCCCCAAATCTCTCAGACAGTTTTCGTCATCTCAGTCATCACTTCTCGGGTATGGCTCCATCATGATGGTTCCTCCAGAGTCTCTCACAGCCTTTGGAGGACCGATGCTCCTCTCCTTCGTCCCCGCCATTAGCCTGGGGCCTCATGGACAGAGTCTGTGGACCAATGGCAATCCGTCAATACAGCTTGCATTGCAACCGTTTTCATGTGTTCTCAGTGACAAGCCTCGGGAGAAAGCGCGTTAGCTTCCTGTTGTCTTTGCGGCTGCATGGTTCCTTGCACGCTCATGCTGTCGCTATCGGACCTTTGGTTGTGGGGCAGGCGAGCAGAGCATCCCCAGAAAGATCCTCGGGGTAATACCGAAGGGGCAATATAGCCGTGATTTGGCGACTCTTCAGTGGTGGGCGAGTGGCACAAGACAGCCAGGATGATAAAGCAAGCATTCTGGGGTTGCATGCACAATAGCGAGCCATCGAATTGTTCTTAGACCTTGGAAACCGTGAGTACCCAACCTACAGAGAGGCATCCTCGAATCATGGCCACAGGAGATGTCGTTTCGTCTCACAAATCGACAGATGGGTGTGTCTGCCAAAGCCTCTGATAGAATCGGAGAAGATGAGGGGGCACACGGCTCAAGGGATGCGAGCTTGTTCTACCGCAACAAACATACTTATTAATATCCGGTGCGCATCGTGGGTCTCGGTGCTCTTTCCTTCGAGAAGGTTTGGTGTTCTATGAATATTCCAAAGCTTTGGAGTGTTCTTTCCTTTCATATTTTTCTGCTGCCAAATCGTGCCTGCCCGCGGTTATCCGGGTTTCGAATCGCATTGCTGTTGACCGAACACTCCTCGTAGCCACGCCCGCTTCATCTCTTCTCCCTCGGCATCCTATCTGAACCCTCATTTCCAGCGTCGAGGACACGTGTGCATTGCCATTATGTCGGAAGTCAGCAAGGACGACAAGGTGCCTGCCATCCAAGCCGAGAATGTCGCAGCAGCGCCAGCGAAGAAAGGGCAGCTCAAGCGTTTTTGGTGTCTTTACTTGTTGGCCTTCTTGGCCGTAGCGACGGTTATCGTGGTACCCTGCGTGTAAGAAAACTGCTGGCCGTGGCCCTGCAGACCATGCTTGGCTAACGATACCCAGAATATTGATTGCAGTTCCCAAAATGGCCCAGAAGAAGGTTAATGCGGCTGAGCTATCTATAGATGGCATTGCAGTGACTAATACTCAGACGAATTCTCTCAATATGGCTATCAATGCTACGATCAAGTCAAGCGGTTCGATCCACGCAAAGGTCGACAGCTTCATCGGAACTTTGTCCCTCCTAAATGTTGAGCCTCCGATAGACTTCGCCACGATTCATTTTCCCAAGACTGACGCAGCATCCGCTCAGATAGTGAATGTCAGTCAAGAAATCCAAATCGCTGGCCAGGGTGCCTTTGGGACATTCAACAAATACCTACTCTCAAGCGAGAATGTCGATGTGCGCGTAAAGGGTGATACTTATATCCATGTTCCGGGGATTTCTCATGCCTATCCTGTCACTTTCGAAAAGATTGTTACCTTTAGTGGTCTCAACGGCTTCAAAGGACTTTCAATATCAGACCCTCAGATCAATCTCACACGAAAGAACAATTTTCAGGGGACAATCCATATACCAAACCCTTCCCTCTTGACGCTTGAAGTTGTAAGCCTCTCAGCGCCCTTTGGTAGCGATCTCTTCACGACGTTGCTAATCACATACAGGGAAACGCAACTTTTGCGAACTTCTTCAATGGCAGCGTAATAGGCAATACAACCATCGATAACCTGATTCTATATCCTGGCGGTAATCAGTTTTCCGCGCAGGCAGAGATAAGCGTCGTCCCAGTTCTGAAGGCGCTGCTTCAGGAGCCGTACTGCGAAAACGGCATCTTGCCCATTCAATTATCGGGGACAAGCGTGATAAACAATGGCCAGTCCCTGCCTTATTTCGCAAATGCTTTGGGCGCTCAAAATCAGACTCTGCAACTCAATATTGGGCAAGCTGCGAAGAATAATGGCTTTAATTATACGTGTCCTTCCTAGAGATTCCAAGTACGGTCTGTTGAGTCTGGCATTCCAGGACTGTGTGTGGCTCCAAACTCCGCCTCAAACGTACACTTCACAGACTTCAGCCTTTTGAGGGACTTCGGAGATCTGTGGAAACACTCGAGGCAGCTTCCTATATTATTGGGTGTACCTATACATCTGATTACAGGCACTGCTATTCATGTCTTCATCAGAAGCCCTGTGGCGATCAGGAAGTCATCACATCTTGCTAAGATAGCCTTGCTAAAGGATTGAGACAATGAGAAATGAATCATGTGAATGATCAAGAACTATTAAAGTGTCAAGTGAAGCGACAGTTTATTCTACAGCCCATTTACTTCTTCAAGCCGGTACGATTTAGTGCATCCTGATCTCTTAATCTGTCAAGTTTTAAGCAGCTGCCTGGAAGTCATGTATCCCACCACCTCGCAGCTCGGTAACAAGTTGGTACTTTACAAATGAACATTAATGCATATCAATGTATAAGTACTAGCCGCGCTATCTCGGTAAATTTTCTTGTCATGCGTCGTGTTTCTGTCTTATGTTTGTTGCCTGCCCATCCACAATAAAAGATAGCAGTCTGCATCATTGCTCTAGCGAATCAAGGGATAGCAGTGTCGTTCATCTGGCATACTGGAGACATGACTGTGGTAATTCGAACTGGATCCGGCGCTTTGATTTATGTTTCTGACAGATGCAAGCCCATGGATCGCGTGGTCAACTTATCAGCCGGCAGTGCAAAAACAGAATCATATAGTTTATGCGGGCTCATGGCGTGAAGCTTCTGCGGGCAAAACAGTCCATCCGTATCATGCGGAAAGGGATTGCCCTCTGTGACGAGTGTTTGCGTGGAAGATAGATGGATGAGGAGCTTGGTTTTGCAAAAGGGTTCTCCCTGCTTGTCATGAATCGGGATAGGATGTGGATAGAGAAAGAGCAAATTCTTCCGGTCGGAGGTCTTGCAGCCCGAGAATATCAGTTTGCGCGAAGTCGAGCCAGACTTTGGCAGTATTGTACTTGGACCCCCGACATGACTTACGTGCCTGTTGCCTGTTCGACCTCTTTCCCTGTCGCCTGAGCAGCCTCGAGTACCTACCCGGCATCACCACGCAACTGAATGGGCCATCTCCGTGACCAATGTCATCAAGGCCGGCTGCGGGGAACGTACCGGGCGCTTCCCTTTGGGAGCAGATCACCTGTCAATGAGAGCTTTAGGGTCGCCTTGCTTAATCATGTCAGTTAGTCTACGGACCCAGTACTAAGGATATGTGAAGGGGAAGGTTGAGATGATATACCTAGGTCAAAGCCACTTGCGCCCCAGAATGTTTCGCCAGTTTCTCAGCCATGTTCAAGGATTGGAAGCATAACTTTGGAGTTACTGTTATTGTTTTTTTTTTTTTTTTTTTTTTTTTTTGGTGCATACCAACCTGACCGTGACTGCACAATTATAGTCTCTCCGTATACCCTCGGTCGACTGGATACTCGTATCAAAACATCTCTTGGGACCTGCAAGTGAGATTCTGTCCTTCGACTTCACATGCCAGGCAATGCACTGAACCATGGCATCAATGTGGTACTTCATACCATGCCAACGTCCCATGATGTTGCGGCGTAGGAGGGAGCAGTTGAGTTCAGCAGTATCAGGTGGGTAGAGAGCGCGAACCGTTTCGTGACTCTGCGGAGGATCAAGGACAGACGGCATATTCACATTGTAAGGATCGGATGAGTTGATGAAGCCTTCTTCGTAAGTATGCGTTATGGATGCCTCTGTTAGAAGCACCGAGATTGTTACGGAGGGTCACGAGACATAATAGGGTTGAATATATCAATATGTGTGAGATTCATAGCTCACGGAAGTTATCTATTGCACTGCGAGCCGTGAGATATCCTGGATTTGCAAGGATGGTGATAGCTTAGCTAGTCGGTAACTCGCGCTCCAAAATATGTCATTGATCAAGCTCCCTAATTACCACAGAACAGATGCCTCCGGTGACCACTCTTGTAGTCAAGTGAATAACACTGACTATGACCGAAGTCTCAAAAGATCCGTGTATACGATTTTGCATCACACACAGGCAGCACCTCATTATAGTCTCGGGCACATCACCAAGTTGGACTATGTACATGTTGTTCATATCCTATATTGTACGCCATTGATACTTCTGTAGTCCATGACATCAACAGTGTTCCTAGCCTCGATGGACAGTTATGGGATACAGCACTATAGTCCCAAAACATTGGAACACAAACATGCTTCTGCTTATTGAAATTCGTGGCGGGGGAGATTAGAAACAGGACACTCGACGCCGAATACCTCAACTCCGGTCACTTGAATGTCCTGAACCGACTCTGGAGCCAAAATAGTTTGCTTCACACCTGGCCGAGCCATGGAAAAATCTGGGCATACTATCGGTACTCAGCCTGCCGCGTCTGTCATGGTCAAAGACATCTGCTCAATGCAACCACCTTTTGACTCGGACAGACATTCGGGATGTCGCACACCTTGGCTGACACACACGTCCACGTTCTGGCAGAGACCAATCCCCTCTGCTTTGGTTTCCCAAGACGTAGGAGCTGTCGCGCAGCCAGTCGGCAGCGATCAAGTCCTGGGCGCCAATCGAGATCGCGAAAGTCTTCCTTTTCCAGGTTGTGCCTCGATTAGATCCAGCGGTCGCGCGGTGCACCGAGAAACCAAAAGTTGCTCCCGACGGGACCCAGCAGGGGACTTTTTCCCTCCTCCTCCCCCCCCCCCTCCGGCGTCTGGCAAGCGAGCGAGCGAGCCCAAGCCAGTCAGCGGGATTTTCCCCTCCTCTGTCTCTCGCGTCGTTTATCTCACCTGAATTTTTTTTTTGGCGGTGTCTCTCAGGTGCCATGTACACGGCACCCCGTGCCTGAGACACACGGGTCTCACCCAGCAACCCCCGTGGGCAGTGTCGACCGCCTCTTCCCACGGGCGATGCGCGCCCCGTCCAGGGGAGCCCCCAGAAGCCAGGAGAAACGTGGGAGTGCGCGTGACAAAAGGGGGCGCGACAGCATCGAATGTCGTGCAGGTTTTTTTTTCCCCTCCCCCCTTTCCCAGGACTGCGAGCCCCGGTGTCCCAGCAGGCGATCTCGACAAAGAGAAAACCCGCAGGCGGCGCGCGGGCCAGGATGAGCCTCCGGCGCAGAGGTGCATGCATGTGGTGTACCGAGGGGAGAGATTGGACCGCGTCAGCGACTCACTCCGGTGGACTTTTTCGTCCGCCAAGCCGCGGGAACTTCGGGAAGCTTTTGCAACGTCGGTGACCAGGTGTGTTACTCCTTAGCCGCCTTCTGGTGACAAGACGAGCTGACCGAGGCGAGCCTTCTCAAGTGTTCGTATTGCACGTTACCGCTGTTGCGAGGAGCTCATCGACGGCGACGCAGTCATTCAGATCTGATGCGGGTATAGTCGGTGGCCACAGTATGAACGCTTACTTGGCTTGCGTGTGGCATTGGTTTGGGAGCACACCTCACTTGTGAAGCGCGAGATACAACTGGGACGGAACTGCAGTTCGACGATCAAGATTGCAAATTTCGAACCAGTCCAGTACTCAAGCTGCTGCCTGAAGCACGCAAACTGTAGCTAACACTCGCAAGGGATGAGTCTGACCTTGGGTATTGCAGCTCACAGCGTACATGACACATACACTCCACAACTTCATTGCCATAACTCCCCTTCATTGTGCAGATGCAACAAGCGCTCAGATTGACCATTCAACATTGGTACACGGCTGTATGAAGGCATGCGAGTATCATTTTGAGGGCTTTACTGCCGAAAACGAGGCTTGGAATTATAACAGATAAGATATATCAGGCATATCAAACAATCGCCTTTTTTTTTTCCCTCTCTGCGACCCTGCTACTTAGCTTCGACAACAGTCACTGTGGAAGAGTGGATGCACTTTTCCCGGCAATTCGATGGCAGTGCTGACAAAGATGACTGAGACTTGGGCTCATTGGCCACTTAGCTTCGAATGCCTATTGGAAAGCCGGTGATAGTTGGCCTTCGGTAAAGCGCTGCGACTTACATGATACCGCACAGGTGCTGTCATGTCTCAACTGCTCTTGCATAAAGACCTAACTCGGAGCACTTTCTAAAGAAGAAGAAAAAAAGAAGAGACTAGTGCGCGCTGAATCGCATAGCGGCACTGTACTCTAAAACGACATCTGAATGCTAGTTATACTCATTAGAGATAGTTTCAGCTTTTGCTTTCGAGGACAAACACTGCTGTCCTTGGCAATTGCCCGCTCAAGAGATCCCGCCGGATGTTTGTTTTCATTGAAGTCGCAGCCTCCTTTTCGTTGGTATTGATTCGAGTCCCCGTGGATGGGTCTGCAACATGGATCTGCAAGTGGAAGACTGCTAGCCTTTACCTCGAGAACAAACGCAATGCAATGCCTTTCGACGCACTCGCTACTGTGGCACCAGAAAAGGGCCACATGTAGAAGTCTACCCAGGTCTACCCACCCCAAGACACCCCTGGTGATCTAGGCGCAGAAGGGCAAGGAGGATGCCGGAGACTCCAGGAAGGGAAAACTCTAGATATGTATGTATATGAGGTGTGGGGGGATGCTCCCGGTGCTCTGGGTAGGGACCGTCTGTGCAGAATGCGCAGCCGAAGCCTGGGGCTGAACTCTACTTGGTACATATCTGAGTCGCCAGTTGCCCGACATGTAGCCAGGGCAAAGGGACGGGAGTGATATGCGGCACTGGCATGCAATCTGGAGCAAAGGCGTCGAGAGCCGCCGCATCGCCACATCTAGACTGTGTGGTTGTTGATACTGCGGATTGGCGTGTGGAGTGGTGGCAGGCTGGCTGCTTGCTGCTGAGCAGTTCCCAAAGGAGACCACTTATGTCTCGAAGCATGTTCCTTTGGCTCCGGATAACTCCTTGCTATCAAGTTTTCGTAGATCTCGCCGACGTTGCCGACGGAGATGGACATATTTGAAACTTGCCGTAGCCTTCGTTCCAAGGCAAAGTGGGTTCTCGCCTATCCAACACGTACCGACAAACACTTCCGTTAGAACCTGGGGGTCCTGGGGTCGGCCCGGATCTTCTTGTCTGACGCAGAATTCTCGAGTCTCGAGGGGGTGAGAAGGCTCCCGATGATCCCTATGCTCTCGGTGATTTTCTGGAGGCCGAGACCATGCTAGCCATGCTGTTGGAATTCAGCCCAGTCCAACCGACTAGCACTCGCGCGAGTATGGAGCGGGCGTTTGAGTTTTGGGGACTGCTGTCCCCATCGACGACCATACTACTGTGGCAGGTGAGTATTTTAGGTACTGCCCATGCTTATCACGCGATCAGAACACATGACTAACTTGGGTAGTCACGCAGGGTCCTCGCCTTACACATCATGGTTTAAACATGTGCTCCCCAGGCGAGTCTCCGTGGTCGCGGTCGAAAATGGAGGCTAGAGCGTGGGCATGTTGGCCTGAATGACTCGCAGAGCCAATACAGATACCAGGTGACTGCTGTGGCAAGGCGTAGGACAGTCTGGTTCGGTCGTTGTGCACCTCCGTTTAGCCCTACGGGATGGAACCTGTCGCATGGTCCGGATAGGTCCCTAACTGCAAAGGAGAGACAGAGAGAGGGGGGTTGGAAGCCACGGGCAACGAAGCAGTGTAATGAGTAGCCAAGGTGTGATGCGGACGAGAAGACGAGTTGACGTCGATTACTCTGTGGCTGAATCACTAGAAGTTCGAACACGGTAGTTTCCGGAAGACTGGCATTCTGAATGCATTCTGAATGCGATTTGAAGGGAGCACCATACTGGGCACTGGTATATTCTTTCCGCAGTGGATGTCTACCTAATAAGACACGGTTGTACTGGCAGAGAGTCCTGGCTCAGGCTCAGGCTCAGGCTCGGGCTCACAGGCAGTTCTTTCTATATAGAGATATCGTAATGGTGCAGCCTGTATGTTGCTGGTTAACGACTACCTACAAAGTAGATGCGCAGGCTGTAGTTGTTCCCCCGTAGAAGATGGACAGCGCTAGCCCACACATTCCTGCAGCTTGCCACATGTCCGCCCATTTCCCACATCAGCAGCTGCGGCTTTGTGAGGATGCCCCTGAAAGCTCCGGTTTAGTACACACTTGATTTTCACTCTGCCCTCCAACATACCCAAGGCCAACAGGTATGTAGTCTGTACACTGGGATAAGATGATTGTACCGTGAACCTCTGTGAGCTGGCACAATGTAGAAAAATGTTTCTATGAACAGCAAGCATAACCCTCCATGCCGGGAAAAAGAGACGACTACATACATATGTACATACATACATATTCCCTATTGCTCCGCATCAAATAATGCAAGGGCACCAAATAGTCGATACGGCTCCTCCCCGACCCCGGTCCGATCACCAGGATCTTGGAGTGCCTACCAGTAGGTTAAATCCGCCCGCAACCAAAAATATCTTATTCTGTAGTACATAGTATGTATGTGATGAGGCGCCCGATGTTGTCGATTCCATCCAGATTGCCATTTACCTCATCTATTTACAGAGCCACGGCATGGGAGAGCGGCAGACTCTATGCAGGAAAGAAGCGTTTAGGTTCTTCTGGTAGTAGACAGTAAGCTTGCTAACTGGAAGGAGCTGTTACTGCAACGCTGCGAGTCATAAGCGTTACAATGACTCCTAGCCCATGACTTTCTCCTTCGTGGTTTTTCTGTTTCTTGAGCGTTACCTGACATGACTTATGTATTAGGTTACTTGAAGCTCGCCTTGCCTGCATGGACCCATGCCTACTATTAAGTAGTGTGTAGATCTTTCGGAAGGACCATTGCTGTTCTGACTCGCCCATCCAGTGCATTCATAATCCGTGATCAAGGGGCGCAAAAGAAAGTGGCACGCCTGGTGTCGATAGCATGGCCTTGGCGTGTTGAAATACCAGATCCGGCGGGTGGCTGTCGAATGATTATTCGACCGAAAGAGATAAAAAAAAACATGGGGAAGCACCCCTTGCACACTAGGACAGGGAGGGAGCTGGGTTCTGGTTCCCGAAATTGAGAATGACGAGAACCACCGAGAACTCTGCCGCTGCGGCGCAGTGATACCACCCTGTTAAGTACGTTACCGATAGGTAGTGACATTGTGAACTTTGGAGGGCCTGCAAGGTCTTGACGCCTGCAAATTTCCGGTGCGCTACCTGGCTACGAGCGAGTGGAAAAATTCCCTTGCACTCTAGAGGTAGATTGGAACGTGGCATGCTATTTGGCGCCCGCACACACGAAGAATGCACTGCGTGTGCTTGCGCGTGGGGGTGGTTTTCAGTCTTCAGGAGGTAGTTGCTGATTCGCAGATGCAGTCTCCCTTTAGAGACTCATTGTTCGACTTGCTCCCGACATCCAGGCGTGCCAGGCTGGGCGACTATCCCACCAATTCCTGTGCCGCTCCATTACATGTACGTCGGGGGAAACAGGCTGTCTTTGTCAGACCTGGGCTTCGGCAATAAACCTGACAATGGAACATTGGGCAGCCTCCAGCTGCCCAGGCTGTCCAGGCTGGTTGCTTTGAATCGAAGCAATCAATCAATGGCTGACCACGTGGAGATGGAAGCGTGATTCAAAGAGAGCTTGCGCATGCCGCGCGCCGCAGCCGCACGCTCATTGAACGCTATAAAGCGGAGACGACATTGGGGCTGGCTGATGCCGCCATGCTTGTTGCCATGCCGCTTTGCCCCTTGAGCTTTGGAGCTTGGGGGACTTTAGGGACTTGGGAGGGTTGGGAGACTTATCAGGACTTGCTTGCGAACTGGACCTTGTCTGAACTCATACTCAAACTACATGATTATGTGTGTGGAACAGAAGCCTTGCATCATAGGAAGACGCATTTGTACATGCCCTAGATAAATAATCTGCTTTGAAAGTGCCGAGAAAGGATCTGTACGGTCCATGATCTGCTGGGCTGGCTAAGAGCATCACGGCGTACGCTTCGCGAACAAACCAGAAAGGGAACATCAATCTCATAGTCCTGCGACCTCTGTAAGTCGGCCTGTAAGGACCTTCCTTAGGTCCCATGCGTGCAAATGCCAGTTTCGTATGTACATGCTGAGGTACGCGCGGTTGTAGGAATCTTACCTACAGACAGGCTGACATGATAGTGTGATGCTCGTTCAGTCATATAATTGGGCAGGTAATCGCAACGCTGCACCCATCCTACAGGCAATACTGGGTACCTTGGGTATGTACATAGGGCATAGTCTGACAGGACGATCAGGGTCAAGTACTTAGACACAACGGCACCTGGGGCCTGCCTGGGCAGACCTGGGGCCAAACGAGTCGGGAGAGAGCCACATGGGCGTGGGACAACTCTACTAGGAGGTAAGATGGACATGGCCATCAACTAGCTACTTACACAACAGCTGCACCACGAAACCTTATTCAATAACGGACGCTCGTCCCCAGCAGTACCCAACAATGTCGCGGTGATCGTGGCTGAATTGAATATGTAGGTAGTGTGCTGGAGGCATGCATTACCCAAGGTAGCATGAGTATGCTGTGTAATCTGTGTGTCTTTTCTGCACAATAGCTAACCGCACAAGCTGAAGAGACTCCGCAGCAGTGACAGTACGCGTCCAAAGTATTTCGTCGCAGAAATCGAACCCAGATTGCCGGTAATGTGCAGTATCAACAAGCCTGCATTGGCCCGTTGTTGAAGGAGTGCAAGTCGCACAGCAATCGAGGGCTGCGTACAGTCGCTTGGGCCGGCATGTCTACCAACGACCATCATTGCGGTCCTGATAAGAGGAGGTGTATGAACTGATATAAACTGTATGAGCGACATCATAAAGTGGCTTGAGCGAGGTGCAACTCTTGTACGTATGCTATAAGCAGTGTGGTAGTGAGGAGAAAGCATACGAGACCCTATCGACCGCTACGGGAAGTCTCAGTGTAGATAAACCGCCAGGCGGCCTTTGGCTGGATTCTTGTCGTTGGATGAGATCTAAAGTCAGGCGGAGAATTGCCCATGTCGCAGAACGAAACAGTGTGATATTACGTTGCAGTGCGCCTGGCAGCATCCAAACCTCTAGTGCTGCATAACTCACGTGGTGATGGAAGGAGGGCGCGTTGAGGGCACCGATCCAACATTGTGCTGCTGGATAAAGTGTCAATGAATCATCAATGTACCTACATAATACGTCTTGTGCCACTTCGTCGTGGGTGCATTACATAGCCGGGTTGTCGGTCGCAGCACTCCTTTGCAGAGACTTTCATAGTACGGACAAGGAATGGCCTGCAAGCTTCATCTGAATAACGCCGCTGATGTGCGACGGGGGGTGAATAAGAGGCCAAGCCACATGGCCGCATTGACGGCGTTGCCTCTCTTTCCATCGCTGCATAGAACTCTGGGACACTGCAACACTACCATCAAGGCCAGTGATAGCAAGACGATGACCATACTCTGTACCATAATATGGATGACTGAGCTGGGTCCACCACGGCTTGATCACGCTTGAGGGTACCTTTATTAGGCTCTACCGTAGTAGGCAAGTATCTCCATACATTAGGTACGGGACTATGTCGAGCAGCCCCCGAGATGAACCACGTTGCCGCAGTCCGGGAACCAGCCGTCGCGGTCGATTGGTTAGGGCCGAATCTCACCTGCCGCCTCGTTTCTCGGTGAAAAATATCAGTGGAGACACGCTGGATTCGCTGCAAGGCGTTGACGGTAGAGTGGTAGTGGGCAGTACCTCAGATGTAAAGCAATATGCCTCCGCCAGGTGGTGATCAGGGTAGTTCTTACTGTATCATTGTGCAGCAATCCCCCATCAGAGGCACGAGCCACAGAACGAATGGTACGGATGGCAAGCCTCCATGGACCGTGGCCCTCTCGCTTCGATTGCCCGAGCTTGTCGGCCGCTCAAAAATGCATCGATCCTTGTGGCCTAGCTTTGTCGTGCTTGTGCAACTGGTGGACGTCGAGGCTTCGGGGTTGACGACGTGATGGACGGGAGAGCCGAATTTGGTGGCCGAGTATCCAAGTCAAGGTCCCAGTGGAACTATTTGGGGCATCATCAGCAGGATCAGGATCAATGATGTCGCATGTTGCCAGATTCCTTCTTCGCAGTTTATATCTTCTCGGGCTCCCTTCGCTACCTACGTAGTGCCTGCGTGGAATTCGGACCGGCCGTGGGCGATACAAGCCATCGCTCGCAGAGGCTGGTGGTATCTGGTGCTGACCTCGATCCTCCTGCAAAGATAGGCGGGTATGGTGCTGGGTCATGCCCGATCTGGAGAAAGAGATGGGGAGGAGCACAGGTAGGGGAGGAGAGCCAAAGAGAGAGCCCAGCAGCAGTCCAGGCCGGAAGACCGCTAGGCCCTGGGGTCCTGTCAGGGTGCAGGTGAGCCGTGAGAGCAGAGGGTGGTGGGGGCAGAGACAAGGGCTAGGATAAGAGTAAGAGCAAGGGCATGGAGTACCTAGGTATAGGCTTGGACATCTGGCAGTGGACCTCTCTCTGCACGTCTGGACGTTCCTCTCAAGCATCAAGCACCGAGCATCGATGCAACCACGCGCCAAGTAGCGCTACTTGGCCACGATGCCGCTGATGGTAGTTCGGTACGATGCTCCACCGTCTCGCACATGGGCAGCGCATTGGTCAGATCAGAACCTGCCTTCGAGGTTCTCGCTACTGCACTCAGCCGTTGCGATTCCGGTATGTGATGGGTATCTTCTACCACTTTCCAAAGTAGCAGTTGGACCCCGACTCCTGGTCAAAGCCATGCGACAGGCCCGTTCGCAAAAGCCCGGTGCATTGCCCACACGGTCATTGCTCTAGCACCCGGTGCTAGTCCTGAGCCAGTCCTCTCTAGACAACAAGTCTCTATACTTTCATATCCTTTTTTCCCTTTCCACCTGCCCTTCTGTGACAGTTCCTTTTCCTTCTTTTACTGCCCTCCTTCGATCCAAAAAAGGTCAGCCCGAAAGGTTCCCAGAGGCAAAGCGCCCTAAGGCCCAGACAGCCACCTGCCTCCCACTTACCTAGTACTGTACCGTACCTACCCACCTGAGGTCAGCTCAAAGTCCCAGGGCATACCTAGTGAGCGACTGACTGGAGGCCCTGCCACGCCTGTCACGTCTATCTTCCATGTTATTATATGTATCCATTGCCTCTTTTCGTAACCTACGTACGTACGCACATCTACTGATATAGCCTACGCGCTCACTTTGCCTTACATATTATCACCTCTATATACTACCGCTCTTTCTTGTTCCTTCAAAGTTTTAGAGGAGCGATCTCTGAGATGCCTGCTTATTAGTCTTGACTATCTACCTCTTTGCCTGCTGCACCTCACCGTGCTTAGATCCTATCACTACTCAGGTACCTAACCTATCCGCTACCACTTACTAGTTGTACCTACCTCTCTTAGACCTACCTACTACTTGTACACACTTATACTAGTTTCTCCCCCTGGCTCATGTCGTTTGAGCTGGCTTGGGACTGGTCCGCTGGCTAACTTGCTTCCTATGTAAAAAAAAATACCTGGCTACCTGTATTCCCTAACGTTTCTTCCTGTCCTCTTCCCCCAGTTTCTATCCAACCACGATCCTCCAATATTCTCACATCCTACGGGCTGTTTCTGGTGACTCTTTCAACAACTTCCGTTACCTCCCGCTCCTTTCGTTCTTGTCAGCAAAGTTCTCCTGTCGCTTTCTTGATCTCGCCGTCACCCTCGAGGCTTTGATCCAGTTGCGCCTTGTTGCAATTGGACACGCGGTGCCAATGCTGTTCAGACCCACCTTCTAAGTAATCCTCACGATTCGCCTTCTGTCGCTCTTCATCTTCCATTTCGAGCAGGAGGTCAACTTCCTCCGCAGCTCTGGCCACGCACGCCTGTTGCGTCTGGGCCTCGATGATCGAGACTTCACCAAGCTATATCCCGCAAACTTCATCAAATTCTTCCACGGGAGTCTAATCGTAGTATATCCTCCTCCGTATCCCGAATAGACTGCCATTCAATTTAAATCAACCACAACCATGGCCACAGAGCAAGCGCCGCGCGCTGTCTCGCAGCAGAAACTGCCAGCCGGTCTCACTACCATACTAAATGCCCCGGAGGAGCATCGTGACTCGGCCTACTACTCGAGTACAGATGCTTCAAGCAAACGTATGTGTGACCACTCATTCATCCCCCGCCGGTTATTTGGCAACGTTGCTAATAACCCTCCGCGCAGACACATCAGCAGCCTCGGGTATAGGAATCAATGTATACCATTCGGCACATGACAAAACCCCGTCCCCGACCACGACCACCTTGATTCCTCAGCCATTGGTGTCCCCGTCGAGCAATATGAGTGTCGCATCTATGGTATCACCAACAACACCAGGAAGTGGACGTTTTGGGGAGCGACCGCAGTCTCTGGATTCTGTAGGAGCTTTGGGTACAATGAGCGCCGGCGCAGAATCACGAAGGGAGAGCGTGGATAGCAGAATCAACCAGAACTTTAATGATCTGCGTTTGGGCAATTCGCCGTATGCAAGCGCAAACCAGTCCACGACATCTATCCAAGGAACATTGGCACAGCAGCGAAATCCGCGTGGAGGCCTGGATCACCTATCGGTGCATAGGATATCCAATGGATACCAGCCGAGTGTGGAACGGACACCAGATGGACTTCCCAAGGTGGCCCGTACAGCGCCAGCCATCACGGGGCCAGCAACCAGTAATATAGCCAGAGCAGCGGAACCAACCAAGGGTCAGGCCTGGGCTTTTCCAGAGGAAGAAATACAAAGGATGCCATCCGGTCCTGCCAGTGGGACCTTTCTTGATTCGAGACGAAGCAGCTTGGCAGAGTCAATTGCCAGTAGCCAATTTACTACTGAATCACGGCTACCACCTGGTCAGCGACGGCTCGACGATGGCTTTGGTCCGGATTTCCAACGTTTGTCGACTGCTTCGGCCGATTTTCAGACAGTCCACCACCACACTCTTCAGCACAAGGCAATCGAGAACATCCATAGCGAGGAATCAAGCCCTCAAAGTGGCACCCAGCCCTATAGTAGAACGCCAGAGCTTCGGGTCAGCCATAAGTTAGCAGAACGGAAGAGGAGGACGGAAATGAAAGAATTGTTTGAACAGCTTCGGGATCTTATGCCCCAGGAGCGCGGCTCGAAAGCCTCCAAGTGGGAGATCTTGACCAAAGGTAAATCTGCGCAATTCGGAAACCTGGATGAATGCTAATTTCGGAAACAGCGATTGCGGAGCATCAACGACTGCAAGACACTATCAAAGCACTGTCTGGTCATTGCCAGACAACAGCGCAAGAGTTGGATATGCTGCGCCGCGAAATGGAACGGTTACGTGTTGAAAACGCACAATTACGAGGTAATGTGCAAGCAATGCCACAGGGTCAAGGACCTACTGCTCCATCAATGGCCTCCCAGCAATCTGCCACCCCTGACGCGTACGTACAAGATCCTTACGGCAGACCAACCCGTCCAGAATTACCGCCCTTGCGAGCTTTGAGTGGCAACCTCCCAAACGCGCCAGAGTCAATGACCGGGGTCCAATACGAAGGACAGCGTCCAAATGGCTACCAACAGGGCCGATATTAATAAAAGTAACCGGTTCGGGGCAATGAATCAGTTATATCCTTTTCATTTGTCTTAATTACGAAAACGATCAACTAGAAATCTCGAGTGCATATTCGATACCCCGCGAATTGACGAAACGTCGCCGTGGGAGCGGCTCGTCACAACGCACATATACCAACAACGAGCGCTTGGCTAGTAATGGTTCTGGATGTGAATGATACCGTGTTATACTAGGAGTCCCTATTGATGATTTGGCGTTCGCGTTGAAAACAGGGGCTCTCGGGTCATCTTCTTAAAGACTTGAGGAGGGACTTATTTACCCATTTTACTATTCATCCATCAAATAGGTCATGTTTGTACACTGGCTAGTCTCAGACTTATCCAAGGGCGTGGGAAGGATGCTTCAGCAGGGAAATACGGGTAACTGCCGCCATGCCGCACGTGCGCAAACTGATGGCAATGGTCGCCATTTGGCCAGCACTCACCGTTATCATTCTTATTCTACTTTGGTGTTGAAGCTTATCTGAAGAGTGTGTATAAACCCGAGAATCTCGCTGCTTGATTGCAACTATAAGATCAATGTTACCTATGAAGCATGTTTTTACGGGAGATTTGGGACAGACATGGGTCGGTGCTGGGGATAAGGAAATGGGAGACGTGGGTTCTGAATGCGTAAATGGGAAAAAACTGAGTGAATCGTGCATGTGTCCAAAGGGTTCGCTAGCAGTTCCTTGGCTTCTGAGTTTTATTCCGCAAGAAGCTCCCTGCATATAGCTCTTGGCCCTCTTCAAGAAGACTGAGGTAGTAGGTTAATCTACTCGAGGACAGCAATGTTCCTTGCCTCCTTCTCATACTCAAGTCTTAGATGTATACAGCAATAGTCGGCCTTTTTCTCGGTATCTGCTTAACTCGTGTAAATGTATATACAAGAGGTAGATATTGATATATACGTCTATGAGCTGCTTGAGAGCTAGCTACTTAAGGTTAGACTGTCTCCAGCGCAATGCGACTAGGGTGTCTTAGCTCTGCGCGTTCCTAAAGGACGTGCAGTCGAAATTTTTCCATTTCGTCTATGACCCTTTTGCTACACTGAAAACCCTTAGGAATAAGCAGCCATTTAATCTCAACACATCATCAGCATTCACAATTTCCCACAGAGTTCGGCGTGTAATACCCTTGTCTGCTCTCATCCAGCCAAAATGTAGGTTTCTCCAGAAAAGTGCTAACACTTATCCAAGACGGTAACTGACACGATGAAAACAGGCATTCAGTTCGTCGTGCAGCCCTCCGAGCAGCATGCTCATCTACCAAGGCTGTTGCTGTACCGCGACAGCAGGTTGCCTCGTTCGCCATGCAGATCAGCAAGTCCAGCACGCGGCCAGTGGTATCCCTCCCACTCTCCCGTCATTTCTCGCAGACAGCGCGTGTATCAGAGCAGGAGCACGACCCTGTCATAAAGCAAGCCGTCGAGGCCGCCGAGGAGACCGGATCTACCATTGCCAAGGAGGAGTCGATACAGTCGAGCCAACCCGAGTCACAGAGCGCGGGACAGGGCCATTCCATCTATGTCAGCAACATTACGTTCGATGCTACCGACGTTCACTTGCGCGAAGCGTTCGGCAAATACGGAGAGGTAACCTCCGTCAAGATTGGACGGGATGGTCGCGGTCTGAGCAGAGGGTCAGTGAACAAATACCTCTTAGAGCCGAAGCAAGGAGCTTCGACGCATGGCTGCTCCACCGAGGCTCACTATTCGATTGATTATCACTAACAGCATTATAGTTTTGCATTCATCGACTTTGTCGACAAAGAGGCCGCAGACCAAGCCGTTCAGGAGGGCAACAAGTCATTCTGGAACGGCAGGCGCATCAACGTCGATCACCGTAAACCGCACAGCTCTCTAGAGAAGCCAAGAACGCCCGGCGTGCCCACGACCTCCGTCTACATTGGCAACATTCCTTATGAGACCTCGGACAGCGATCTGAACCGCCTCTTCCGAGAACTTGACAACGTGACTGACGTCCGCGTCGCCGTCGACCGTGCCACTGGGTGGCCTCGGGGTTTTGCACATGCCGACTTCACGGATGTCGAGAGCGCCAAGAGGGCGCACGAGAAACTGAGCCAAACCACCCTGGGCGGTCGCGCACTTCGTCTCGACTACTCGAACCCTCGTAACTCCCCTCGTCGATCTTCCTAGATTTGCTACTAGAAAACATGTCGCTATTTGTTTTTCAGTTAACGAGGCGTCAGGCCCGAATAAAACAAAGCGGCTTCGGGAAAGGAAAGGAAAGGACAGCCTGCGGCAAGTCCATATGCTCGGCTAGTGATATCAATCAAAGCCCAGTTATATGTAACAATAACACATAGCTCGTGTAAAAAAATGTTGGCGATCTGTATATACTATTGTAAAGAATAATCTCCGATTCCAAGAATGCTTCCTCGTCTGTTTCCATGTGTTCTCACAACCTGGGAATTTCCCCGTCAGGTTGCTAAACCGCGGAGATGCCTGTTTTTCTGCTTCGCACCCATGTTGCGCAGTTCATGCTCGAACAATTCACATTCAAGCAGACAGTTCCATGGCTGATGTCTCAAGCCTTCCAACATTACTTACCCAGCTGGGTACGGTCTGTGGGGATGTACATGCATATGCTCATTACAGGTACTCGATGGTGGGTGCGTCTTCTTTTCCCTTCAGTGGGCCCGCCCCTCGGCGATCGGCGCTGAGGCAGGCCACTGGCTGCTGCCAACTGGGCCGGCCAGGCTTTCCCCTTTGGCCTAATAACTCGCTTTCTTTCAGGTCTTGTCCAACGTCCCTCGGCAAGACTAAACCCACCTGCATGCTCCAATTCCGGGGACGGGGCAGTGACGTGGGATTCCCCCTCGGCTTTGTAAGGCAAAACCGTCTACTGTCTAGCTGGAATTGTTGGAACAGCCTTCCAACTCAACTGCTTTCTTTGTTTGCTACGTGTCCATCACACCCTTATTACTCTTTGGGTATCGCGTCTAGCTCTATATCTATATACCGTTCGCTTCTTTTCACGTCCCCTGCCCGCTCGTCAGGTCCTCTTATTCCCAACATGTCTTTTCTCGGTGGCGGGCCTGAGTGCTCGACGGCTGGCAACCCGCTCAGCCAGTTCGCGAAGCATACCCAGGATGATACCAGTCTGCAGCGAGATCGGCTCAGGAATGGCGCCCCTCAGGCAGGTATGGGCGGCTTCCGCAGCGCCGCCCAACACGGCCCGCAAGACGAGGTAGGTCATCCCAAAGCAACTCACCTGGCTTCGGTATCCAGGGCGCCCGAGCACAACGGCTGACGTACTCATGTGCCTTTGCAGATGATGAACGGATTTCTGCAGCAAAATGGACGCCTCCCCGAGATGGCGCCCGAAGCCATGAACCAGATACGCCTCGACGGCCCTGCCCACGGTGTCCACCTTCGCGCGAACTCAGCCTCACCGTCTTGGGCCAACGAATTCCAATCGAACCCTCAGTCCGCTATGGAGTCGGCCTTCAAGGTGCCTCAGGGAACCCGATTTAGTTCTGAGGACTATGCCAAGTTCCAGCAGATGCACAGCCAGGCCAACTCATCGAGATCAAGTCCCATGCCCTCGGCCGCAATGGGATACCAGAGGCCGATGATGGGCATGTCGGGGAACATGGGTATGGGGATGGGGATGGGCGGCATGTACGGCAATCCCATGTACAGGCCTGCACAGCAGCCTATGGAGCGGATGGATCAACAAGTTCAAGGCAAAGGCAAAGAGGTTGTGGAGTTAGATGACCAGCAGTGGGAAGAGCAGTTCAAGCAGCTCGAGCTACAGGATAAGGAAGTCCAGGATGAAGCAGCGGCCCTGGAACCAGAACTAAACAAACTGGACGAGCAGATACTAGAATCGGAAACAAACGAGTTTGGCGACTTTGAATCGATATGGAAGGGTATCCAGGCCGAGCGCGCGGCCGCAAAGGAAGCGCTGGACGAAGACGAGTGGGTTGACCAGATAAATGATCCAAATTGGGCCGAGCGATTCGGTGACTGGGAAGGTCTTGGTGCGAACGGCAGATTAATCGGCGATCCACAAGTTGAGAACTACCTCTTTGAGGAAGACAATCTTTTCAAGGATACGGGAAATCCTTTCGAAGAAGGTATGCGCATCGTTGATGAGGGAGGTAACTTGTCTCTCGCTGCGTTGGCGTTCGAGGCGGCGGCACAGAAGGAGCCTTCACATGTTGAGGCATGGGTACAACTTGGGCTAGCCCAGGCTCAGAATGAAAAGGAGACAGCCGCCATCCGGGCACTCGAGCAAGCCAAGAACATCGACCCAAACAACGCCACGGCACTCATGACTCTGGCTGTATCATACACGAACGAGGGATATGACAGCACGGCCTATCGGACACTGGAGCGTTGGCTCTCGGTCCAGTACCCTTCTATCATCGCGCCCGCCGATCTCTCACCAGCAACAGAGCTTGGTTTCACAGACAGACAGCAGCTTCACGACAAGGTGACGCAGCTTTTCATTCAAGCTGCTCGACTCAGCCCAGATGGCGAACACATGGATCCAGACGTACAAGTTGGTCTCGGCGTACTGTTCTATGGTGCTGAGGAATACGAAAAGGCAGTGGATTGTTTCTCATCCGCCTTGCAGTCCTCAGAGCTGGGAGCAGTCAATAAGCAGAGCCAGGTTCATCTTTTATGGAACCGCCTCGGTGCCACGCTCGCCAACAGTGGCAAGAGTGAAGATGCCATCGCCGCTTACGAGAAAGCACTGACCTTACGGCCTAACTTTGTCAGAGCGCGCTACAATCTGGGTGTCAGTTGCATTAACATGGGCTGCCATAGCGAGGCGGCTGGCCACCTGCTAGCCGCACTGGATATGCACAAGACCGTTGAGAAAGAAGGACGCGAGAAGGCACGAGAGCTTCTTGGTGGCAATGTAAGCGATGCGCAGATTGACGCCATGACGACACAAAATCAGAGTACGAATCTGTATGATACGCTGCGGCGTGTGTTCACACAGATGGGTCGCCGCGACTTGGCTGAGAAGGTGGTTAACGGCGTGGACCCCGAGGTGTTTCGCGGCGAAATCGACTTCTAGGAGATCGCAAAACGCAATATCACGCGCCAGCTGTTGGGCCGGGGGACATCTTCCCTGCATAAGATGCTACAGATAGTGAGGGATAATGGAATCCGTGACCGAGATAGGAACATCGTGCTTGAGCGCGCGGGCTAGGAGAAACTGTTTCGCAGGCACTTGCAGGAGATAGCGATGGAGACCTGGCCGCTTCGGCCTTCGGCTTGACGCGGTATGGGGATGTGTTGTACAAGCAGGTGTTGCTTATGTGCCCTTCTCTACATTTGCATAGGAAATAGACTAGTGACACGAGGTTTCGGTCTCAAAAAGTATCGAACCAGATGCATGATAGAATACAGCAGCACAAGTGTCACGGTTCTTCCGTCAGAGAATTTTGAAATGAATCATACCACTTGACATATCGAACCAAATAAAGATACGGTATTGTCAACGGATGATTATTGCAAGTGACTGTCCTCAGTCGGAGATTTACTGGCAAGGCAAGTAAATATAAGGTAGGTGGTGATATTAGTTAGGCGACCGAGTAGGCAGCAACCTCTCTCGAGCTGACTTGTAAATGGGAAAAACGTGTATTTGTGCTCTTATAACGATAAACCTCTGAATTTCCGTGTCATAGTAAATTTCACTTCTCAAGTTGCCACCTCATATTCTCCAACCCCAAACACTTCTTACTTCCTCTTCTCCTCCCTGACCCGTGGACCAAAGTGTGGGCCAGAGGAAGCAGTCGCGCTATGAGCTACACTCCTCGCCGCCCTCGATGATGCCGTTGAGGGGGAAGCCGCAGCCGCAGCACGCGGTCATCGCGTACCAGGTCAGAGGGGCCATGTGGCAACCCTCCTGGCTCTTGCCGGAACGAAAGAGGCGGTGGTTGGGGTCGGGGCCGGGGCAGTCCTCACGCGCTGTCATGGTCATGCTCGCGCGGCTGTTTTTTCTCGATCGTGCTGTGCTGAGTTGGGTGGCTGCGGCTAGGTAGTGCTGCGGTGGCCGCTTCTTACCTAAACTATGGGAGGACGTCGTCGTCACCTGAGGCAGAGGTGCGGCGCGGTCGGCGTAGACGAGCTACCGTGGACCAAGGGGGGTTCAGGGATATTCCTGGGGTCGCTGGAGGCGTGGGCTACGGGCCCGCGACGGAGGAACAAGCAGACGGGGGACGCGAGCAATGCCCGTGCTGACGGGCTTCTCGGCGGGAGGTCGAGCAGCCTATTTCTGAGGGCTGGGACTGGATTGCGGGAGGGGACTGATGTAGAGCTCTAAAGCCACGGGCGTCGGCATGGGAGAAGAGATGGACGACGGTATCCACAGTAGGAATGGGCTCTTGTTGTTGTCGCTGCTGTCGATGGGAAGAGAGTGGCTGCCGTCTGAGTCACATCGAGCCCTGGTGAGGTAGGGCTGTATATATATATAACCGTCGGACAACCCTTGCATGGCGTTTCTCGTCATGAGCACATGTGCCAGAGGTATCGTGCGATAGTTTGAGTTTTGCTCGTACGCCCGAGTCGCTTTTGTTCGCCTCGCCGAGTCGAGGTATCAGCGACACGGGGCAACTGTTCCCATGTGAGTCGGGCGAGAGTGCACGCAAGCCAGATAACCCATTGTCTAGTAGTCACGGGCCTCTCTGCAATACATGTTGAAACACAACCTGTCATCAAGAACAAAGAGTAGGAGTCTGTACGAGCCCTATCATTCTTGTTTATCATGAGAAACGGGGACTGCCTGCTGAAACGCTTACTTTCATTGAACTATATATGACAACAAGATGCGATGGGTATCTCAGAATTCCCGATGCTATGGACATCATATCCCGTTTCCCATGCCTCCCAGGTCTCATCAAACAACTGAGAGGAGGCCATTTTACTGATCGTACATTATCAACATGAAAGCAGAAAGCCACCCTAGTCCATAGTCATAGCATAGCCAGCGCTACATCGTGGTTCGTTGGATTATTTGACCCCAATGAACCCAATGCCATTACGAGCCACTCCAACTGCCTTTTTGAGGGCCTGCTCTTCCGTGTCCGTCCATTTTACAGAGAGATCGTCCCAATTGCTGCCAGGAGCATTATACTCCTTCTTAAACTGGGCTTGCATAGCCTGCAGGCGACTCATTTCGCGGGGATCGCCCGAGCCACTGAAGACTAGGAAGCCCGTGCAGGGCGGAAGGGCGTCGTGGATTTGCTTGATGCGCTGAGTGAGATTTTGTACACACGTCTCGAGCGGCATGTCGGACAAGTCAGGAGGCGGGAGCGAATCTGCATTTCTATTGCGATTCCACCACCCTTGCATCGTCTCGAGTTCGCGAAAGCGCGCAAAGACGAAATCGACGCCGCCTGAAGGTATCTCTTCAGCTGCGGGGTCACCGTTGACTGCACGCAAGATGCCCTGGAGCACTTCTTCGTCTGAGCTGCAGCCTATGGGAAAATTAGACGCTGCACCTGCACCTTTCATGGGGTCTCCCCAGTCGATCATTGCGCTTGATTTTCCAACGCGAACGCCACCCTTGGCCTCAACGCCGCCATTCGCTCGATATGATGTACCCGCACGACTTAAGCGTCGGAAGAGATTCTCGCCTTGCGACTCGTGTTGACCCCATGCCTTGCCCTTCTCGCACTTTTGCCTAACAAGATCCAAGCATGCCTTCGCATCCTCAACTGAATCGTGCCCAGCAGCCCTATTTTGAATCTCTCGCTTCAGAAACCTCTGTGCCAGGAACTTGAGGCTGTTTTTCAACGGCGGGCCACGGTTGTGAGGAAATATGATGGCAGTATCGACAATGAATGGATGAGTCAGTTGCAAGGCTTTCAGGTCTGACTCAAGCGAGTGTCCGACAAGGATTGTACGGGGGCCGAGTAGTGCCAGTAGTTCTGCTTGGATATCTCTCAAGGTGGTAGTAATGGGGGCGAGCATCTCTTCAGTGATGCCAGAGAAACGGGTAACGTAGTCGATAATGGGCTTGTCTGGCTTGACAAGTTTGTCCATCACAACAGTCCCGTCCCAATTGACAAGACTTATTCTTGTGAGCGAGAACTCATCTGGACCAGTCATACACATTTCGCAGTCCATAGCTATCACATCACGGCCTGCAGTGACGCTTCCCTGCTGGATCATTTCTTCCGGTACATCTCCATCTTCTAGATTCTGCACGAAACTATGAACCCACCCATCCGGTTCTTGGTAGTTCTTGCGACGTTCTGGTGGTATGCAGGCCGGATGTAGCACATAGCCATTTGGCTGAAAGTCTTCAGGCATAGCCAGAAACTCGGTAATCCGTGTACGCTCGTCCTTCCATCCCTTGGGCTCCTTGGCAGGCTGTACCCCTCCACTTTTCTGTTTCTTCTCTTCCTGAGTCTTCTCGGTTGGCGCGGTGAGCATCGTGCCGAGCGGGGAGCGCATGAAGCCGTACTTCTCATTGCCTGGTGTTCGAACCGGCCATAAGTGGGGAAACATATCGGCGAAGTCCTTCAAAATCTCAGGAAGTTCGTCTTTCTTCAGTAATCGAGGATAATAATCATCAGGGGAGGTCAGAACACGAGACCGATCGTTGAGATCGACATTGTTGTATGTGGCGAAATCGACATCTTGCTTGAACATCGCTTCTTCCAAGCCTGGGACCATGATCGCGACGATCTTGCGAAACTGCGGGCGATGACCAATAGCAACCCACTGGGGGGACACGCCCTCCGCAAAGATATACAAAATGAGATTCCTCAGTTGATCGAGTGCAATCTTGGACTGAAGTTTTGCATTGTAGTTGAACTTGATCGAAGGGTAATTTGAGGAGTCAGCTGGTGGAATTCGCTTGGACTTCTTGGCCTTCTTCGACTTCCGATCGACAGTTTCCCATCCGCCGTCGTCATCTTCGTCGTGCGGTGCAGAACGCTTCAGACTGCCGTCACTAGCGACAGTATCGGTCGAAATCTCTTCTTTCAATTCGGTTGGCAGCTCTGGTGGTAGTTCGGCAGGTAACTCAGTAGAGAACTCTACAGGTAAGTCGGCAGGGAGCTCAGTAGGTAGTTCCGTCGGTAATTCAGCCGGTAGGTCGGCAGATAATTCCGTATGAAGTTCAGCAGGCGCATCAGCGCTGAGCTGCGGTTCGAGCAGCTCCTCGGGGATTGGGTCGGGAGGCTCGACGCCGGGATGCGCATCCAAGACGACTTCGGAACCATTGGTGATCATAGCAAAGTCTTCATGCCCAAAGACATCGTCATGCGGGGACGCCGCATTATCCTCCATTGTCACGACGTGGAGGGAAGACCCGGAGAGGAGGTATGATTCTGGGGCGGCTCCAAGACACGGATCGATGGAATGGGCAAGGAACGGCGAATGGGTCGCCGGAGAAGCTGTCGAGGTTTGCACAGCGAAGAAATGAATTGGGGCGGTGGGTCAGCAAGCGGTACCTAGGTCCCACTGGAGGCGACCCTACCTACAGAGTGTGGGGGAGCTCCAGATACCAGAATCTCTTATCGCTTATCAGCGCCCGCCGCTAATACGTTCCACTCATGGGTTCACCTGCAGGGTTCCTACTTACCTGGTACCTAAGTAGCTAGTAGTGGCACGCGTGGATGATAAATTTATTAAATTAGTAGGCAGGGACGGCGCGCAGCGCATGGTGTGAACTTCTGGAGCAGGTAGCCATAACTCGAAGAACCTGAATTAGGAATAGCTCCCATCCCGTAAGGAAGAAGTGAAAAGGGGAAAAGGAAGAAGACAATCTATTTCTTGAGGACAAAGGAGGTTTGGGACACGCGGGTTACATGTTGTTACAGTTTGCTTCATCGAGGCAAACCAAATCGGGCGCCTGTCAAGACTGTCCGGCACATTGCGGTCTCTCTGGTCCGCTGGTTGGTACATACCTACTCGGCTGGCTCAGATAACAAATGATTGCAGCGCCTACTTAGTCTTATATGTCCTGAGTTTCAAGAGGTCGGAACAGCCAAATCAAAAATTGTTAAGAGCTCCGTTCGCTTTGAGTCGTATGGACAATTGCGAGGCGGCACGAGATGAAATGAACAAGTATCTTAGATGAAAAGCAGCCGGTGCATCCTACCAGGCAAAGCGTTTGCTTGTGACGCTAGCTATGTGTCTTTCATTCGAAGAGGCTAGGCAACAAGGCGGCTTTGTTTGATATAATGGGAATGTATGGCTCACAAATACAGGTCAACAACATTCGGTCTCGACATCCAATATTACGAGTTTAGAGCAATCTCATGAAATGGAGATTCTGCATCAATGTTACATAGGTGAGGTATTGCTGCCCCGGTCCTCTGCTCTTCAGCTTAGGATGATACCCAAGAGCAATACTCCCAGATAGCCGGAACCATCATGCCGTCTAGATACGTTGCTATAATGCCCTCTATACATTAGACTGGCAGTCAATCTCTTCCCATGGTCTATAGCGCGTCACACATAATCGTGACCCGTGCCGCCTCTGTACACCGCCTACATATCTATACAGTCTGCGTGCCGTACCCCTTGATGCGGTCCGCAAACGCCCAGCTCTGGTTTTCGAGCTTCTCATTCTGTTTGAGATCGATGCCCTCCTTGGTGACGACGGCAATGCTGTAGCTGTCGAGGGAGCGGGCGTCGCGGTAGAAGAGTACCTTCATGCATTCCTTGATGACCTCGACAGCCTGCTCGCGGGAGATGTTCTGGACAGCGGCCTCGTCGGGGACGTACTTGCGCATGATAGGTTGGGCCAGCATGCTACCGAAGCCGGTGGCGAGTGAAGGCGAGGTGAATGTGGTACCGAGCAGGTCGGCGGCGGCAAGGAAGGGCTTGTTGTCCTCATCGAGGCCCGCGACTAGCAGAGAATTCCAGAGCGGGTCGAATTTGGAGCGCCGGTGGTAGAGCAGCTTCGAGAGGTACTTGTGTAGGTTGCGAGCGTTGAGCCCATTGGCACCGTCGGCGGCCGACGTGTAGGCCTCGTCGATGCCCAGCTCCGTCAGATGCCGATCCAGGTACTGCATGTCCGAGACGTCGCCGCCGAAGCCGATGATGGAGGTGTCGTTGAAAGTGCGGATGCGCTTCACGTCTGTGAATCGGGCGAGGGAGCCATAGGATGCTACAGAGGAAGAGTGAGGGTTAGCTGGATGCGCACATGGAGGTGACCGAATAAAGAAGTGAGAACGTGCGTACCCAGGTTATCGGCGGCCATAACTATGCCATCCTTGAACTTCATGGCTACTACTGATGTTCCTGTTACGATCGGCGACTGTGTGTGCTGGTTCGGCATGTTGGCCTGCATGAAGGAGCCATCGTAGGCACCGTAGACATCATCTCTGGGCTGTTTGGATTGGAGATGGTCAGCTTGGCTTGATCTACAACAGCATCGTCGGAAATGCTTACACGGCCCCAAGCTTGGGGTCGGTGATCCATGTTAGATAGACAGACGAGTGCGTCAGTGGTGAGCTGGGAGGATGCTGAAAGATTGACGGGTTTGCGGGTAGTGAGTGCACGTTAACGTTGAACACGAGATGCTGAGCTGTAGATACGAGGTTGAACGGAAGGGAAGGCTGATGATGGAGCTACTGGCTCGCTCGATTGCTTGCCTAAGCTCATGGTAGCTGCGCGTCAATGCTGCCTTCCAGCGTTCCTTTCTGCGGGTCTTGGGCCGAGCTGGCCAGCTGGTCATCAGCTGTCGCGCCAAGTAGTCCGCCCTGGAACCTTGGAAGCTTCACACCTTGAGCATCTATCTTAATATCAATATCGCACTTGTATGTTATATTTTGCACTTGATAGGTACTATATTACAGATCGCAGGTTTTCAAATTACTGCGGTAGGCTTTTTCAAAGCTGTGGCCATGGCTGGGTTAGTGGCCTACGAGAGTAGTGACGAAGAAGAGGAGGTCGCACCTGTTACCAAATCAAAGGTAAGATAGCTCACGATGATGCGCAACTTGTATTTGTCTGAGCAGGTAGGGGCAGCACTGATGAAGGTGAGACCAGCCACTAGAGTCCGCGACAGAGAATGTAGCTAATACGGTCAAGAAGCCTGGTAAGTGCTGTAGCTCAGCACCCAAGACTCAATATTTTCTGACTAAACCCCAGACCTCCATGAGGAACAAGGAGCGCCTTCGACCAAGGCGGAAGGCAAAAAGCCTGCTATATATGGACCTCAAATGGGCCCTTCACAGCCAGAGGTAGGAGCCTCGTTTCCGCCATTAGAGGAGGACACGGCGGAGGATGATACAGCGCAGGCCCAGCCACCAGGCTCTCCCTACACATCCACTCGCGCCCTGCTGCGCGATCTCACCCTCCCTACAGTCCCTAACATGGACATACCGCCATCACCACCAGGCTCACCACCACCCGCGACCAGCAAGAAGTTTGAGCACTTTCTCGAGCTGAAGAAAAAAGGCGTGCACTTCAATAGCCGCATCGCACAGAACCCATCCATGAGGAACCCAGCTCTAATGGACAAGCTGATGGCGTTCGTCGAGCTAGACCAGAAAGACCAGTACGCTACGACGCTGGACCAGGACGTGTGGGATCCGAGTATTTTTCCACGGTATGCTTACAAGGAGCAGCTGAAGCAGAGCCAGAGCGAGGTCGCACAGGGGAGGACGAGGGGGCGAGGGGAGGCGGTCGGATTCGTGCCTGCCAGCGGAGGCGATGGACAGGGAGCAACACAGACCGGTGCGGGTAAAAGGAAATCGAGGTTCGACATGTGAGTTGCGGCTAGATTTGAGTCTGAAGTAACCCCTCGGTAAAAAGTATGGAGGATGTGAAACTGTGCATTTCCGACTGGGGCGTATGTGATCAACCAGGACCAGCTTCAAGGCAGAAGAGCTTTGGGCGGCTGATTACATTTGTTACCAATTCCCATTCAATACCCGGCAAATACATCTTTCAACCTTGAAGTTATACTTAAACAGCAATTCTGTGATAACTGTTATGTGTTAGAGCCATGAGAATTCCTGTAATAACCAGTCGGTCCAAATAATGTGATATACTCCCGTTAAGCTTTATTGAGTCTAATGCATCATTACTAGGGTTACAGAGAATGGTGACATGAATTACTACATATCCATGGGGTGTAGAGTTTGTAGCCCACTCTGTCACCGCTCAAGGGTCACAGTTTTACGATATCAATGTCGTTCATCGCAGCTAAACTCGAGACATCAATAATCCAATCAATTTCTGAACGTCATACTAGCTATACAATAATAAAAGCGGCCGAAACACCAGTTCCATTACACGTGCCTCTAAGGGCATGACAGTGGTTTTGTTCCCGTATTCTAGTGTCGTAATCATTTCCCCATCGTATCGTACAAAGAAGCGACCGGAATTTCGACGATCTACTTGGAAGGGCTGGATGGGCCACGGGTAAAACTGTGTTGAGCATTGCGTCAGCCGACTGTTAGATCAAATACGAAAACACCAATGGGGTTTTCTTACTTCTGCCACATCGTGCCGAAGAAGCCTGCCTGGGGCTTCTGCTCAGACAGACTGGCTCGTCGGGCCATCGACTGGGGGTCGCTAGAACGTTTGTGGTTCATGAGGCCGTCGAAGGATGGGCCGGAGCTCTAGTCGTTGACATTTGTGTCAGCTACCTATACAGTGATGCGAGTAGACAAATCGAGAACACATACTCGTCGTCGGGAAGCCGTGGAGCCTGCCTGCGCGTTGGTGGGTGCCTTTGAGCCATCCATATTTGCGGGATTGAGTGGGCTATTGTGAGGTGTATTTGGTTGTGTGATGTTTGAGTCGAGCGTTCACAGGTACATGGAGTGAAACGAAATCGGTCATAGGCAACAGAGCTTAGAGGCGGGGGAGATGATGCCCTTATGTAGAGGACGGATGTGGAAGTACAACATGAGACAACCACGCCCACGTACCTACTGACGGCATCGGCCCATGCCTTACCTTACACAGTAGGAGATTGACTCAAGCTGTCAGAGACGCTCCAGCGGCCTAGTAGTCGTACCTAGGGCAATGGCTTTACTCTAATTCGCTACCTTGAAGCACCTAGAATAGGCACATCAGGTAGCTGGAAGGCATGGCGTTCCTTGATGACTTCACCGATAGCCTAGGGCGCACAATGGAGTGATCCCAGGCCGCGCGGAAGTCTAATCTGCGCTCTGGGGCTGTCGGACATCTGCAAAGCCCGCGTTCTGGTACCAGAGCTTGCAGAGCTACGACTCAGCATAGGAAGCCCGGAAGCTTTGTCAGGCTGTCAGCGAAGCTAACGTCATAGTCCTGGTACCCATTCCAGATCTTATCCCCCCGATGGAGAACCCAATGTTGCTCCTTACCCCGCAAAGACGAGCAAGTGAGACTTATATTAAGCTGCCGAATCAGGAGATGCCGATCATATCTGCTCATCCATCGCACCATCTTCGTGATCGGATCATTCAGACTGGCGTGGGACGACATCTTGTTTTCTTGAGTTCCCCTTCAGCTTGCCGAGACTCTGCACTCTATCAATACCACATCCATACCAGACGAGACTTCAATCACTGTCTAGAAGGGGCCCTCAAGCTAAGTGACCTGAGCTTGCCTGAGGCAACCTAAGTCCAGCTCTTCGCAGCGCGGAAGCTTGAGACTGCGTTCCTGAGATACCACTACCTATGCAAGCTGGAAGCTGGGGCCATGGGTCTCAGGGTTCTGTGGGTCTATGATGCAACAGGGGTTCTAGATCAAGCTTAGACTACATAACATCCATACCTCACCTGAGATTGGCCGTGGAGTGTTGAACCGTCACGATCGAACATTCAGTAACTACGCAGGCAATATTATGTTCAATTGACTTTCACCAACCAAGGGCACGTCACGCGCTTTCAATTTGAGCTGAGCATTATTTATCGAGATTTTGCATTGAACTACCGAAGCAATTATCCTAATAACAGTGCACCAAACCTGCCACCTGTGGCTTAATAACCAAGTATGTAATATTGAAGGAGATTACCTGAAACCTACGTTAGCACGATATTTAGTCGTCAAACCAGACATATACAAGGCTTGGAACGCCTCCTCAGTTCTCCAAGGTGAAGTGTTCTCGTCATGAAGAAATCCGAGATAGAACAATGCAGGAAAATAATCTCATCCGAGAGGCGATGGGCGAAGGTTAAGGCAGACTTACTTGTGAATTTGTGGTTGATGGCTAAAATAGACGTGAGACGTTTACCTGATATGATAAATGTCAATTATTAGGAGCTGAATAATTGCTGTGCATTGAAAACGATGTAAGGCTATCAGGCTGCCAAAAGTTAGCTTGGCCAAACACTGGCAGAGTTTGAAAGGTGCCACATACCTCATTAAATCAGATTTTGTTTAATGTTCATTTCCATGCCCATTGGACAGGATCAAACAGTGTGAATAATGTTCATCATATTACGAGACGATCGAGGAAAGGAATTCAAGTATACCTGCCAACATCATCTTAGCATTTGCCTTAGCTCAGGTGTTCTGGCAATGCAATGTGGTATAGATCCAATCAGCTGACGAAAATATCAACAAGAATTCCACGTGAATCTCCTCTCCAAGGGTTGTACAGCCTTGTTTGTGCGAAAGGAGGCACGATGGTTTCATTATGTCCGCCCGTTCGTTCAATGTATCATCATGCGAATCGAGTCGTAGGTCGGGGAGAGTTATGTACCTATTGAAGTCGAGTTAGTACGCTGATCAAGAACATGATAACGCGACAACATAATATTGGGGAATTGAGGTCAGACAAGGCTGAAACTAAACAAATCGACATCGTGTATTCGGAAAGAGGAATTCCTAGATTTGTCGGATTTTTCATCACTCCTCAGGTGTGTAGTGTGAAGAAGCCATGATGGTAACGGGAAAAGCACGGCTTACCTTTTAAATTGAGACTCAACAGCATGTATGCGGAGTGAGAGAATGTGTGGCGGAAACTGTCCGTTGAATTAGCGTCGCACAGGTTGATAGCAGCAAACAGGAGCATGTCGAGATGATTTGCTCAGGGTAATTCTAGAGTCTTAAGATATCCCCATGATGTAGTAAGTTTTGGATTGTTCACATGTTGTTTCTTAATCACAGCAAAGGGCCGTTGGATGTTGATCGGGATGCAGAACTTACAAAGACATGCAGCCTGGTTGAAAAATCAACCAGAAGTGAGCAGCATCAACGCTGCGGGCAATTCTCCCGACATTCGTTGGGCTGCACTCGAACTCTCGAAACAAATGACAACTTTGAGGTGGAAGAGTTGAGGAAGAAGCGAAGGAAATGCGCAAATTTGGCTTCGTGAAATATTACAGCGCCAATTGATTCCACTTCGGAAATTTTTTGCGAGGTTGCGACCAGCTGGTCTCACAGTCTTGCAGCTGAGTGGCTGAGGGCTTCTAGGGCTTTCAGGGTGGAGAGGCTGTGGCAAAAAGCATGCGCCACATATCGCTCCAGTATCCACTCGCCCAATCTTATCGCACCTTTAAGGGTCCCCGTCGTCACCCGCCCTCTCCGGTCTTGTTCCCATCTCACTTACACCTGATACGAGATCTACTCTCAACTCCTTTGCAGGCACCTGCAAAAATACATCACGATGGTCGCCTCTTCGGCAGGCCTTTGGGCTCCCGCAGCTCTGCGGATAGCTCGAAGTGCCGTACACAGGGCGAGTAAGATTGTCCGGACCAAGTTGGCCAACGCCACTAGGCCTGTGAATACCGCACTCGAGCCCGTCTTCATACGAAACACAAACCCACGACAACCGATTCATCCCAACGCTTTCTTGCGCCAGGCCAAGAGTCGCAGATGGAACTCAAACTCGGCGTATCAGAATATCAATGCTGCCGTCCGTCGGTTCATCAGCACCGGTAGGCTCGAAGGCACTCCGAGAATCGACCGTACCAAGTTCTTGAAAACCAAAGTCGGCCGATCTATATCTCAATTCTCCGGTCGCGCACCCTTTGCCAGCACTTTGAGGCCCAATCTGACGGGCGGTGCTCTACCTCGCACCGCTGGAGGGTACGGTCTTGGATCGGGACGTGTTGGGGGTGCTCGATACTTCTCTCACGCACCTGCAGCTCAAGCGCAAGTCGTGCAGAATGTTTCTTCTGCTGTGAGGGCTTTCTGGCTTTCGGGGTCGAGGGCTCAATTCGATGGTATGACTTCGCGTGGGGAGCGACGCTACCGTGCGGTATCTGCTGTGCAAGATGACGCCACACGCAAAATGGCCGCGGTCACTCGTCCCATCCCTGGGTCCTATGTGGACTTCCGACTCAACCCCACAATCACTGCCCTCAGCCCCCTGGCGGCTGCGTTCCCTTACACTCCCGCCGGTGTCAAGGCTCCGGTCTTCGATGCTACAAGCCTGAACACCGACGGCTTTATTGACGTCCTATCCGGAGACTTTGCCCGTGCGCTTCAAGATCTGACGACATTACTGGGTGACATCAAGAAACTATCGTCCCTTGGTGACCTACCAATTAATCTTGAAAAGGACCATGTTCTGCGTGTCCGCTTCCCTGGCGTCGACGCTGACACTGTCGAAACACTACTGGACGATTTGGGTTTGACAAAGGGCGTCGTTCACGAAGACCCCGAATTCAACGCTGAGACTGGCGTAGAAGTAGCGCTCAGATTCCCGTTTGCACCTGACTCGAAGGCTAGTGAGGCAAGTCCCTTCACTTCACCAGGTGGATCTTTGCGATCTGAAGATAGTTATCCGGCAGAGCACGAGCTATTCGAGGAGTTCGATGACTTGAGCGAGATAGCAGACAACCCGCGGCTATCCTGGAAATCTTTGGAGGGGTACGAGTCCATGTCTCCTCCATTCAGCTCGGGTCAGCATTGTTCGGAGGACTTTGAGGGCCTAGAAGGCGTGTATAGATTTATGGAGGAATGTGAGCGTGCCCGCGGACATTTCCACGGTTGATGAGTTTGTATTTATGGGCGTTGGAATGTGATACCAGAATGAATCAGGCCTGGTGATTTTGATATGAAGCGCAGGAATATCCACACTCTTTACCGTCAAATACTTAGTACTGGTCGATACATTAATAAGGCAGTACCAATTCCATATGTATTTAAACAAAAACCAATTTGCTAGATGGACCTATTGAAGGCAGTCGAATGTTTGTCGAACCATGTTGCATCTGCCCAGTTTTTTCGGTCTTATTAAGCTTTACGAGTGCTCCGTACTTCCTCACGAGGGAGGATCGTAACGATGCTCTTTTGAAGCCTGAGACGTAATGGAGCTTCGGGTTGAATCCTCAGTGCCCGCTTAAGCTAAGATCGCTGCCCAAAGGATTCTGTAGCATCTGGCGCCAACTACGTAGAAGCGTCCCCTCCGGAAGTCTACTCAACATATTTATCTGTTCCATACAACTCTTCGAATCTCTGGTGTATTGGACGTTACAAGTTATGATGCCGCGGCCAATGGTGACATCGGCGCCTGGGGTAGATTTGTCTTTAAGACGGCATCTGCGGCACAATTTAGCTATCCGTTAGCTGTAGCATAGAAGCATATGCCAACGGGTTAATCAGTTCTGCCCGTGAGGGCGTTGGCTAACTTACGCTTGCGTGTGCTAAGAAATGCGTTAAATCAAGCTGGCATGGATGGATTAATCGCTATGTACCGACAAAACCCTGCGTCTGACAGACCCGATAGCGTATTCCAAGGCTTAATAATCGCGATTGAGTTACTTACGATATGACCATGCCCCAAAAATTGGTGTGGAAATCATACGTCATACGCACATTACGCTATGAAGAATGTCAAGATGAAGGTAAAGGTCTGGCTTGAGTTCACGCTATCCAGTTACTTAACAAGGGGGAGTCCAACAGTATCCCAACATAGAAAGGAAATCCCCACCAGCTACCCTCCACGGCCAATTTGTGATTTTTTTTGGGGGGGTTTGTTGTCTGCCCGTTGCACTGTTCGCGTGTCACGCATGACGAAACAGGCCCGGATAACACTTCTTCCCAGTTAGTCGGGGGCTTTTGAGACAGCACGAGCGAACTCGAAATCTGTCTGCAGAGAGACGCGACCAGCCCAGCCCCAAGAAGCAGTAGCCCCCGCGCTACCGCGACCTTTTCCGCATCCAATCGATTCTCTTACCCACACCTCCGGGTTTGCTTCACTGGCATAGTAGCATGGAACCACTGGGCCAAGCAAAATGGCAGACAATTGTCGGAAGTGAGTTGGATTCCCATCGGCCTAGTCCGATACGCTGGCTCCGGAGCAAAGTAGCATCTGCCGAGGTCGAGAGTGTTGATCAGAATTGTCCCTGCATAGGGGCTCAACTCTCTGCTGGCATATTGCTCTTACTATCGCGCTTATCTCCTTCAGAAGGAACCCAAGAATTGATGGCACAGCACTCGCGCTCTGCCGGGCTGCTCGGATAACTCGGTTTAACCGCCGCTTGCCCCTGGCATTTTATGGGAGTGCCCGAGATGCGGTACTCAATTGACCAGCATCCCGGTTGTGTTTCAACTTGACTGGAAAGTAAGTTGGTCCTCACCTTGGGGAGTGGTTTGTCCACGCAGCAAAGAGAGGTTTCCCACAAAAGACATCTAAAAGATACATCTGTTGGTGCCGGCAATTCCTTGGGATTGAATGCCGGCGAATTGGAGTCGTTAGGACTTCCAAAACACAAGGGCGGTTTCACATCATGCCCAGGATGCAATAATAACGCGATTCGACACAAACGCGGCAAAGGCAGATTTAAGCCATACCCGGGGCACACAGTGAAGCAGTTCGACCTAAGCCCGGGGAAAACAGTACTGAGAACGCTTCGTGGACTGCAAGCGTGTTAGTAGCCAGTACAGATTATTGATGTTCGGAAATACTCACAATCGTCACCGACTGGAAGTAACAAGACCGCGGATTAACACCTGGCCAATGCAGTACCTTTGCTCATGGTATAATAATGAGTGCAGCGACCCTCGAATTGTGCATAAGAATGAGGCGTCCTGTTCATTAACATTGGAATTGCCGTGCCCGTTTCAACACCAAAAAAAGAGGTCCCGAAGTTGGATGCCTATAAATAGAAATTAACTGGTGTGTCCAAAGGTAAGGGAGAGTTGTTCTGGCACTAACAACTCAGTCGTAAAGTGACGTGAAACGCCGACCTTCTGCCACTTTTCTCTATGCCCATCTCTTCTGAACACATAAATGGCGCCACGGCCGACACATCAATGACTGATCGTTCATGCCATGCATACATGTCATCGTTCGAATGGCAGGATCCATGCCAGAGGCAGTTTCTCACTGTCGTGCCCAGGACAAACACCCCAGCCCACCGCGGTGACTGGGAAGGCCTTTTAATCAACCAGGTCGTGCCAAGGACCATGACGTCGGGAAACAACCTTTGTACTCCGCGACTCCGGGGCCTTTTACTGTCCTGCCCAGGACAATCATTGAATTGCGGATAGGACATAATGGAGGCTGATGGAGCCCACGAGCGCCTGATAGCCTCCAAGCGATCTGCTGGCTTTCGGAAGGCTGAGGGGTAAATATAGCCTGCCTATATGGATGTGTGAGCTTAACGGATCACAGGGGAAGAAGGTATAATGTGCGTACCACCGCGATAGTTAGTACCATAGAGTCTCGTAGCTATTGTGGGCAACTCCCACGTACGTGCGGATAGCAGGGTGTGGTGGAGAACATCATCGATACATATGTAGACCGGATCCTCAGGTTTGAACAAGATGCCTCAGGGCGGAAGTCCCTCCAAAGAGGGTCAAGTCGCATCGCGACCAAAAGCCGGAGCAGACTGCATTGTCATGCTGTCTAACCAAGCTGTGTCGGATGTAGGGGCAGGTGTGCGGGGAACGATTCTCAAGGAGAGTTCATGACAGTCGAGGAGAACTTTCGAAGGCGCTTGTCGAAGGTTGGCAGGCTGTCCACTTATACCTCTTGCTTGCCTTGGGCACGGATCACAACTGGCTCTGCGTACCTAGGTACCTTAGGTAGGTCAGCCCGTGAGATGGAGGTCCTATACAAAGTACTTACCTAGTAGGTACCTAGGTTACTGCTCGTCTCCATCTCGGGGCCAGAGTTTCCCCGCTCTGCAGTCTATACGCCCCGACGGGTACGTACCTCACCCAACCTTGGACCCGATCTCCCTTGCTGTACATCCACGCGTGACACGTACCTAGCTACGATGTGCGGGCATACATACCCCATCATGAATGCGGCGGTCGAGTCCACCTTCAGCCACATCCACTCTCAACGACACAGTCATCTTGGCAGCCAACCTCCCAGAGAAACAACATAGGTGAAGTGCATACGACTGAATACAACTTTCCTTTGAAAAAGCCTTCTTGCGTTCTAGAAGATCTGTCCTCAAAGTTGTTTACGCCAGGTATGCCACCTACATACTCTTAGAATCGCCCAGTAATTATTTGGCAAGCAATGACAATGCCGGATTAATGACCTGGGTACCTCACCAGAATGAACTCAGTGTGTTCGCCCTCATATGTTGAGATCAGTATGAAGAAAACTCTTCACATTCCTTTGTTATGGTAAATCTACGAAACGATCGTCACTTGGCTCAACACGCAACCAAGCAATTCGTTGCCTATCTACATGACACTTAAAATACCGTCCTCAATTGTCCTAGTCGTAGCGGTATAAGGGAGAGAAGCCTCTGTCCAGGAATTGCTTCTCACTGCTGGGAAGCTTGCTAGGATTTTCCATAACCTCTGTAATGATCTCACTGCTTACCTCAACGGAATCCGCTGGCACGCTGCGGTCAGGCTCCTCGTGTTGCGCAGCTTTGCCTCCGATCCAGCCATCGACGACATCGAAGTGCTCATCAACCACGTTGAGCAATTTCGCGATCCACTGGTCCTGTAAGTCGCGTCGATCAGGAGGCTCGGCAGCACGTGGGTAAGCTGGGCGATCCGGCTTGAAGAGAGTCAGACGATAAGAATATTGACTGCCTTTTTTCTCAACTTTGGTGAGAAATAGGGCCAGTCCGGCCCGGAAGCATGTTTTCTCCCAAGCAATAGGAGTGGTTTGGTTCTTCTTGTTGGCGTTCAGTCTGAGCGTATCGATGTCGAAGAACCAGGGGGTAAGAAGGCCGACTACAGTGGACTTGATGCCAGAATTGTCCTTCCTGAACTCAGCGCAGGCATACTCAAGAAACTCTCGGACTGTGGCGTAGAGGCGAGATTTGTGACCGGTCGGGTGGTGCCACTCTACGCGTGACGTGTGGTTCAGAAAAGCCACTGGCGCCAAGAATAAAGAGAAATTCGAGCCATGGGCCTTCTCGGTCAGGGCGAGCCAACTGAGATACTTGCGAACAGTGACGGGATCTGACTGATCATGCGGATACATCTGTTGGATCTCCTCTTCGGCCTTGACTGTGTTTGTAACGCCGAACAGTTGTTTTCGAATGGTGACTTCGCCTAAAACAGCAATGTCGTACGTGCTGAAGTGAGAGGGAGGCCAGAGGCTGGTGCTTACGTACAGGCCCCGCAATCTATTCGTGAGGTCAACGTTCTTGGGAGCAACAAGAGTACGGACACCTCGCGTGGGTCTCGCCGAAGCGACGTCGTCGATCACCTCGATCCAACGGTCAACGACATCTGTAAGCCTGGAAGTTCTAGTCGCAGTATTTCGTTTACTGCTAGTTACCAGGAAACGGCGTCTAGCGCCTACGCAAACGGACACAAGCTGGCTGATCAGCCGAGGTTCCAGTAAGTAGATGGAGTTCTATGCCGAAAATACAAGGAACCAGAACGCTCCATCGCCTCTGATGCGTCGATAAACGTCCGCGTCTAATCGACGTCAGTGCTCGATAACAAAAAATAATTATCTTCGTTATGAAATAATGGACAGTATCGATTTCTGTCACATGCGCCAATGCAGACAAGATCATGAAAAAGAGCTTACTGAATGACAAGTTAGTTCAGATCCAGTAGTCAGTATCATCGAAGACTTCGAGCCTACCATTGCATGCAAACGACCATGAGGATGCTAACACGGTTCACGACATTGTTGTGCACAGTCCGCACGTCAGTTTTGGGGTCATCGTACAAGGAGATGAGAGCGCCATAAATGTGGTCTGCGTAATTGTCGAACACATCCTTGTCATCGCTAAAGGTGAAACCTTCTAGGAGGGAGATACCAGCCTCCAACTTCGGTTGGATAAACTCCATTGTGGCCACTTCGTGTCAAGGTCCTAGGGCGAAGTTGTATCAATCACCATGGCAAAATAGTTCTCTGGGAAGAACCAAGTCTCATTGAGTCAACTGGATCTCAATTTATAGGGTGCCGGAGAACTGAAGCATTCGGATGCAATACTTACAGGCGAACAGGACGCGATCGTGAAACAGGGATTAGTATGGGGAGACGTGGTAGATAACCCTTTGGCACAAAATCGCGATTTCCGGGTGCGTAGATATGCAAGGGGACGAGAACAATGTGTTGCAGATGGATTGGAAGATGGAGGATAGCTGAGAAGAGCAAGATGGGCTGAGTTGAAGTCATGGAGCGATGAAGGTAGAAGAGCGGGCAAACAGATAAGAGTGTGGATTACGCAAAGGGTCTATCAAATTAACACAGAGTTTGTGTCTTGTTGGTCGTCCGCCCAACGGCATGGACCGAGGTTGAAGGGCAGTTGTCGGGTGAACAGAAGGGACGGCATAGACTGGTGCCGATAGCCTGGCTACCGCAAATACGGTGTGTTGGCATAAATTAAAGAAGAGAGCTAACTTCGGAGGAGGATAGAATCAATGAGCGGAGAGGCTGAGATGGACAAGTTATCCTAGCAGTTAGGTACTACTAGGAGTTGAAAACATAGCTAAGGAGTGGAATGGAAGCATATCCGATGATGCAACCAATTGTCGGAACCAATTATTGATTCATGTACTAACATCATCGCAACAGGCCGGCCAGTTACGCACCTGCCTATGCCAGGCAATTTATTCAAACCACGGTGGGTCACCGCAACCAAAGCTACAAGATATAATGTTTGGTGTAAGTAGAATCATGTTGGATTTGGCGCGAATTTCAGAAAAGAATTATTGGTGTCTGAGGCATTGGGAAACCGAGTCTTCTGCTAGTGTTTTCAACGTCCAAGCCTCCAGATACGCACAACCTACGACCATGATACGTTTTAGGTGAGGACATGCAGAAGTTGGATTTTTACCTACATTGAAAAGCTTATTGCATTGGCTCGCATCTTATATGCGAAGTCTGTACGAGTGTAACGAACATAATCTGAGCCGCTAGTCACCTGAAGAGTACGTATCAATATACACACGTATATACAATTT
Source organism: Xylariaceae sp. FL0016 (assembly GCA_022578815.1). Classification (NCBI taxonomy): domain Eukaryota; kingdom Fungi; phylum Ascomycota; class Sordariomycetes; order Xylariales; family Xylariaceae; species Xylariaceae sp. FL0016. The sequence continues at coordinate 62,309 of MU388754.1, forward strand.
ACTTGTCTACCATGTTATCGGAATGATATCAACAAGCACGGCAAGGCAGTGTATTAAACCAGGGCTACTCTGGACGCGGAAACACTCCCCACGTGAGCTGCCGTGCCATATTCAAAGTCCATATATACGCGAGAATCCATTCGTGGCTATTGGATGCGTTCGAGGCAGTAAGTTCTGGTTTCGACTCATGTCTCTCGTGCTGGCTCTATCGATCAAGGAACACAAGAGTGAAGTGTTGTGGTATCTACTCTGAACGTATGTGGATCGCATTTATGAGGCTTTTTGACCTGCCCAATCACCATTTGTCTGGCGTAGGATCTACCAATACCTGATCCCCGATCTTTATAGTCGGGAACTGCACATGTGGAGCTTCCGCGATGGCGTCTGAGTTGAGAAACGGCCCAGGCACATGGCACATATGAGTACCGAAAAACACCTTTCCATCAAATCTCCTTGTCTTAGCTAGCGTAACGAAGGGTTCCTCACTCTTGGCTGCCGTCGATTGGTTGATGCAAACCATGTGACATCTCCTGCATGCACCCAGCATTTTGAATTTTTGCGTTCCAATGTGCAGCCTAGACCAGTGGTCTTCGGAGTAAGCCAGCGATTCGGATTCCAGTGTAGATGATCCCATCACGATGTTAGCACGGAAGACCTCTGCAGAGACGGGAAGGCCGCCTCGCTGAAGGATTTCTCTATTCAGTGCATCCAGGCTGGGGAGGCTGATAGCAAGGATAGGACTCTCGTTTGATAGCAAGATTCGGCTCTTCTCGGACTCCGAGTCCGAATCTGGCGGCGTTGACAAGCCGGGTAATTGTGGATTATGGATCTGATGGGCGGTGAAGCTGCTTTTTTGATGTCTTTGGAGATGAGCTTTAGCGTGACGCATACTCGTGCCGTGCCCACCCGGTGGAAATCGAGCAAGGGCACAGGGGACCCCTAAGAAATCTGAAAAGAAGTCGTTGACTTCACTGGATTTGTAGATCTGCGCCGAGATCTCTTCACCGCAGACGCGGGATGCCACTAGCCCAAATGCTTCCTTCTTGTGGAATACATTGGGATTCGCCGATAGTGGAACTTGCATTTCGTGGAGTACACCTCCCGACAACTGACAGGAGACTCTCATTTGACCAGAGATAAAATCAATCACGGGTCGAATAAGCGCCATCCGTGGGTGTCGTTTTTGACTGAGTGCCTGGCCCGTTCCTCGATGGATCAAACACCATTCTCTGTCCCACGCCAAACCTTCTGGGCGGACTTCCCACGGTACCTCTTTGGGAACCCGAAAGCCTCCACAACTCTTGATCGGATAGATCATAATCGCCTCAACGTGTAGATCCGATGATTCCTGTTGTACTTGGAGCTCTTTTTGCGAGGTTGGCATGTGCTTGATCTGAGATCGATAGAATTCGTCGATGAAGCTGATAAACTTATCCGCGTCTGAGATAGTACTCATAGCTCCCATGCTCACTCGGATGACTCCTGTTGGCTTACCGCTCATGATATCGTTCTCATTTCCACACCGAAAGCCAGCGGAGAAGTTTTGCTTCATCTCCCAAGGCTCAAGTCCCAGAGCGCAAACAATCCCGCCAGGATTACAGAGCCCCCCTGTGCGAACGTGAAACTTCTTTAAGCTGGCCAGCTTCTCAAATTCGGTCAGACTGACCCAAGCCCCAGCTTGATTTCTCAGGTTGAATGCGACCACGGGACCGACCCCAGGCCTGTCATGCGTGACATTCGAAATTGACGAGTAAATAGTACATACCGCCTCGCCGTTCCCATGTTGAAGTTTACGCAGCCCATTGAACAGCCTCCGAGTCAGAAAGGTGGTGTGGGAAGAAACATGCTTCATAGAAACAAATAAATTCGCGTGTATATCGAGCGCCGAATCTAGGGCAATAATGCTGTGAATGGGCAAGGTACCATCTTCCAAGGCTGTGTGTAGGCTCTGCGTCTTGGGGGCATGCCATTGCTCCTTGATACACGACACCATATCGACAGTGCCGCCGCCAAAGTACCGGCGATGACGGAATGCATGTACAGCTTGCCGCCTGACTAAAAGCCCGCCCAGGTCGGGGAACCCGAACATCTTATAAAAGCTGAAGACAGTAAAGTCAGGTGCGGTTTCAGAACTGCTGAGGTCTAAAGGTGATGTGGTCGCGAGCGCCGCGGCATCAAGCAGTGTGTAGACTGATTGGGGCATGGTTGATTCGCGATCACGTAATATCCCGGACCACTCCATAGGGTATCGTTTCCCATCCAAGTTGGATTGGGCAGGATAGGCAAATAGGATGGGCTCGGATTGAGCACCGGTATCGGCTAAAGGGGATGTTCCATCCAGCCATTTGTTCAAAATATCGTCACTCAAGCACAGACTGTTCTTAGCCTCCTGTCGTACGCCTACTAAACTGGTATGGCATGCTTGATGGTAGAGATATTTGAAGCCATTGGGAAGACTTCTGAATGCCTCTGAGACTAATTTGATACCCGCTGTTGCGTTTGCAACGAATACGAGGTCAAACTCAGAGGGGTCGGCATTAAAGAATTGCAACATGCGAAGCCTCACATCTTCGATCCTTGATGTGGACGTCTGCGAGGAAGAAGATGCAGAATGGGGGTTGCCGAATAAATTTGAAGTCATATCAGCGGCAAATTTTTCCACCAAAGACCTGGGGTAAAGCGTTGTCCCAGCATGGTCGAGATAGACTTCATCTGTTTCATAGTTGGCTATCCAGAAGAAGTGATACAGAGCACAGGATTCTTACCATGTAGCATGGGAAATTCATCTTGCCGAAGAGCCTCGATACGGTCATTATATGCTCGGTTTTCTTCGTCCGTCATCTCGATGGTAAGGGGAAGCGAGCGAAAGACATGGAGGCTGCTGTCACGGGCAAGGCTCTCGATATTGGTATTACGGTGATCAGAGGGGTCAGCAGGAAGCTATCGTGAAACGAAAGAACCACAAAGCAGTGTACCACATGCGAAATGTTGGATCATTTTGGTATCAAAGAAAGTGCAAGCACTGATAGCCGATTACATGTCAAGAGTGGGATATTGTCGACTCCCTTGACTTGGCCAGTGGCAATTACATTCATGGCCAGCAGTCACTGTTGCACGGCGGCAGCTGACAGACAGGCCGTCCCCTATCGCAGTTCAAGGGACTCCATTACCGGAGTTCGCCCTGTTCCATACATGGAGATTTTGTCGTATGTGGTCAAAGCTTAGAGCGGACCACGAAGGCCAAGAGTGGGATGAAGGCGCACACGAACCGTGCACTCGCGCTGTCAAGCCCCACGTACGCCACAGTACTTCACCCTGGCGCGGTTCCAGCCATCTCCTTTCTGGCGCGCGTTAGAAGGCCCGTGAGCCCGCGCCGAAGAAAAGGTGTGGGGCCACTTAACGCGACTTCCTCGCGTCGTGTAGCCGCGCTCCATTTTCCATATGTTCCATACACCTGCCTGTAGACATCCGACTCGTCATTCTTCGCCCTTAACTGTTTTATTGCATTGTTTGCGCTTTTCTTGCATCTGCGACTTCCATTCGGTATCTATTGCGTCTACACTATAGACAATGGCTGCAAGTACGCTGGGAAAGCGAACCAGGAGTTCGGGTGATGCTGGTAAGAACGATGAATATCATGACTCTGAGGAAGCAGACACTAACTCCGACTTCAAGCCTTGGTCGAGCCTCCCGCAAAGCGAACAAGACGTCAGACTCGCAACTCCCCGATTAATAATGAGAATGCGGATCCAGAAGCATTTGCTGTCAGGGACGAGTCCAGTAACCCAGCATTCAACGAGGAGATCACAGAGGAGTCGATACCCAAAACCCCCTCGAGACGAGCCAACCGTGCGAAAGGCAGCAAGCAAGGTAATAGTCCTTCTTTCTGTCCAATGAAGCAGTATCCTAACACAAAAGCAGTCGATTATAACCCTATTACCCCAAGTACCCCCCGCTTTCGAGATGCTCTTGCTAGAGTACCCATTACCCCTCGTCACCGGGTTATGTCGGCCGGAAAGATCTCAAAGAGGCTTACGCCCCAGACGCCGTTTTCACCGACCGCTATACAAACTATCTACCACCATGCACGGCAGCTGTTCTCTCGAAGCGCTGATCCGGGTCAATTAATTGGACGCGATGACGAACGTAAACATCTCGTCGATTTTCTGCAACGGTGCAAGAATACCAATCCTAGCGGCTGCATTTACATTAGCGGCCCCCCGGGTACTGGCAAGAGCGCAATGGTCAATGAAGTCACTCAGGGCGTAGTTGACAAGACCGCTGTGCGGAAGGCATACATCAATTGTATGAGTATCAAGTCACCCAGGGACTTCTACGAGACGCTTCTCGATCAAATTGGCGATGAAAGCGAGGTCGCCGATGGAGATGCAGCTGCAGTCGTTCAGGGACTATTCGTGCCACGAAAGAAGTCGTCCGAGGTATATGTGGTGGTCTTGGACGAGGTTGATCACATCCTTAAATTGGATTTGGAGAGTTTATACAAGATGTTCGAGTGGTCGATGCAGAAGACATCACGGTTAGTGTTGATCGGCATTGCCAACGCCTTGGACATGACGGATCGCTTTCTACCACGACTCAAGTCCCGGAATTTAAAACCCGAACTCCTGCCATTTCTCCCCTATTCTGCAGCTCAGATCAAAGCGATCATCACTACTCGACTAAGGACCCTGGTGCCCGATGGCAGTCCTTTGCCTTTCATTCATCCCGCGGCGATTGAACTATGCTCCCGAAAGGTGGCTAGTCAGACCGGAGATTTGCGCAAGGCTTTTGAGATTTGTCGAAGAGCTATTGACCTTGTGGAAATGGAGACGAAACAGAAGCACGAGGCGGAAGTCAAAGAGCAAATGCTGCTTGCGACACCTTCGAAGAAACCGTTGGGAGAGAACATCAATTTTAGCTCTCCGTCTAAAAAGTCATCTGACAAGAGTATTTCGGCCTTACTGGCAGCTTCATTGAGCACGTTGACAATCGAGAGCGCACCTCGGGTCAGCATCGGGCACTTGAACAAAATCACTACTGCCGTGTTCAGCAATGGGACGAATCAGCGACTGAAAACTCTCAATCTCCAACAGAAGGCTGCTTTGTGCTCTCTGACAGCATTGGAGAAGCGCAATCGGGCCTCGAAAGCGTCAAACATCTTGTCTACGCCATCCAAGTCGCAGTCTGCAGCCCCAACCGTCAAGGCTCTGTACGAGACATACACCTTGCTCTGCACTCGAGATTCGGTGCTTCATCCTCTCTCTAGCTCGGAATTCCGGGAAGTGGTGGGCAGTCTAGAGACTTTGTCATTGGTCTCTGCCGTAGATGGCAAGACGGGGTCTCTCGCCATGTTGCAAACACCAAGCAAGCGAGGAAAGCGATCTGGCTTCGGAGTTGGTGTGGGAATAGGGGACGAGAAGAAAGTGGCTAGTTGTGTAGGAGAAGGGGAGCTTGCACAAGCCATTGAGGGCCTGGGTGTTGATATCTTGAAGAGCATTTTGAGCGGCGAGGCGTTGGATTAGAGATGTGCTTGTATAAGATGTGATTTTGCATGGCCGGCGGTGCATAGAATGGTGTTTATGGGATTCTGTACTATACCCGAGGAAGATGCATTTGATCAAGGCGTCTGGAACGCTTTACGGTAGTGGTTGAGTAGAGAGACATAATGTAATTCATCCATACTGGCTTCACGCCCGCATACATCAGCGTCTTCACAATGTGCAACATTCCCTGACCTACATTTCGACTCTTGTGTACTTACGCAGGTCGTTATTCTGCGGCCTTTTGGTGTACATGTAGGTACACTACTATCTCGTAGGTCATAGGTGACCAGACTACTATCACAAGTAACCTTAGCATTTGTAAAAAAATCCTGCCCAATCTGATGAGAGAGAAAAGGCTGGGCAGACGCAAGCTGGGAAGAGCTAAGCTTTTGAGCCGAGACTGCCAATCCTTTTGGCGTTCAGGGGATCCTGGCGCGATCTCTCGATTGAGCAGCCGGCGCGGCCACGCGTGACACATCGATGGTTTGTGCATAGAAAAACAAAAAGCACAGTCCGGCGATGCCCCCACCTCTTCCACACGAACCGCCAGCCGACCCGACCAGCAGCTTGGGACAGGGCAGAGCAGGTACACCGTTCAAGTCCATTGCAGGTAGTCTGAGAGGTTACCTTACGTACAGTAGTAGAACGAGCACTCAAACGATGTGCACAAATGGTCTTGTTTTCTTACTTGACCTCATATATCAATCGCCTCGAGTCTGCGTCATGCCCTCCATATACCACCTATGTATCATGAGTGAGTTCATCTCTATTATTAGAAAAATCGAAGATCGAAATCCATGAGCACGTCGCTCTCTGTTGGTGGATCGAGTGTTTCAAGGAAGTACTATTTTAGAGCTGTACATAAAGTTGCCGAGGAGAAAACGGCGGCGCGACGGCAAATGGCCCGACACGATGCTGTTAATGCCTTGCAAGATCGGCACTGGTCTGGCACGAATGGCCAATGTCTCTGAGGAGGGCTCGGTGAGGGTTGTTCTTCTCTTTGTGTGTCAAGGCCATCTTAATTATTAAGCCCTCTCTCTCACGAGCGCGCGAGTAGTTCAGTGGTAGGCGACTTGGAACTCGGAGCTGCTGCACTAATTACGCGGCCTTGCCGGTGCGCATGCGAGCTCTGTCACAGCGCCAGGGGAGGGGCTCGTAGCCAACATAAGTACATAGTATGTAGTGCTTTCATGCAATACTACTGGTACCTTGAATTCTCTGTTCCGTCGCACCATCATGGCTGTGGACTATGATGAGAGAGACATGGATGGTATTGTTCACAATCAACTCTCACGATCACTACTGTGTCTCTGATGACATCAAATACTTGCTCGTGTCTGCACCGATCTGGGAGGGTTCTCATCAAGAAGGTCACCGTCACACAATGCTGTCCGGAACCTTTTCTCCAGTGGGTTGAATTAGGAGGACAGGCATGAGGAGGAACTTATGTATCACCTACCTACCTAATGTATAAGGTTAGTTCTAAGCTAGGTAGGTAGCTTAGGAGGCGTGTAAATATTTCCCAGCCGTTGCAAAGATATCCAATAGCGACGTGTCTACGTGTCTATGTACGTGTTTCCTGTTGTTCGTCTCGCATCCATTACACTAGTGGCCCCTTGAGACGCTACATAGTACCTATTGTGCAGCGGCGACGCATACCCGTCTGAGCCGCCGAGGAGGACTCGATACAGCGCGCTTGTTAATAAGCCAGGCTTCTATGAGCATCACCTGCATGCCTTGCCTGTAGGAGGTATGTGTGTGGTAGGATAACTCTATCTCTCTTAGTGGAGTCTTGAGGATAGATATTGAGACCACCTGCTTGACACGTCTCGGTTAGGTACCTGCTTGGATTTATCTGTTGGACCCTGTCGGACAACGGTACCAACCTAATGACCAGGTGAAGGAACAGAGGGTAGGTAACATCTGGTACCATCAATAAAAAGGTTAAGTAGACGGTATTAGCGCCCGGCACCTGCATCGAGGCGTCGAGACGGCGGGCGGGAAAGGGAAGACTGTTAGAAACCGAAACGTTGTACCTATCCGGGGTCAATTAACCCCGCGAGACTGCGCACTAGCTAGGCTAGAATTGGCCCTGGCTCTGCCCGGGCAGGGTGCCTAAAGGCTGCTAGCAATCTCCCATTGTACCTAACCTATCTACCTACTTACTTACCTAAGTAGTCTCACTACAGCTGTGTAGCGACCACCAACTGCCCATCCCACCTTCTTGGGGAACGTCGACGACTATTAAAAGCACGAGGCATATCTCTTGGCACCCGTTCCTAAGCAACTCCCATACCAAGTCTTTACCAAGCCCCGAGCCGCTTGGCACATGCAACACTCGAGATACGGCAGAACATTCTACATCTTCCACTGCTTGCAAATAAGCATTTTGTACCTTGCGCCTGCTGCTAGCACGACAGCACAATACATATCAGCATTATATACCGTCCAATAGGCGTTCTGTCCTTTGTCTTTTGTAGTGCTCTTGCCATTGGAAGCTGCACCGTCCAAACCGATCTACATCGCGACCTCCGCTTCCCTTACGTACTTACAACGACTCAGCACCGCCGCTGGCTGCTCACGCGCGCCCGCCTTCAGTCGGCCCTCATCGACCACCACCTCCATTCCACTACCCGCGCCGTTATCGCGTCCCGTACCGACCTCTGCCCGTCTATAATCCCTCAACAATCGATCACAAGTAAACATTACTGACGACGACGACAACAACAACAACAACAACAACAACAACAATAACGACAACGATAACAACGACGACGACGACGACGACGACGGATGCCGTGTAGTGTCATGCAAGACACGCACGTCGTTGTCGAGAGAGCACGCTGAATAGATGGGTACCACTCCCGCCAATGTTGCCAACTTGTCGTCCGACGACCCGCCGCCCAAAACCTCGTTTTTCGCACGCCTCGCGTCCCCTCTTCGCTCGCGGTCTCGTAACCTCGCCGATTTCCACATAAAGCTCAAAGAGCCGCATCGCCAATACTCTGCCGGCGACCATGTCAGGGGCTGTGTCATACTTTCCGCCGTCAAGCCCATTCGCCTTACCCATCTCACTGTCTCCCTCCATGGGTTTGTTCGCGTCTATAAAAATGCTGGCGCTGCCGCCCAGTTGGGCCCCGTCAACCCAGCTCTAGCGTCTCACGATGGTAATCGGAAAGTTAGGTATCACGGCAATGGGCACGCATCCTTATTTCAGGACGAACAGGTTTTATGCGGTGAGGGCAGACTCGATTCGTCTAGGTGGGAGTTCGAGTTTGATCTATTATTTCCGGAGGAGGGCTTGCCCAGTAGCATTGACGTATGTTCTTCCGTGGGACAATACCCGACGTAGTGCAGCATTGTTAACCACTCAGGCAGTTCGAACGGGGTACGATATCTTATACAGTCACTGCTACCTTGACACGACCGACCTCGATAGCCCCAACCTCCTCATGCGAGACGAAGGTCACGCTGATCGAAAAAGTGGACATTGGGTTGCTCACACCACCGAGAGAAAGGAAAGTCTTTCTGCAGACGCTGAAGAAGCGACCGAAGAGAAGGAAGCCGGCAGCATCTACTGTTGCAGCCTCCGCCAGACTTCAACCGCCACCAACGGAGACGTCGGAGCCCGCATCCGACCGAGACTCTACCAGAGCTAACGAGAATTCCAATTCTAATTCCAATGACAGCTCGGTGAACGTGGGTGAACCGATGCCCACGACAGCCGGCCCAGTGAGCTTGCCACGAAGCCCAAGGCCTATCGACGTGCAGAGTGAAGTCAGCGGCGAGAGTGCAGTCAGTAATAACAGTGGTTCAAACAGTGGGCGGGGTTTGGACGCCAGCGGAGAGTCGCTCTCGGGGAGCAAGAAATCTGGTGGTGACACAAGAGAGATCACCGCGACGGTCGAAGTCCTTAAGGGTGGCTGTTTGCCTGGGGATCTGGTACCGGTCAAGATAAGAGTCGAGCATAATCGCTATATGAAAAGCTTGCATGGAATCATCGTCACCTTCTACCGCCAGGGCAGGGTTGACTATGCTCCGCCTTTGTCGCTCTTTGCGGATGTATCCAAGGAGGATGCCAAGCAGTTGGACACAGAAGAATACTATCCAAAGTCGAGGACTGGCCTTGGTGGCCTATCACTATCTTCTGTCGGATCATGTAGCGTCTTTCGGAAAGACCTCTCTCAGGCAGTTGCGCCTCTGATCATTGATCCGGCCACTCTCACAGCAACCATCACGACATCCATCAGAGTTCCTGAAGATGTTTTTCCGAGCATAAAGACCGTTCCTGGGGGGTTGATTAGCTTCAAATATCATGTTGAAGTCGTTGTCGACCTCGGCGGTAAGCTAGCGGGTCCTTCAGCAGGCTCTTCGCAGCAGCAGGGGCGTGGGGGCTCTATGAGCCACCCCACCACAGTAGGAGGCACATATGGAATTGATCTGAAGCGTTTGGCCAATTGGAATGGTACGATTGTCGATACCGATCATCTCAGGCGCGAGAGAGGGGTCATATCGGTCTCCTTCGAGGTTGTCGTCGGGACCACTGACAGTACGCGATCACACGGTAAGGCCGTGGTCCGCCCGACTCTGACAGTTCAGCCGCCATCCCAACAAGGCGTGCCAATCGAGGAAGAAGATTATACTTGGCAGAATGAACAGAACGGCGGCTTCGAGTACAACGGAGATTATGACACGACCTACCTTCAGCATTCGCCACATGGCCCACCGCATGGCCGTTTCCCGTCAGCCATGTCTCCTCAAACCTCATATTATGACTTTCAAGGCTACGAGACGCAAGCCCCTATATACATACCACCTCCGGAGAGGCCCAACGAGGCCGCACTTACAGACAAAGAGCGCGTACGGAAAGCAGAGGAAAGGCTGTTGCCGAGTCAGCCTTCACAACCTTCAGCATCAGGAGCCGGCCCGTCTCAACCATTAGCCCCATCTGACTTGGGAGTACCCACGGACAACGGTATACACGACCCGTCTGCACCGTCGGCCCCAGTGCCACTGGAGGACTCGATTGCAGAGGAAGCATCAGCCCCAACGCTGGCAGATCTGTCACAACAAAGTACCGAAGGTACGCACATGGACGACAAGCAGGAATTAGAGCGCAGGAGGCTCCTAGAAGAAGCAAGCGCCCCTCCAGATATGCCTGAAGACTTTGATGTTGCTGGGCCATCTGCGCCCCCAGCTAATATAGCCGGTCCATCGAATCCGGAACCGCATGAGCCTTCAGCGCCGACCCTTCACGAACACGATGGTTATGGTCACCGAGATCCAATGCACGCTATACCGGGCCCTTCGGCACCGACAGGCGGCGCAGAGCCGCTACCCAAATATGAAAGATGAGGACTCTCATGATCTAGTATAAGGCGAAAAGAGTTTGACATTTTGATATTCGGTGGTTGAGCGCCTTTTATTCATCGAGACATAGGAGGATAAGCATGTTTGGAGTCTCAATGGATTTATGCATCTATCTCATAGCCCATATGACTATATATGTGCGTTTAACTGCATTATACAACAAAGGTGTTTGACCTGGCATGGTTGACATCCTCTTATGTATACTATATACTAGCATGAACTGCATGGATGCCCAGTAGGATGGAATGATACGAACGACATAATTACATGGGTACTTCAAAGACAATGTCTCCAAATGACTCTTATGCCTGTTGTAGATATTCGGGAACGCGATGTTGAGTTACGTTACCGAGTCATCTATGTACGTATGTTTCGGGATGTATCGTGAATACGTCATAGAGGTACGTTGGACAGACCGACGAGCGAACACATGTGGGGTGTCAGCTTGACGACTATACTGTTGGAAGTAACCCATGTCATGATTGCTACCGCACAAGGGTTTATTGGTTGAGCTTGATAAGCGGTACATAAGGTCGAAGTCACCAATACCGCAACTCTCTCCACTTCATTTGGCATACTCCCTCCCACTACGGTAGAGGCACGCTGGATGGAGCTTTGGGGATATTTTCAAGATAATGTAGTATTCCAATAGAAAAGCCTGGGCTAAACCTCAGCATAGCCCTTTCAACGGCACGCTGTATGCAGAGAATCAGAAGGGGCAAAAAAAAAAAAAAAAGAACAAGGAGCAGCCCAAGAAGCCTATTGTTCTGAGGTAGGACAAAGGGACTGTATCTGCACAAGCCTTTGTCTTTGTGACATCCAGGAGCCATTTTGCCAAATGAGCCTACGAGGGTGTGTTGTACATACAGCAGCGTCCAAAGGTATATAGGGGCATTGGACCCCCTAATGGGTCTGAGACTCTCGGCTCCCCTCAATATCTGGCACACTTGCCTAAGATGAACCTGCTAGGTAGAAGTCGAGATAATCTTGATTTATACTTTGAGTGTGAACTTTCGATACGCATAGAAAGGGGGGTTTGATCACGAAATGGATGGTCAAGGGCCACTAGGACTTGATGGCAAGCTTTACACCGCAGTGCCGACGAGCCCGCCCCCCCGGGCCTCGTGCGTGTTACGCCTCCGACAGTGAGCCTGCCCCTTACTGTTGGGTCCACCACCATGCTTCCAGGAATTGCGAGGTACTTTGCACGGTATAGTGATGGCATCGACCCCGAATCGGGGCAGCGCGTAGTCTTGGACTTGACCTGCAGCATCTGTCACGACGGCGCTCTCGAGGTCCCTTGGCATGTCTGTGCCGAGAGGTACGGCGGCTATCCCAGCGAAGACGAGCGTCATTTCGAGGCTATAGCGGTCCTGCCGTGTGGCCATTTCTTTGGCCACGAATGTCTTGAGAAGTGGTGTCACGCCCAGCTCCAGAAACGGGACGACGGCAGCTGGCCCGATTGTCCGGTATGTCGGCTGGAACTGTGCTATCCGGACTGCGGTCACTATGTCTCGCCGCGGATACTGGATCCGAGGAACGGAGTCCGAGAACGACAGGTTCCTCTTACCATACCCGAGGGCGGTTCGATACCGACGGAGTGTGAGGAGTGTAGGTGGCAGTCTGCGTGCGCGGCCTTCGCTCACGCCAAAGCCTTTGTCTTCGGGCTTGAGGGGGATCATGAGAGCCAAGCGGATGCGGAGGATCCTCGGCTCTGGCCTGCTGAGTTCGAGCTTGAACAGGCGTTCCTCAGGGCTGGTCGAGCGGGAAGCATGAAGCCGCGCTGATAAGTGGTAAGTTGTAGACGAGGTAAGTAAGCTGTGGTGGTGTTCAAGGCTTCTGTTTGAACTGTTACTATTTCTGTGCTGCTCTCCAGCCAGAGTAACTCTAGCAATTGTTTTCTGCTTGATCTTATAAGACTGCATCTTCATCTGACATTCAGTGACCGCCTAAATTGTGACGTGAAAGTCTTACTGCGATGATTTGTACTTCTGATGTTTGCTAGCATTATGTTTTTGTCCCTCGACCCGAGTTCTTCCCGAATACAACGTGGAGAAATGCCAAGATAAAGGTCCTCATGATGCTGCCTCCTGAGCAGCAGAGAAAGTATGGAAACTTCCCGCAGCTCGAGGGTAGGCGACGGGAATCACGTCGGGCTCGGCGGTGACAACTTGACTTGATGTATCGCTCATCCCCCCAATTGCCTCATCTTCATCCTCCTGCTCAGGTGCGCCCCAGCCTCCGCCGCCAGGAGTGTGTATAACGCACCGATCTCCCTCCTTCATGTCGACCTGGCCCCTTGATCCAATGTTGATCCACCGCTCGCCGTCCTCGGTCTTCTGGACCCAGTAGTTCGCGCCCGACTCGCCGTTCTCTCCGCCCATCATTCCGTATGGCTGGTGGACGCGCCGCTCCGTGATGAGGCCGTACGTGAGGGGGTATCTGCACTCCCAGTCGCGGACGATGCCGCACCCGCCGCTGAACTTGCCCCGGCCACCGCTGCCCCGGCGGATCGAGAACTCCCGGATAAGCACCGGATACCGCTTCTCGATGATCTCCATGTCCGTCGTCCGCGTGTTCGTCATGTGGATCTGTACGCCGGAGGTGCCGTGCCACGTCGGGCCCGCGCCCTCGCCGCCGCATATGGTCTCTCCGTAGCCGAAGCCGAAGCCCGGCTGCGACTGGCCTGATTCGTCGTGACAGTTGCCGAAGAATCCGAAGCAGTTCATGCAGCCCTGGGACCCCGAGGCGGCGCGGAAGGCCTTGAGCAGGAGGTCCACCAGCCTCTGGGAGGTGAGCGTGTTGCCGCAACACACGGCGGGACCCGATGATGGATTGAGGAACGTGTTCTTTGGTAAGATGACTCGGGTCGGAGCGAGGCATCCTTGGTTCAGCGGGATGTCGGAGCCGATAAGGAGGCGTAGCGTGTAGATGAGGGCCGAGTAGGTTATAGCTGGCGGAGCGTTCATGTTGGAGAGCATCTCGCATGACGTCCCAGTGAAGTCGAATGTGCCGAAACCATTCTCGTCGACGGTGATGGCGACTTGCATCATGGAGCCGTTGTCAAGATAGTCCTTGGCTTTCAGGGGCTTGGCGCCGAATCTCTTGAACGCAGATTTGAGGTAACCTCGTACCGCGACTTCAGCATTCTCTTGGATCTTTCTCATGTAGAAGTGGACAGTGTGTTTGCCATATTCTCCCATGAGAGTATTGATGAGACTGCTTCCCTTGGTATTGGCAGCGACTTGGGCTTTGAGGTCTGATAGGTTATCACCCAATCGCCGAGAACCGCTGCAATTGGGATAATTGCCAGGCTCCAGAAGAAGGGTAACTATACCCTCCTCGTCAAAATGACCATCGCGAACGAGGAAGAATGACTTGATAGCTGCACCCTCTTGCCATAATTCTGTTGAGTCGCTGAGTATTGTCAGTCAGGTCCATCTAATAGCATGATCTATGATACCTACGGTGGCATGGAGTTTCCCCTATATCCACCGATATCTAGATGGTGCCCTCTAGAAGCCGTGTAGAAGCATATAGTTTTTCCATCTGAATCAAAGACAGGTGTAATGACCGTGATATCTATATCGACAAAATTAGAATAGGGTCATCTTGAACGTCGAAAAGGGCTGTATACCTGGAAGATGAGTTCCTCCCGACTCTGGGTGATTTGATACCAAGACATCGCCAGGTCGTAGTTTTCCACGGTGAAGATTGTGTTGGTATTTAACTGCGTAGCTCATACTTCCAAGGTGAACAGGGACCTATAACGAGTTAGAATTTCCGTTACGACAGATCAGATTTCCGAGACCATCGACGGTTTTTTAGTCGGCGCGTTGATCTTTCCATCATGAAGAAAGGTAGTATATAGAACGACTTTCGTCTATAGCAAATACGTGCCAGCACTATGATGAGAGAGGACTTACATGAGGTGCATTGGCGACGAGCTCACCATCCGGCGAGAAAATCGCACACGAAAAGTCGAGCCTTTCTTTGATATCCAGAGAGATGCTCGTCTTCTGAAGGGTCCTCCCCATCTGCTCTGCAATGCTCATAAACCTGTGACCGAAGATGCTGAGCTTGATGGGGTCCACTACAAGCTCATGCTCATCTTCGGACTGCCTAAACCTCTCATTAGGGAGGTCTATTACCACGTGAGAAGTAAGAATAGTAGCCTTGGCCGACGGGACAACTACGATGGTTTGAGTTTTGTCGATAATAATCGCTGGGCCTACGACGATGCTCCCGAGTGACAAATTTTCCAGTTTGAAGACCTTTGTGGGCTGTAGACCACCAATTTCGAAGAAAGTATCGACCTATACGAGAGGTTAGGACTACATTACCTGAATGGTGGGTATGGACTCACAGTCTTCTCTTCCTTTATTTCGTTGCAGGGTGTAAGGCTCTTCAGCTCTTCCACCAGTTGCTCATTGGCTTGACTCGCTTCTCCGCTCTTACCAACTCCTCTAACACGTATGTCGTCAACTAAAACCTTTCTTTCTCGAGGAAAAGTAAATGACAGTTCTCGAAGGTGTTCCTTCTCGAGAGCAGACCGCCAATCCATGTCGCTTGGCTCAGGAATCATGAAATTAGTGTCTGTGCCGTGGTATCTCAAATTGAGGTATGGCTCATGCTCTATGGCTGATGAGTTGATGCCTTGCGTTAGGAGTCCGTCAGTCACCTTTTTCTTTAGCAGACTGAATCTTTCGTTTAGTCGAGGGATCGACTCATCGGACAGCGTCTCGGAGCTCGGCTCCTGCGCTTCCTGCACAACCTCTGCCAGAGCCATCCCATAAGCCGACAGGATACTAGAGAACTTGTGAATGATGATTCTCTTAATCCCAAGTTTCGAAGCGATCTCGCATGCATGCTGGCCTCCAGCACCACCAAAAGTAGCCAGGTTGTGTTCCGCTGTCTCAAACCCACGAGCTTCCGTCAGAGCTCGAATTGGACGGCTCATCGACTCGTTGGCTACATCGATAAAGCCATGTGCAACTTCAAGAGCGGTCATAGATCTGCCAGTGTCCGAATTGATCTGCGCTGTAAGATCATTGAACTTCTGCTCGACGATCTCAGAGTCCAGGGGAAGGTCTTCATTAGGGCCAAAGATTATGGGGAAGAACTCCGGAAGAAGTCGGCCAAGGCTGTCCTGATTAGCGGGCATGTCCTGCGGGCTCGGAATCGTGAGAGAATCTTACAATAGATTGGCATCGGTGACTGTTAATGGACCCCCTTTTCGGTACGACGCTGGTCCCGGATGCGCACCCGCACTCTAATCAAGTCAGCATGTTAAACCAGACAGACAGTCAAGATAGCTCAACTTCGACTGACCTCTGGTCCAACTCTGAAAAGGCCATCTCGCCAAAAGAGCATGGAGCCACCGCCAGCGGCTACTGTGTTGATGTCTAGCTGGGGTGACTGAATCGATACACCTGCAGTAGTAGTCTCGAAAACATGCTCGAAGGAGCCTCCATACCGGCTCACATCAGTCGAGGTGCCTCCCATGTCAAAGCCGACGATTGGCGACTTCCCATCGTATGAGGTTCTGGCATGACCGACCACACCACCTGGAATCCGATCGTCAGCTTCATTCCTACGCAGCGCAACGCCATTTTTGATTGAGGAGGCAGAGATTGCCAGTAACGAAAACCATCAACGACCATTTCAGGATTCTGTACTCACCAGCTGGTCCGCTGAGAATCCCCCTCAGGCCACTGAAAGTCTTGTGGCTCACAAGACCTCCATCAGATTGCATGAACTCGCAAGACACACCATCCAGGTTTCCGTTTTCAAACCCCTTGGAGAAACCTGCGATATAGCGCACGATCTCTGGCGTCAGGTACGCATCCGCCGAAGCTGAGCTTCCACGCGAGATCATCTTAACCATGTTGGCTCCGACGCTGGACGAGGTCGAGACATGAGTAAAGCCGAGCTTCGACGCGATCTCGGCGATTCGTAGTTCGTGATTTGAGTACAAATATGAATGGGCTAGACAAACTGCAAGCGTGTCGATGCCCTTCTCCCTAATCACGGAGAGCTTCTGCAGGACCTCGTTCTCGTCTAACGGGCGGATGATTCGAAGCATATCACCTGTAGTACCTTTGACGAGTATACCGGGGATCTCCTCAAGAGGTGGGCGGCTTTCCCTGTTCACGTCTTCGTCAAATTCCTCTACAGTGAGTCTTTCAGAGACTTCGACGACCTCGTCATATAGAAGTTCGGGTTTCCGGATACCCAGCTCGAAAAGCTTTGGGCGCGACTGGTATCCAATATCCAAGAGGTCATGGAACCCCTGGGTGACCACGAAGACGTGGCGAGTCCCCTTTCGCTCAAGAAGTGCTAGAAGACCTGTTCAATTGGGATTCAAAGGCTTTGGCATCTTCAGGGTTACTGACCATTCGTAGCGACCGTATTGCCCATCCGTATCGAGTGGATCAACTCTTTAGGGATTGGTTCACGACGCGGTATCGTCTTCCCCGTCACAAGCTCCAGCACCCGCCGTATGCCCTCAGCCGGCGCATCATCATAGTTGCCGGGGTCTACTGAGAGAAGTTTCAACACGACGTCATTCTGGCCCGGTATAGCTGCCCAGACATCGGTGAAGGTGCCACCGCGATCTGAGGACGAGTCAGCAATAGGTACGGTAATAACCTGGTTATGGCTGTCCAGCCAAAGAAGGAGCCCATACCTATAGCGAACTTGATACTCTTGTGCTCAACAGTAGGTACTACCTGATCAACTGCCATGGTTGCTTATCCAGAGCTTACCCGTGTCCTAGACTCGATGCAAATAGTTGATAGGGTCCATGATCAGACGGAGGACTTAGGAATTTGTCCTCTCATATAGAGAACACGGCATGCCGATGAAGGCGATGCGCTCACGGCATTCCTCTGAAGAGTCCGAAGATAGGTCGCCTGCCACTGGCGTCGTCGTTACGAGATTCCTCACCATTGGCCCGGGCCCAGTAGGTAGTCACACTATCACGATGCCGGGATGAGGAGCAGCTGTGCCGGGTGAGGATGCGTGGGGTTGTAGCTTGGCAGGGACTCGGGCAAGGAAGATTAAGATGGGGTTTGGAGATCGAGTTGGAGATAAGGCAGCGCCAAACCTGTCCGTCGCGTCCACCAGCGACGATGAGATTGGCCTGTGTCGTCGATTCGAGTTTCCTCTTTTCTGCCCCGTTGCTCTCTACTCCGGCTGCTGTGTCGGCGCAGTCCCGACCGCGGCCAATCATTGCCATCTCGGTCAGCTTGACAGCCGCTAGGTACCTAGATGCTTGGTTCTGGGGAGGATGGTATGATAGGTAGCGTCAATCTCCATCCGCAGCGCGACGCTCTGGTACCATGTACATGACTGTCGCGGCTCAAGCTTGAACACACGCCATGGGTCACACGGTTATGCAAGATAGGAATATCAGGGGGAGGAAGGGAGGAGAAAGAGAAAGCCTCCTCGATAACACAACTTCCTAGGTCCGAGCTCTATGGGATGGACTACCAGGCGGACGGACTTGCACTGTATATAGATAGGGCGAGACATCCTCGTGCTCTAGTTGCATGATCGATTCCTCCTTTCTGCATCACCCATCTCTCCTTATTTGGATCTTTGTAATTATCTAGAGTATTTATTCGCTTGTCCCATGGCCGACATTCGTGGGGCAGACAAGACGCACGATGCCGTCCAGCCAGTCATCTCCGCGAATGCTGGCGAGATTAGCAAGGCCCAAGATGATGTTATACTCGACGAAGCAGCCACGTATTTGGCCAACGCTTCAGAGGAATACGCTCCGATGACACTGGAACAGGAGAAGAAAATCGTCAAGAAGATCGATGCTTGGTCCCCGCCTCCTACCTGGTCAACCGCATCCCTCCAGCCAAGCTCCTGTCGTCGGCTTCCATCATCTGGTCGTTCCTGACCATCTGCTATGCGCCATGCAGGTCATGGGCAGGATTCATGGTCCTCCGATTCGTCCTAGGATTTCTAGAAGCTGCTATTACGCCGTCGCTGACAATGATTGTCGCATCTTTCTACAAGAAGAGTGAACGTGAGCCGCGCGTATAGGATCACTGTCATTTTCGTCACTTAGCTGATCAAGTACCTTAGAGCCTCCGAGAAATGCCATCGTATTCGCATACTTCTCGTCCATCATTAACGGATTCTTCGCCTGGGTGGTGGGCAAGATTCCAGAGTCTGCCCCTTTGTTCAAATGGCAATATCTCTATATCATGACTGGTTCGATCAACGTCGCCTACTCGATCTTCTTGTTCTTTATGTTGCCGTCGAATCCGATGAACGCCCGCTTCTTAACCAAAGAGCAGAAGTATCATGCCGTTCAGAGATTAGCAGAGAACCGCACAGGCATTCGAAACAATCAATGGAAGTGGGAACAGGTCTGGGAGGCTCTCATGGACGTGAAGATCTGGGTCATCTTCTTCTTCAACATCGTCATCAACATCCCAAATGGAGGCCTCCAGACTTTCGGAACTATCATCATCAACAACCTCGGATTTACTGCACTGGAGGCAAGCTTGCTGACCATGCCATTCGGAGTATTGGCAACATCCGGAGCCTGGTTCTTCTCGTACATCGTAGCACAGTGGCGCAACAGACGCACCTTGGTCGCCTGCATCGCGTTGCTTTTGCCCATATTTGGCACGTCCCTGGTCTATGGGTTGCCGCGAGATAATATCGCCGGACAGATGGTCGGCCTCTACTTTATGTATTTCTACTGGCGTAAGTTGACGCCTTTTCTATATGCCTCATCAGCTGTTGCTCACAATGCTAGCTCCCTACGTTATCGGCATCTCTCTCCCACAGGCCAACACTGCCGGAAACACGAAGAAGAGTATCTCCTACTCCCTGGTCACCATCGGCTATGCGGCGGGTAACTTGATAGGTCCCCAGACCTTCCGTGCGGACCAAGCACCCAAGTACACCTCTGGCGTCGTCGCGATGATTTGCTGTTACTGCGCCTCTATGGTACTGATGTTGCTATACTGGCTTGTCGCGTCAACCCAGAACAAACGTCGCGATAGGAGATATGGCAAGCCACAAGAAGTGCACGAGGGAACTGCTGATGGCTTCGTTGACTTGACCGACCGGCAGCAAGAGAACTTTAGGTACACCACCTGATCCTGTATGCCTTGAGGCGGCGATGCTGTGGATTTTGCAGGTGAATGACATATTGTGTGCATTTGTGACGGTGAGCGTTGGGTTTAAGGTAGAGAAACTTGTGTGCACTGTAATATACTAGGAAAATTGGATTAGGCTTGCCTTGATTTTCATAATCATGAGCGTTTCGTATGCTAATAAAATGGCAGCGATCGATGGGACACAAACATCCAATACAACACCCAACTCTCGGTCACGCCAGACTAATCGTCTGATGACGTCCTATAAGTATGTCCCAGCCTAGTTTCGAATTGGCATCAATCAGATCTCTAGCTTTCCAGACGTCCTCAATTATCGTCCTAGCCTTTTTGACGTTGCCCAATTGTCTCGTACTCTGGAGCGCCTCAAGCCGTTCGAGTACCATCCTTCGATCGTCGTCGCGCTCGGAGTGGATCCCCAAGGTCGCAACAACGAATAATGGCCAGAGAACCGTGTTTGTTCTTAGTGATATTGCGGGCAGTAGGGCCAGTATCGTTGACGTAAGCGTGGCGATGCATGCCTCGTTCGGACTGGCATGGTCCAGTCTCGAATACAGATACAAGCGAGCAGCATGTAGCTTAATTTCACCAATGCTGTGGATCTCATCGTCTACACTATGTTTGTGGGTATGGGCTTCCATGGCGAGGTCGTGCAATCGCCTTTCAATACTATCACGGCATACTTTCTGCCCCTCAGTTAGCACCACCGTCCGAGAAGCAGCCGCGCCATCTAGGGTCGAGCCTAAAGTGTTTATCTCGGAGATCAATCCGAGAAGCTCCTTTGAGCAGCCTGTGAGGGTCTGTATGGCCTCCGGATCGACGCCTTTACATAGTTCATCGGCCGTGACGCACGCCTCGGGCAGTGTACGCGAGGCCGTCGAAGCTAATATGTCGTGTGAGACGAAGTACGTTACTGCAAAATCTTGTAATGCCTTGTGTTCTGCACTCAGATGAGATGGTTATTTCGATCGTGAAAATAGATAATTCCCAGCAAAGCGAGAATGGACCTTCCAGCTCTCTGAGCAGTCTTGTAGAATCTATTGCCGATATTCAGCACACTCTTGAGCTCATCGTTCTGGGGCACACTTACGTCAAAGAAGCAAAGCATGATTGCACATGCAAGCGCTTGATCATATTCATATTCATCTTTGAACTTCGGGCTATTGTTTGGCGCTGTACATAAGTGATCGATCGTAGTCCTCAAGCGCTTCAACGCTTCTGCTCGGTAGGACCACATCAAGGGGAGATATTCCTTTCGGCCGAGGCTGTTCAATTGATTCGCAGCAACAGCTAAGATGCAGTGGAAAAGAGGACCCCCAGGAGACACAGCAGCGAGCCTCAAAACGACGTTTCGGTATGGATTCAAGTTTTGGTCAAGCACGCACTGAGGTGTGATACCTCGGTTGAAGTAATCCCACAAATAGCCTTCCTGAGCTGAGAGCATTCAAGGCATTAGATAATACGGACTGGTGCTGATCCCGAGTTTTCCATTTTCTTTGGGCCTTTCATGATAATCTGATGTCAAGCTGTCTGTCGGCATGGTTGAGTGAACTAGGTGACGTTTGGTCGAGAGGTTGTATGGTTTCCCGTTCTGCAGGGACGGCTGGGCCGTCGTTGCAACTCCAGGAAAGTCTCCACGATTGAAATTGATGAACATGATTGGATCCAGCTTCATCTTATTGCGGCTCTCGTTCCGTTTGATGTCCACTGTGGCTACTTGCTGCCAAGAAAGCCGCATTTCATATCTGCACACGAAACCCAACCTCGAGCAATGCCCGCAAATGGGGCGCTGCTCTGCCTCCTAGTCTTAGATGGAGCCAAGCTGAAAGAGGAAGGGTCCTTACCGGGGCATTTTACACGTCGGTCTCAATATGAGGTCAGCACTGAAGGCCTTCCATAGAGCGGATCGGAATTACCTCGACATTTTCGGCACCCGCTCCTCAGCCGGAGATCGATCCGAGGATTCCGGCTCATGGCGGCTGGATACGTGAAGGGCAACCGCAGTCCGAAGAGCACAAGCACCCTCAATAGTGGTCCAATGTGAGAATGTTGCGTGGTTCGTGTGTTATGATGATATCGGCGGTTTGGACATTGTAAGCTGGATGCTGATCGGCCGCTTCTAGTTTGGATCTCGGCTGTACTGCCGAGAGCACCGGCCCGACGTCTTCAAGCCCGAATACCTCTTCTTAGATAGGAGGCAGGTCGATATCATCTCCACTTCCCCAGCTTCCCACATCGGCCCACTGCCGGAGTCACCTCCCCATTTCTCCACCCGTCATGCACGTCGTCTATCTTTACTCCGGGCTCATGCGCGTCGCTTAGCTCTGCTTCGCTTCAGGAAGGGCAGGTTATCTACGACTTACCTGGGCCTTGACTCAAAAGAGTTGAGGCGGCATCTACACATGCCGATAGTACTTCAGTATCGTGCTGCAACCCCTCAAAAAGGCACCTAGTGGTGATATTTCGAGCTCCGTGGAGCCTGGCATCCATGATTTCGTTACTGGTACTTATCCGTTAAAGAGCATTTAGAACCGAGCGAGATTCGCTCTGTAAAGTTCCCATAGTTTTACACTCTTTCCTGTCGAGAACGTTCTGCCTCATCACACCGTGACTGCGAGGTGATTAAGCAGACTTATGTCGTACCTACGACCAGATGATACCAAGACATGTCTTCTCCCGTTCTGATTCTCGGCGCTGGCACCTTCGGCCTGTCTTCCGCTTACCACCTAGCCAAAGCCGGACATACCGACATAACTGTTCTGGAAAAGTCCAACACATTCCCTCCAGAGCTCTCTGCAGGCAACGATATCAACAAGATCATCCGCGCCGAGTATGAGGATCCCTTCTACACAGAACTAACCCTGCAGGCCATGGACGCCTGGAAGTCGTCCCTGTTCGCGCCTCATTATCACCAGGTCGGGTATCTGCTAGGGAACTCGGCCGCTGCCCCAGAGAAAAGCAAGCTTTCTCTGGCTAAGTCGCTCAAGAGCATCAATGAACACCCCGCATTCAAGGGCAGAATCTCGCCTGTCGAGACACGACAAGACATCATGAAAATAGCCCCCGTGTTTGACGGACCCATGCAGTGGAAGGGGTACTTCAATGAATTTGCCGGTTACGCCCACGCCGCGGAACCGTTAAGTGCCATGTACTCAGCTTGCTGTGCCTTGGGAGTGAACATCCAGCTCGGAGCCGAGGTCCGCTCGCTTCTCTACCTAAGGGAGACGTGCACAGGCGCCACCGTGGCTTCAGGAAGAGAGTACCGGGCAGACCTCACCATAGTAGCGCTTGGGGCCTCATTGGCTACGGTGCTCCCTCAGATAGGACGTCAAGTCACGGCCAAAGCCTGGTCTCTGGCTCATATTCAGCTCACGCCCAGCGAGGCAGCGTCCCTGCGAGGTAATCCCGTGACGTACGCCCGAGACCTCGGCTTTTTCTTCGAGCCTGATCACCGAGCCAACTTGTTGAAGCTCTGTCCGTCCGGATCTGGATACACGAACTACGCCGATGTCGCCGGCGCCAGCACACGGTTGTCTGTGCCACCGCGGGACAATCATTTCATTCCTAAGCGAGACGAGGACATGATACGCAGGCTCCTGCGCGAGACACTGCCCGCATTGGCCGACAGACCCTTGGTAAACCAGACGGTCTGCTGGTGCGCGGATACGGCAGACTCGGAGTATGTCATTGACTTCGTACCTGGCAAGAAAGGCGTCATGGTCGTGACAGGCGACTCCGGACACGCATACAAAATGCTTCCCGTCCTTGGCAAATGGGTAGCGGAGGTGGTGAAGAAAGGGCGACAGGAGATAGGTCGCTGGCGATGGAAAGAAGGGTCAGATGCTAGCGGAGAGGTCAGCTGGCGGGTGGGAAAGACTACGGATATCAAGGATCCTGGGCTACTTCCCCTTGTGAAAGCCCGACTATAAAATTTAAGTACCGGGAAGGCAAGATGGATTGAAAGCATCAAAATGTTACTAGTCTAATCTACTGGTAGTCTACGATAAGTCTATGATGGGTATCTCGGAGCTACGAAAAGACATTCTCAAGCAGGTAAGAAATTTCTGCCTTCCTGTAGTCGTCTTTCGCGATGTACGTTAGACCAGTCCGGTTTACGTCGTACACATAGTTGGAAGGGTTTTCCACAGTATACTGCGGCCATTTCCGGACGCTGCATCCGCGTTTGAGGTTAGGATTGGTGCTGTCAATGAACGCCACCCATTGTCTACTCATCAGATCAGCGAGCTGCTCGAAGGTCTCGGGCTTGCCCTCGAAAGGGTTCGCCGAGTACCCCAGACCATCCGTGTTGTCGAACACGAAAGCGACCTCCTGGAAGTGCGTCGCGCCGAACACCGCAGCGACACCCGCGACGTGCACGTTCCAGAGGTACGAGTATACAGGAATGTGGGCGCCAGCGTACATCTCTGCCGCGAGCCTTCGTCCGGCGTGTTGCTGGAAGTCTCCGGCGAACGCGGCGGCACGCTTGAACTGCAGGCCATAAGGATAGGCGGCGGGACGTCCTTCGTAAAAAGCTGGGACGCCAATGGAAGGATCATCGGGGTAGACTTCTGCAATAGCGGACGCCAGGGCAGCGTCAAAGCCTAAGCTGCCAAGATAAGCCAGGAACTGCGCTGTGGTATTGATGCCTTGTTTCCCGTACGCTGTTCCCTCGTCGAAGTTGTTACCAAGCAGTAAGGGGACAGGCGCGAACTTGCCCTGCCGCAGGAGCTGAGAGCCTTGCGCGGTCATGAAGTCATCATCGAGTACGGCGCTCAGCGTGGGAGCAGTGACATTGAGAGCGGTGGTGCCGTTGAAAATGTCATTGAGAGCTTCCCAGGGAAGTCCTTGGAGGCAGGTGAGAGGGTCGGCGGCAGTCCCACAACCGGCCATCCCGACGACGGCGTCGAAGTACGGTTGCCAGTCTGAGGCGTTTTTAAACTGTGCGACGGGGCTTCCGCTCTCGAGGATCGCACTGCGGAATAAATTGTCGTGCTGCCCTTCGTAAGCCACAAGCTGCATTCCGAGGGACCGCGCCCCGGCCGACTCCCCCCATATCGTGACCTTGTCGGGACTGCCGCCAAAGGCACCAATATTTTCCTGTACCCATTGTAGAGCCATGCGCTGATCTCTGAATCCGATGTTGCCGGCTCCAGCTTCCTTCATCTCCTCGCTGAATAGGAAACCCCAATAGGAGAGTCGGTAGTTAATCGAGGCGGCGACTATCGGCTTCCCTTCCTTCACGGACTGCTCGACGATCCAGGTAAGGTTGTAGCGGGGGTCGCGCGAGCCGCCCATAATATAACTCTGTCATGGTAGGGTCAGCCATTGTTCAGTCATCGCCGGTCTCCTGGTCCCGAATACTTACACCACCATGAACCCAGACGGCCACGGGAAGATCATCTCCCCCTTTGACGCCTGCCGGACGGACCACATTGATGGTCAGGCAGTCCTCGGACACGGCGGTGCCGATGTTCGTAGTGTCCGCGCCGTATCCGATGCAGAGATTCCCGTATTCGGTTGCCTGACGAGGCTCGGAGAAGGAAGTGGTCAAGGGCTGCGGTGCCGCAAATCGGAGGGAACCCGTAGGAGGTTGCGCGTAAGGCATTCCGAGGAAGAAGTCTTGCGCATATTCTTCATTGTGTACACCATGGTAGGTCCCATAGGCCAGCTCCGCGGTGGGTGTGATGGACGAGGAGTTCTTGATATCGCGGTGACCTAAACGATTAACAGTAGGCGAGGCGAGAGCCAGGCTGGGGAACACCGCCAAGAGAAGACGTGATATAGGCGAATGCATCTTGACAAGACTCAGCGAGTAAGATGCCATTCCTGAGCGCAGACCGCACTTGAAGGGAATGTTGTTCGTCTGATATTGCAGACCAGGGCACCTCGGTATATCAGAGGATAGGAAACCGCCACTGCCCATGCGAATATGCGGACGGCGCCCTTTTCTGCCGTGAAGCGTTCATTATGTTTTCATTCGAGCGCGGCCACGACTGTCGGCGACGGGCCGACTGAGGCCATACCGGTGTTTGGACCATCAGGGAAAGACCCCGAGTCCTATAGGTGGAAGACCCATCCTGCCCCAGACGTTTTGCCCGTTGTTTGAAGTCATCACGCACAAGACCCCCGAAAGGAGGCCTAGCGTTTCCCGGTGTTGTCCCACACCCAGATCTGGGCAAGACTCGCCCGCGTCCGAGGCACTGGCTAGCTTCTCCACGTCACTCCTCGGCAGCGCAGGTTGCCCGGTCGCGTTCGCGAGAGCCCAATACATAGATTGGTCGATCGCAGGATCGCACGGTCGTGGCTGGTTCGCACTCATCTATAGAGCATGAAAAGTCCATGTCCACGTGGTCTGGGGTACTGGGTTAGTGCCTGTGTCGGCTGAGAGCCACCAGCATTCAGGCACAGATAATCATCATCATCATCATCATCATCACCACTATCACGTGTTGAGCGTTAGGAACGTCCGCCTATATGTACTCAAGAAGCACTCCAATTAAGTCCTCGCTCTATGGTTTTCTTGAGTATCAATCACGGGTCGCCGTGGAGTTATCAACATGAGGCCCACGCTGCCCCAGACCCATGGGATGTTGCCCGAGAAATGACGTGTACTTAGTACAGTAGCCTAGGCACTAGAATTTTTTCGCGTCAGCTCCATCTGGAGTTCTTGGCCTAGCACAGCATAATCTCCATGGGGTGGTTAGTCAACCACTAATAAGTCTCAGGTATGTACCCGAGTCTGCTCGGCTCGTTCGGGTGTCGGGTATGGTGAGAAAGGAAGCCTACCTACTACCCACTAGACCTTGGCCTCTTGTTCGGGTGCAAGCACATTCATATAAATACCTTCTGCCGAAGAGCTGGCTGATGAAGCTTGATCGATAGTATCCTGCTTCTCTGCAAGTTTGTATCTGACAGACACCAACCATGCCCGCTATTTCATGTGCTTGACTTTGGTGACCTGAGTAGGTAGATATCCATATCTGGAACAGGATTGGGAAGATCCGCCAAGTTGGGGAGACTCTTTCGAAATGGCAAATGCTGCGACATGATGCAAATTCAGGATGGCAACGCGAGATATTATTAAGATTATTCGTCCAGTATTAAGGTGTGGCATTATACATCGAGACTGGCTCCGCCATACTTCTTATAAGCTGGCTCAAGAGGCCTCATTTCGAAGGAATCGTCCCTGCTTAGCTTGCTCAACCGTCTGCTCTCTACGCTCACTTCGTCGGTCTTCAGAATCCCGGTCGAGTTGGTTGATGCGTGGGTCGGGGCTGGAGCTCCATCCTCCTGGAGAGCTTCTTGAGACTCTTGCCAACCAGCCGTCGACATGATGAGCACCGAATTCCGGCCATAGTGTGAGGGGCGTCCGTAGTGTGTTCTCCGTGATCTGTCGCCCGCAGCGCCATGTCCCGTACCCACAGAACCCTTGTTCGTTCGTGATCCGCTTCGGAAATAGTCCCTGTGACTGGACCTCAGTTCATGGTACAGCATTCTCCTATAACCATGTTAGCCCTGTGATTGATCTACATTGATCTTGGAGACAAGAGTGGCGTACAAAATAGGTATTGAAGCGGCCATAATTGTTACAGCGGGCTCAGTGGTAGTCCAGATCGTAAGGTTAACGCGATCGTCTATAGTGGGAATTCGTCAGCATATCCCGTGATCATGGGGGTCGAGGGTTACCAACAAGTGATATCGAGCGAGGGTATATGCGTCACCTCGACGGCCTTGACGATTCCCGTGACGCCTGCACTGGAAGTGTGTCAGCGTTAGATGCACATGGAACCGCATCAGACACCAGGGCGTGAGGCACTTACACGGCTGCCATGCTCATAGCTACGGCCACGCCGATTTTCTCGCGACGAAGCATCGCCATGCCCATCAAAATCTTCCAGGGCAAGAGCGCCAGCACGAAGTCCATGATCGACGAGTAGTCTGCAGCCGTGGTTAGTGAACATAACAGCTCATCGAAGCCATTCAGACTCACAGACAGCGAATAGCTGGTATATCAGGAGTTTGTCCGCGTCCCAACAAGTCCCAGGCAGATTAGGATCCCACGCCTTCCGCATCGGAGTACATTTGACGAAGGCAAAAGCCCAAAACAGGTTCATCGTAACGTTGATGCTCACAATGGCGAATATCAAAAAACGCTTCATCCATTCCTCGGTAACGATTCGGTAGAGGGTGACAGCGAACGACGTCTTGCTCGTCGACGTTGCTAACACGGCGAAGGCCGCCCCCAGAATCGAGTTTAGACCAATGGTAACCTGGTTTTCCTCGCTGACAGTCCAGATATGGCGTCCGAACCCAAGAGTTACGGTGTAGGTGTTGATGGAGGCGGAAATAAGTAGGAAAACCTGGGTGAGTGGTTGCTGTCAGCAAAGATAACAAACTGTCGAGCGGTCTCTCTCTCTCTCTCTCTCTCCCTCTCTGCGTGTGTGTTGCACGTACAAAAGCTGCCACCATCAGGTGGTCGTCCCACCATAGTCCTCTACCTCGCCATAGCTTACAGTATATCCTCAGGATAAGGAATATCAAGGCTGCGACAGTGAGAGACCATACCGTTCCCACGAATCGAGGAACGTTATTGTCCTCCATCCTTGCAATGACGAGACAATGCGAACACTTGTACGCCCCATGGAGGTTGATGCAAGAATCTGGGGAAATAGTTGATCACAAATTCATTGGCGGATATCCAAGACAAATACAACAAATCTCTCCCATGCGGATCCTCCAGGTTTCTCCTATGTACGTAGGTCTTGCATGTGCCCGGGGTCTCCCACATTACATACCATCTTTGTCTCTAACTCCATACCTATGGTTTGGGTGTCAGGGTCTCCTCTTTGCATTATCCTGCCCCCCCTGCAGTAGATCAGATCGGGTTCTTCATGATGTTTGGTGGCGTACAACGTACTTTAGTTGGCTTACATTTTGGCTTTTTGGCTTTGGGCGCCTCCAGGCTGGGATAGTGATCAGCGGCGCTTGCCAAGAGCGAGCGAGTCATTTCCACATGGCTTTTGGAGGCAGGCCGCCAGCCGCGCCTCGCGTGCTCAATACAGGGGCTTGGCTCCAGTAGGCTCCAGGTTCGGTACCTCTGACGGATCGTGGGCAGTAGGCTGTAAGTCTGGACATGGCGTTGATTGGGTCCCCGCTATTGGCCTTGGCTGGATGGAGCCACCGCCTGTGCGGCATTTGCACCATGTATGTATGTACGTACCTTATGTATTACACATCATCCGAATGTGGAGGAGCTGAGAAGATGCCGGATTTTCTTGCCTTCCCCTTACACAAGACCTAGCAATCCCGTTGCAAAGACGCCTCCACGAGTCTGATCGTCGTCACCGTTATTACTGCGAGTCATCAGATCATATCATTCCGAAAGACTGGTAGCCGTAGTCAAAGCCTGATAGGCGGGCACCTGTTTCGGAATGTTACGTAGTCATTTCGGGCATCGGTCTTTGAGAAACCAACCATTTGGTAGAAGCCCAAGTGCAAAGTTCTGCAAAGTTCATCAAAGACTTGGCTGAATTCATGCATGCACAGATCAAGACAAGGAGTGCCGTGCTTTGCTCAGCCCCCGGTGCCGGGAGAGGACTCGACCTCCCCGAACGACCAACCGGCTGACCGGTGTATTCACCGATTGGATGGTGGCCCGGAATGGGTTCATCGTCTACCAACTTCCCTCAGCGCGCTGCCACGAAACAAGGCAGTGTATTATGCTGTGTCGGCATACCACAGGAATCGTGTCTAAGCACTCGTCCCGTGCAGAGCGGGCATGATCCCCATCGACCCAGTGAGAGCAGCTCTTTAGTCTGGATCGAGTCGTTCGTTCCTGGGCCGGGTTCTCTTCTAGAGCTTGTCCCGCAAGCCCGAGCCAAACTTCCCCAGACTTGCGCTCAGACCGGCTGCACTTTATCTTTCGATGGCTGCCTTAGTTCTCTAGATAGCACCTCGGGGTAAATAACTGCCGTGCCCAGCTTGAACGCGAGTTTGAACTCTGCTTCCAGTCTAGCGATCAATAATGCCAGTCTCCTCAACATGGACATAAGTCTCATAAAAGATGCCTGTACTGCGCTTTCGCAGGCAGTGTCACTCTACGCCAAGTAGAAATGACACCGGGGCATCCAAACGGAGTAATTGATTCCTCTGAGACAATGTTGGTTCACTATAAGATCGGGTCTAGCCCCGAACATCTGCAGTAGTCTGTCTGCCCAGTGAAATCTGGGGTCACGACTCACATCCAAGACATCCTACATAACAGCCCCATGTGCTGTTTCTGCATCGATCACGGCAGATGGCTGGTTACCCTAGACCAACTCTATCCGATCCTCACCTCGGGCCTTCTCAAAATAAAACCTGATAGCCAAGTCGAGCCTGTGTAATCGACTACGAGCTTCACCGGCTTAGCTAATACAGCCCACATGCAGTATCACAATGACGAGTCCACGCGGCTCGGGAGAAGCCATGCGAAAGTCACCTCTGACAAGATGCGTTGAAAGATGATGGTGAGCTCGGAGCACCAACAATGCCCACGTAGACCGGGCCAGAACTTGAGAAGGAAGGCACTGCCGCGCTATGACCCTTGGGGGGAGCAAGCGCATTGTGACGGGGTTGTGGTTATGCCAGGTTTTGACGAACAACTGGGGAGTTTTTACGCGTCGTGCCTGAGCGCGCGTATACATATGTATGCATAAGTATGCAGAAGCTGCGTAATATGTATAGGGCTTAGAGGAAACGGGCTTTGCAGAGTCGATCGCGTTCCTTACTTTAAGTTTTCTCCAGACCGACTAAAGTGTCGATCAGACCCAGGACGTCTCTTTCCAAGCCTCCTATGGTGCCTGCCCTGTTCCTGACCCAAAATACAAGGTTGATATTCCTTCACTTCGTATCGGATTCAGCCCCTCAAAGGAGGGGTACTGCATACATACCTATGGATGTACGTGGAACCATGCCCAAGTACCAAGCAAGCGGGCAGTTTCGTTCCCGGATCGATCATGTTTTCCATTGGAAACCCCAGTGTGTGTCATGGTCAATCAGCCATACCTACTACATTGGCTCAATCTGACGGTTCATGTCTACCTCTCGCCCCTCAGTGACACTCGTACGTAACACCTACCAAGGTCCGAGATGGCTTTGACTGTGGAGTTACATTAGTTACTTGAAGGGCATACATATGCACGAGTCAGATATCCGACTGCTACGCCAGAACATAGAAACAAGCTTAAGAGGAGCCAAGAAGGACTCCAGCTCAAGAGTCCGGGATGAGGAAGGAAAACACAGTTAGAAGAGGCATGGGTATTGGTGGAAACTAGCGGCGCCCAACCTGCAGGCGAAAATACCCCTACGACGCCAGTAAGAGCGTCCTGCCATTTGGAGGTGGTTGTTCTAGCCACCTCATAACCAGTCAATAGAATTCCGTGAGGCGAGATCTGGGAATTTTTTATATGTTTGTATCTTGACATGCTGAGATCTCTCAATACGGGAGAGGTTGTGTCCGGATAGCGGCGACTGACCAGTGGATCTGAGTACACTTCTTTGCCCTCCGATATAGGCATTTCTATGAGCCTTCAAGGCATTGGCTATCAATTAGAGGGTTACTCTGCGCGCTATCAACTTCCTTCGAGAAGGTTTGTTTTTGGAGTCTTAGTTGCGACTGGAGCTCCAACGGCAAGGGGGGTGTTGGTCTCGTTCAATATGAATCAACCCGTGGCTAGGTATCTAGCAAAGGCTTGGAACTATGGTTCCGAACCCTTCAGGGCATGAATTTATTAAAAGATTCTCTGTCTCGACGTACAATAACCATTGCAATCGTTATCCCCCACTGTCCAACACTTTATCTTTCATCAGACTAAGTCGTCGATGTGACACCAAGGCCCTCATGATGTTGTATTCCATGTAGCTTATGAAGTGAAGGCAGTATCAGATCTCACAATTCTCGTTGCTGATGTGATACCAGAAGGGGCAACCCAAAATAGCCACCGGGGCTTGGAAAGGACTAGACTGTTTAAGTCTAGAGAAGCTGGGCGCATATCAGGACTCTAATGCATAACCATGTAGCCAAGACTACTTTGATAGTAACTATGTTGTGGGCCGAGTAGTGTAGGGTAACAAGGCCTGTCATGGAATAACTGCTGGGAAATACTAAACAGTTGTTGTAGCGTGAGTAATTCACCCAGATTAAGCTAGCCACGGGGTAAGCACCCCTTGCGTGTACACAAAAGTCCGTCTCCTGACAAGTCATATACACGGGTCAGGATACCATTTTGACATGCGTACAACGACTCTATGAATCATTTAAGTAGCTTCGAGCAGGTTTTGAATCATAATATGTCAAGTTGTATAAAATCCCGTCTTTGTTCTTCCGGGCTTTAAATGCCGTCGATAGTGCTCTAATGCAAAGATACCAGAGAAACGGTCATGTCACATTATTTGCCTTGAGGCTGTTCCTCGTGTCACGCGACTGGCCGCGGGCCCTTACGACCCGGCCTTGTCAAAGGATTGTAAAGGAGCCTGCTGTCCGTAACCCGTATCCAGAGTTCTCTGAGCGATAATGTTGTTTGTTCACTCGTGGTATTTGACCCTTTGACACCTTGGGCTCCCTAATGGAGACAATCAATTTCCATGATATGCTCAATACTCTATAAAACGTTCTATACGGCTTCAAATCATGTCGAGACCTATGCAGGGACAATGAGGGGACGATTGCTGTGGCGCGAAAAGTTTCCATGACTAACTATGGGTGCAGGGACAAAAACTATTTGTGTGAATGTCTAGGTCTTACGGCCGCTGATTTGATTTTCTACATGTTCACATTCCCGGGGAGTATCACTTGCAGTACTATTGAATCAAGGATTAGTTACAAATGCCCGGAAGAATAAGTTGTCCCTAACATATCCTTCCTTGGAAGAAGAAGAAGAAGAAGGATTCGGCGAGGCGAAACCCCCCTGATAAGTTCTTGTCCCGGTGTGGTGGTCCTATCCCGGACCCTAGCATACAAATCAAAGGGCTCTACAGTCAAAAGAGGAATCTGATGAGGCCGAGTCTGTGATTAACGTGTGTCTATATATGGATGAAACTATAAGGAGGAGGAGAGCGGTGGCTAAAGCTGAGGAAGAGCTGACTACATACATAGGTGAAGTAGGTCTGATACGTGACACCCAGAGTGCTGCCATTTGAAGTGGTTTCGAGTAAAAAAGAGGCTGCTTAACTCAAAAGACATTATGGTAATGTTAGTAACTTCGTACTCGGTTTATTCAAGTCGAATGGACAAGCATCACGATTCTGAAGCTGTGCCCAGGTGCTTTCGCGCTTTTACTGTCCGAAGCTCGATAGAGGCTCTGAAACTCCCTGGCTAGTGTTGGAATAGCAATAGACGTACGAGGCCATCGCGGCCGTACCGGCCCAGATGGCCGGCGGGCCAGAACAGGAGAAATGTGATACCCGTACAGAGGGGATCACGTGACCTCGGTAGAAGACTTTTCACCCCATTGCTGGCCAATAGCTATAGCTATGCTTTCGTACAGGAGAATGAATTCTCATATGGGACGATTATACCCACTTCTGTACTACCATAGAAGACAATAAGTATATTCCCCTTATTGCGGTAAATACTACTAACTAAGGGGACAAGCTATCGAATTTCACGGCGTGGCCATCATAAGTCACAAGTAAAGCGCACTTCAGACACGGAATATTTATGTTGAGAGATAAAAACTGGCTCCTGAAAGAAATTCTAGCCGTCACGAAAAAACTGGTTCCGTCTAGGAACAGGAGGCTGACTTAACTAGCGAGAAAGTGAATGAGAGCCCCATATCAATGGCAACTGTCGCCATAGAGAAAGGTTCTGTACAACGTCGATTTTTCATCAATGCTAAGGCCTAAAGCTATTACTCCTTTTTTTCTTTTTCTTTTTCCCCCCATAGACAGCAAACCTTTCGAGATCGATCCGGTTGGTTTCCTTCGAGAAAAGGCCCATTCCTATGTATGGAGGGTAGATACTGACGGGCATACTCATGTTCTGAAACTGGAAAGCATATTCCAATTTTCCAGACCCAAGACTCACAAATATATGATTAGTCAGTTTGTTCTTAAATCTGACAAATTTCCCATGCGCAAGGTGAGCATTCAATTTTCTAACAGTGAGACTCAGGTTCAGATTCAGGTACCCCGGCGGTCACGTTGAAGAATATCTTCGACTCTTTGAAGCAAAGAGGTAAGAGTGGTGTGGTTTAAGGAGGTAAGATATTAACTATAAACCATCTTGACCCATCTTTCACCGAATGCCGAGTCCTTGGACGGTTAAAAGAGGTTGGTCAAACGTCATATGTCGAACAACATTTCTCCTTCATTGTAAAAAGATCAAGCAGCGTAGTATTCGAATCAACGGGTTCTTATGCATAGCAAACCATTGGCGCAACTTCTGACGGAACTACATCGAAGAATTAGGCTCAACGAGAAGACTTGACATCACGCTACTCCACATGATCTAATTGACCTGAAGAAATGGATTTCGAACGGTCAGACGAACATGAGGACCTTCCGATCCGAGGACTTATCAAGGCATGTAAGGATTTAGCTGAATCGTATGATTCATCTCACCTTGCCAGGATGATGGCGTATATCGAAACGTATCATCGTCTGGGTATCTAGTCGGAAGAGATATACGGTGGGTGCTATATGAACGGACGAATGATCGGTTGCAGTGCTGCTCAAACAGTACCGCATTTCCATCTCGACGAGGTGCTCCGTTATGCTGTAGTCTCTCCGAATGATTGGGCCAGAGATTATTGAAGGTTAACGAGCTAATAGACGATGATAACGGCACTCTCTTCTTCGCTCCTGAATATCAAATCAACCGTCGCTTTATAACGCATCCCAAGTATTTGATGCGACTGCGAGAAGGCCGAAGAGGGCGTTCCCAACTTGACATCAGTTCAAACGCCCCCGGTTCAGTCCGGCGGACTATGATTGGCAAGCTCCGATAGGGAAGTGGATAGCGGCAGCGGCGAAAGGAGCCAGGCTTCCCGTGAAGAAAAAGAGTCGCAAGACCAAAGGCAAAGGAAACGACCTAGCGAAAACGCAGGCCGTGGAATCTGTCGAGAAGGAAAACTCTTGTCTTTCGAATGAGGAAGGCAAGCGCTCGGTCGATAGAAGATCAAACACCAAGCCTTAGAAGAAATCAACCAAATGAAATGAACCGGAGAGAGGGATTGAGGAACTAAGGGAGGAACTGCGAATGGAACGACCTTCTGAAGACTGGAGAGATTTTCATGCAAAAAGCTTGACGCGGCCATGTCATAGGCCTCCGACGTAGATGGCTAGCCACGAACCACAAAAATATTGTTCGCGATCCATTTCCTAGCTACAATCATGAACACGTGAGCGGCTCCTGAAGCGAATATCAACCCTTGTGTCTCTTGGTGTGTGATCTCAAATCATTGCTGGAGAGAGACTCCTCCATGCCCCTTTGCTTTGTAGATGCCGGGTTCCGTTCCTCCCTTTCTGGATGGATACTTGACCGGAGTATGTAAGTGGTGATACCATTCTCCTCGACTTGAACAAGGATGCTTTTTTTTTTCTTTTGCGGCTGTCGACAATGGGCTATGCAGATGGGCTGAAGAAATCAAGAAGTGGACCTGTCTCAAGATGCCCCGAGCAGATCTGCGATCGATTGTCGGCGCTTATTATCCCTGAAACCACCTGGCTGGGTACGTTTGGCCCTGGCAGCCCCAGTCTACTCCGGGTGCCAGCGAACTTCACCTCGTATGTATTCTGAGTTCAGGGTGATAGAAACTCGAACTGCGAACATCGTTGGTTTCCTCGGAAACTTCCGAGCGTGATAAGCAGCGCGTTTCCAGTCAGTGGTAGAGTTTGTAATAGCTTGGAACATAATACGCTTGGAGAAACAAGGCCACTATGATGTGGCCCAGCTTGTCAGCAGGCCTGTCCTTGTTTATT
Organism: Xylariaceae sp. FL0016; assembly: GCA_022578815.1. NCBI lineage: Eukaryota > Fungi > Ascomycota > Sordariomycetes > Xylariales > Xylariaceae > Xylariaceae sp. FL0016. Next base: position 98,328 of record MU388754.1, read on the forward strand.
AGATCCATGTCGCGAATCTTCATACTTTGATGATATGTATGGAGCTGTGAGAATACATAGGGCTAACTACGCGTTGCATACTCCATTTCTTTTCCTCGCCCTGCTCAAGATAGCTGTGCTAAGAATGGAAAGAAAGAAAGAAAGGAGATTAATACGCCAGAAAGAAAACTGATCAAGCGTGATCAGGTCGAGCGCCGAAAGCGGCCATGCACGCTCAAAATTGCGCCTGGGGACCATCAAGCAAGGCATGACGGACACTGATGCATTGTATGTACATAGACTCGGTGTAGGGAACAACAAGGCCGGGAATCCCGCGACCACGAAAAGATCTTCGATGCTAGCTGCCGAAACTACCGAATCATGGCCAAAATGACCGACCTGCATGCTGTGTACCTGATGTACTTATGCATGTACCTCAGCCGCCCGAGAGGGGGGATGGTAGCGGGCGGGTTCCTGCAGATTCCTGCAGATTTTCTCGTATCGACAACGTCCGGGTGATCGTACTTGCGAATAAAGTACAGGCTAGTATCAGCCTCGACGTGGTGATTTACTGCGCACCTCCTTAACTTATTACCTCATAACCTAGGTTAGGTGGTACCTCCAGCGCTTTGTCTTACCTGACTCTTCCAGGAAGGAGTCTAACGCAATCCAGCCCGTTTCTTGCAGCGCCTGCCAAGTCTGAGGCCTGAGCCACCAATACGTCCCGATAATGCTCTGATGAGCCCAGACTGGCCTTTCAGGTGACGTGCCGGCCATGATCGCCGTTTGCGGTTGGTCCTCGTCTGTAGCGTATAGCGTTATCGACGGCAAGTGGGCTGTTATAATCTGTACATGACTAGTACAGAAATCATCCATAGCACAACACCTACTTGGCCCGGTTCTTGCACGGTCGCAGCTTGCTCGACCAGTTGAGTAGAGTAGTGCCGGCACGCGCTCGGGCTCACTCCCGAAGAGCCCAGGAGAGGCGCTGGCTAGCCGCGCGATGAAAACAGGGGAACGCCCAGCTGCGAGCTTAGAGGGAAAAAGAGCTGGCAGTCAGGAATCCAGGGTATCATGGGCACCGTGATGCGCGACTTGCGCACAAAGAAAAAGCAAAAACAAAGTTGGTAGGAGCCATGATACATCTCAGGGTACCTAGCTGTATGTCTTCACCTCATCATCGCGTTTGGCTCTCCGCCATGATGCCGGCGATGAGAGAGAGCATCGCCTGAAGCAAGCTAAGCTGCGGACTCCAAGCACCGCATGTGGAAATTGCTGTTGTTTTCGCGTGGCCAGGTCGTGTTAGTCCCTGTAACGGTAGCTGGACCGGCGCCGGGCCTCATTGGAGGCGGATCCACGACTCCGGCGCGCCGGCTCAACACCAGGTTGCATTATACATAGCACAACTGCACTATGCAGGTTAGGATATAGGCGAGTACTACAATAAATCATGTTGCAGGATAGCCTCAACGGTATATGGTAGCAGCGTGCTAGGTACAAGGTCACTACCGCCGTATGCGAGAGGCCAAGCTGCATCCCTTCAACGCCCGAGGTTGACCACCAACTGTGCCTCTACCCAAGGTATGTAGTCTGTGGGGTCCATCCGGCATCGTGGGATCTACGGCCACCCCAGTCAGGTAGATAGTTTGCTGCACGGATGCCGTCCTTTCCTAGCTAATGTCGGTCAACCGTCCATCCATCAAGGCTTGCTCTTGTTCGAAGGCTATCCCTACGGTACCTTAGGTAGGTGATTTTGCTTAATCTACTCGAAGCTACCTGACCTATCCCCACGACACGAGATCAGGTGGAGGCGTGGCTGGGAGTCGAGTCTAGGTGATACCGCAAGAGCCGGATCGTGGGCAGGCCAGTGAACAAACTTGAGCGATGGCGAGGTACGAGTCAAGCTGGCTTGAATCACATCGTGGAGTGGCCCTCGATGTAGGGACTGTGTATATAACGGCCTCGCCCTCCTCCCGTAGATCCCATTCATTCCCATTCTACATCAGGTCAACTCCGTTCACAGACGCTCTTTGCTAGTTCTCACTAGATACTTTCGCTTATCATCCTCTCGTTCGCTAACACTATTAATTCGCACGCCATGCGTTCCCTTCTTCTCATCAGCGCCGCCGCGCTCGTCGCCGCTTCTCCGGCACAGCAGGCCATCGACTTTGACGCCATCAAGGCCGCGCCTGCTCCCTCCCAATCAGGCCCTGTCATCGGAGCCGTCGACGAGACCGACGTCTACGATGCCTCGGCTGCTTCTGCCAGCGCCGTTGCTGCTGTGTCTGCCGTAGCTACCGCCAGCGCTACCGCCTCCGATGTCTCGGCACGAAGCCTCGAGGAGCGTACCTTCTGTTGGATCCCGGGTTGGTGCAAGACCAACAACAAGGGCTCGAGCTCCGGATCTCACAGCTCCAAGCCGACCACTACATGCACGACCAGCATCACCTCAACCAAGGGTTATGCTACTGCCACGCCTACTCCTACCACTACTTCTTGCACGACTGGTACCGGCACAACCACCACTCCGGCTGTCACGTCGCCAGCTACCACATCCGGCGTTGTACCTTCGACGTGCACACCAGTCAGCTGGACCAACACCTTCGCTTTCACCACCGACCCTGCTTGCGCAACACCTGTAAGTTTCCCCGGGAGTTGTTTCTGCCTGTCCTGGAAAGTCTTTCAAGAACATGCAGAAAGACCTCCAAGGCCTTACCAGGATTTTCATGAAGAGTAGCTACTGACTATCTGATTTACAGTACGAAGTTGGCACCTACTGTGGCTTCATCAACCCCGAGGACCCTTGCGCTCCTCAGCCCGACGGATACGGCCCCGTCCCTACTCCTGACACCGTTGCCGGCTTCTACGCCGACAAGGAGCTGGCGCACGAGGCCCTCTCTGCCGCCTCCCCCAGCGGCTACACCGCCACCTTCAAGAACCTGAACGGCTCGGTCAACGCCAACACCTACCTCGGCTTCCACACCCTGCAGAGCTACGACACCGCGTCCTGCGCCAGCTACTGCGACGACACCGACCTGTGCACCTCGTTCAACATCTACATCGAGCGCGACCCCGCCTGGAACCCCGAGCAGTGCTCCTGCAGCAACCCGCCCTCCATCACCAACTACAAGTGCTCGCTCTGGGGCTCGGGCGTCGAGGCCGCCGCCGCCACCAACATGGGCCAGTCGCGCGGTAGCTTCGAGGTCGTCGTCACCGGCTCCAACGGCTACACCAAGGCCGGCACCACCACCCCGGCCACGCCGCCCAACTGGACCAAGCCCCAGTCCTGCTCCGGCAGCCTCCACCACCACCCCTCGACCTGCATCGGCGAGACCATCTTCAAGGGCCCCTTCGACGTCAGCCTGTGCGCCGCCTACGCCGACAAGCAGAACCAGGTCAACGCCGCGACCGGCTACTTCGGCAAGTTCTGGAACTACTTCGGCTACAACCGCGGCAAGTGCAACTTCTTCAACGCCGCCATGGTGAAGCAGGACGGAAAGCCCGTCGGCACCTACTGCAAGCTGTTCTCGCAGCAGTACGAGCCGGCCAAGGCCACCTACAAGGGTGGTGTCTCTGCCGGGGCCTCTTGGAGCTTCGAGACCAGCTTCAGCTTCTGTGGCTCTAAGTAAAGGGGATCATGCTCCGCTACGTGGATGACGGTACAGTCCTGTAACGATCTGATCGTGTTGGAACCAGTGCCGTCGATGTGACACATGCATCAATATGTCTCGTTTATTTAGATTTGACAGTTTAATATGTAATAATAATATGATTGGTCTCATGAAAGTCTCTCTCTCTCTCTCTCTCTCTCTCTCTCTTTTTTTTTTTTTTTTTTTAATACACGTCCGTTGTAGGCCTTGTTGACAGAGCTCATAAGTTTGTTCCATACCTGTGTTGTAGCTCGGACCGCCAGATTTACATATAGGTAGAGGCTGTGAAGCCCAAGGGGATTTGCTAGGTTGGCCCTTCAGCTATGGTTCAAATGACCTGCGTATCTAGAAGACAGCTTCTTTTCATAGCAGGATACCTCCCTAGGGCAGAGCAAGACCGAGCACTGCAATCGAGTCCTGGAAGTGCGGAAATCCATATCGCGACAGCCTCGTGATACTGAGCAGGGCGGGTGTATGAGAAACAAGGGATGTCTGCGAAAAAATAGCAACGACGTTTGCATTTGGCACTTGTTGGTGCCTGCAAGTGGTATGAATGGCTGTGAATTTATTCCAATTGTTAGCATGCCTCCTTAGACATCAAAAAGCAAGGGGAGGACCATATATCTGTTGTTAAGTATATTCGGGCATATGTGCTTATATGCGTGAAAGTCCGGGATTGCGCGCGATCCTATTTGCAGATGAATAAACTTGGGTGTGTCTGATGCTCGATAATAGAATCAGTCATTAATGTGGTACAATGAGACTGCACTTACCCCAGACTGCAGCACGATCCTTGGAAGGTAGGCATGAGAGATTCCGTAATAGTGCCTTAGATGGCCCCTTGATGCCAATCTCTCCGCTCTCATAGACCTCAAACCATACTGCATGTATGATCCGTACAGTCACTAACATCATAGGCGCGAGATCGTCCCACCGCAACCCAGTAGACGTAGCTCGTATCCAGCCCCCAAGAGACCAACCTTCGTGAACTCGCAAATTACTTGGACAGAAAGGGGAACCGCTGTAAGAGGCAAGGGTGTGAAAGTTCGAATGTGATCTATGCTTCGACGAACTCGTCTTTCGAAGATGCTCGCCTTCAGTTGAAACTTGGGCACGCCTACCTTGCGGTCACGTCTTGGGTTACAAGTGCGAATGGCGATGGTTCAAACAGAGTAGGAGTCTGACAAAACCCTACACACTGGGGTATGGTCTTCCCATACGAGCCGCCCTTTATACTTCAGCCTGACAGATTCGGTGACGGGGTCAGTATCTGCAAAATAAGACCAAACTCGTGGCTCTCGAGGAGACATCTGTTTCATCTGCTCCCGCAGGCTTTACGGACAGATGCCGTGATCCATGACCCGAATCTAGACCGATACCCTTCTATTTTCACACGTGTATCCTGGCTCCTACTGCAAACGTGAAAAGGTATCTTGAAACGGCTCCAGAAAGATGAGATTCTGGGCGATCCTCGTTACTGTGTACCTACGGAAATAAGAATTTGAATCGCGACTGCTTTGAGGCGACTGTCCTGTCACATGCAAATAGCCTCCGCTCCTCTATCGATTACTGACAACACGAAGAAGTGCGTCACCCAGGCAAGACAGGGGTCAAGACGGGGGGTCCGTCTCTCCACAATACGCTGGAGGCACCGTTGTAGCGAATGAGGTTAGCGCCGCCCTGGAGATCGAATTTAGGTCGCGATTCCCCAGCTTGTCCAGTGGGATCAATCAGCGCAATGAGCCGAGTTACAAGCACATGCTGTACTGCCGAAGCCGAAGTACACCACCACCACCACCACCACCACATCAGACCCACGACATCCCATCTTACTACCTCTTCCCACCGTTTCGAACCCTCAAAAAGATCCATAGACGGTATACAAACGTACTGGAAGTAATTGTAGAGACGACTGCACTGAACAGCGACTGCGCACGCAACCGCGACTGACCCTCCGTCCCTCCTTCGACCAAAACAATAGCCTCGGCTTCATCATGTCCGCCGCCCTCGACAGCCTCCGGACCTCCCTCACCTCCGTGGTCCTCAACCCGGCCTACCACGACCTCCTCGCCATCGTCAAGGGCGCCCGCAATGGCGCCGTCTACGGCGCCAAGGTGCGCTTCCCCCACGCCCTCGTCATGGTCTTCCTCTTCCGCTCCGGCACCTTTCGCCAGAAGCTCGCCCTCGTCTTCCGCGCCACGCGCACCCACGCCCGCAACCTCGCCAAGTTCGCCACCATCTACAAGACCGCGCTGTACGTCCTGAAGCGGTGGGGGAGCACGCCGGGCAAGGAGGGTGAGTTCTCTCTCTTTTCTCTCTCTCGTCCTCTTTCGTCTGGTCTCGCGCGCTGGCGATTCTGGTGATAGGTAGTCCGGGACATTTTGGGATCGCGGTACACGCCAGCACCTACCACAGCGCACCCTACACGATTACTACACGCCTTCCTCATCCCATGACGACTGACTGACCAAATACTCTGAAAAAACTCTAGGCCACTACGACACCCTCATGGCCGGCCTCCTGGGCGGCTACCTCGTCTTCGGCGGCCGCTCCCGGCGCAGCGGCAAGATCAGCTCCGTCAACCAGCAGATCTGCATCTACGTCTTCGCCCGCGTGGTCCTCGCCCTCGCCGCCCTCGCCATCCAGCCCGGCTCCCCCTCCGCCCTGCCCTGGGTCTCGCACGAGTCCCGCTCCGCCGCCATCTCCCACTATGCCTGGCCCGTCTTCGCCGCCACCAGCTGGGCCGCCGTCATGCACCTCTTCCGTCACCACCCGGACGAGCTGCAGCCCAGCCTGCGCAACAGCATGAGCTACATTTACCTGCAGAGTAACGAATGGGACGGCTTGAGGAATTTCATGTGGCATAATAAATGAGTTGGAAACAGGATATGAACGAGCGTACATACTTGGTCGAATTTTTGCGTGAATCTTAAGAGCCATTGTCGGCTCATTCATGGTCAGCGGCGTTTAGATCCGGTGAATCATTCTGAACTGTACGCATCCGGGGAGATGGTGCCCGTAGAGACCACACCGTTACCAATCATGCGGTAGAAGTCTATGTCACGCTTTTGGCAACAAAGTTTGTAGAGATAGAAACCTGTACAGTTTCCATGCAGGAGTGTATTCAGTAATGTTTCTACGGCTGATGTGAAGCGCGCTTTTGTCTATCCAATGTTGCTAGTAATTCTACAAGTGTTTCCAGCCATTCGACCACATGATCTGCATCTCATTGATGAGACAAGCCTCGCCTGGTTCATACCGTGGCAAATCACCGTCGGGTGTCTCAATCTTCCACTGTTCAAGTCGTCGATGCACGACACGCGCCTCCAACTGGCTCTGGATTGCCATCCGCCCGCCTTGAAAGCGGTTGATCCAAGCACCGGCTACGGCCCAGAAAGGCGTGGGGAAGTGGTTTGTGTGTATGTCGTGATACGCCTTGACGCTGTATCCGACGCGTACGTTTGGGTTTAGCCATGCGCCCTTGTCAGGGGTAAGATAGTTGTCTGCGTGGATCAGACAGCATTCGGATCCCTCAAGGTGGAGGTCGGCAAGCGAGTCGTCGATGCCACGAAATTCGAGGGGCGGGTTCGAGTAGAAAGGTTTAGAGTCGAAGGCTACAATCCCGTTCCAGCAGGACGTTACTTTGATCGGGTCGTTGCGTAGGGCTGAGTCGCGCGAGGTGGGAGACTGAAACCAGGGCCAATGCAGGGATATCGTCTTCAATCCCATGTCATCTCGAAGCGCAAAGGTGTCGTAATAGAGGGGCGAATCCTTATAGTCCATGGAGCATGCGGCGGCGTAGTCATCGTCGCGCGTGTTGAGGAGAGTTACAATGTCTTCGGTCTGTGAAATTGTTAGTACCCTTTTAAGCACGACCAAGAAATAACCAGAATGGGGACGCACATCGAAAACAACATCGTTGATCCAAAGGACCTTGTCAAAGGTTCGCCCTTCCTTCCGTAGCTCCATCAGTGGCTCCATAGCCTGATTGCGCACTCTTGCAAGATATGGTATACGGCGCATCTCCCACTGAGACTCGGCAACGTTCCATATCCAGCCTGGTTCCCGTACATTTGGAGGTGGCCGGGTTTCAATCTCATCCAGCTGCTCCCATACCGTCATCCCCAAGCTTACTGTATACGACACGCCCCTTTCGTCAAGTCCTACCTGGAGATTCATCAGGGCTTCCTTGGACTCGTCCTGCGACCCCGACTCGATGGCGGAGACGTGGACATTCTCGGCGCCAAAGTAGTCGCACAGGTCCAGCACAGCCTGATTCCAGGCTCCATTCAGAATATTGGCTGTGTTACGGTGCACCGATGCAATATACACAGTGGTGTTCCGCGAGGGCGGCGTAGTAGAACGTCTGTCGACATCGAGGCTCGTGCGATATGTCTTCGGTCGATGGCGGATCAGGAGTAGGGAATCGATAGCGAAAATGAAGATCAGGAGGTAGATGATCGGCCGCAGGTAATTGCGCCTGAAACGGCGGTAGCTGATGAGCATCTAGAGCAATTGGAGTATGCAAGTAGGGTAAGAGAGAGGGATCGTCCGCACGGAGGGCAATCAGGATGGCATTCTATCGGCACCCTCGGCTTTCCTCAAGGGAGCGTCCCCGTGCCGTCCAGTGTGCTCTGCAGGGTATTGTAAACGCGATCAACATGGAGAATTGAGTGGAAGCAAAGATCGTAGCATGCAAGAAGAGATGACGAAGATAAAAAAAAAAAAAAAAAAAACGGGGGGTTAATTCCGCAGGTCTATGAAATGGAAAGGAGAGTAAGCAGTGCTACGTGGGATATGAGCTTCATTTATTCATGAAGTTGAGAAATAGGTATGATAGAAGCAGAAATCTGCAAAGTGGCTAAGCAAGGAGCCCTAAGACGCCGGAGACATTGAAGCCAGAGGTCGGGCTGCTTGGCTCATGGGGCGTACTTCCTTATGCGTCTATTAGACTTTGCAGATTGATTAATCCTGAGAAGGGCAATTTACCACCTCAACGCACCTGCTGCGCGTCTTTACAGACGACCGTGCTGGCTCACCTGCTTTTCCCGCTGTCGCATGGCAGGTGCTTTCTTTAGGTAAAGCGCCAGGATCTCGCTAAGTGGAACCGTCATGATCAACCAGGACGATGACCTTCGCTATGGACCTCAACATGTACCGCCTGTACGACCGAGTAAGTAAATATGTAGAAGTAGCTGGTAGGTACACATCAATAAACAAAGTGTCTAAATCGACAGTGAATACTTCTGCTGTATGCATTCGATGCAAGAACTATTCTTGATACACCTTGGATAGGTAGGTATTCATGTAGATGGCGTGCCTTCTTTAATCGGTGATACTTTCTGGGAGCGTTGCCTGTTGGGTTGGAGCCGGCATCCGATTGTCGGGTTCCACTACCGCCGACCGACTGACGACATATGACAAGCATTAGAATGCACATAGGCAAGACATAGCACCTCCCATTATCTAGGTGCTTTCTGGGCTCATTTTCCTCACAGTCTTAATAAAAGCTATTAGCTCACGATGGCATCCAAAAATGATCTCTCGGCACCCGCCGAAGAGGGGTTCAAAGACGCAGCTTCTTACGATGCTCATCGCCCCTCATATCCGCCTGAGGCCGTCGAGGCCTTCCTCACCAAGCTCAAGGTTTCCGGCCAGTTCGACATCAACATGGTTGAGCTCGCGTCGGGCACTGGCAAGTTTACCGAACTCTTAGCAAAACGCCCTGAGCAGTTCATGGTGAAAGCCATCGAGCCTCACACTAGCATGAGAGAAAAACTCGTTGAGAAGGATCTTAGAGCTGTAGAAGTACTCGATGGCAAGGCTGAGAAGATGCCCGTCGAAGACGAGTGGGGAGATGCCTGCATTGCCGCACAGGTAAGCAGCTCACTGAGACCAGCTCTCGTACGCAGACTTCTGAGCTAACTACGACAGGCATTTCACTGGTACGAAGTCGGGGGAGGAAGCTCATCTCTGATCGAGACTGCTGACATGCTTCAGGTTCGCAACCCCTGAGGCCCTCAAAGAGATCCATCGCGCTCTCAGACCGGGCGCTGTACTTGGCGCAATCTGGAATGTTGAAGACTGTAAGCCTCTCCGGAGCGATATTTTTATTGTCTTGGCGGCATTCTAATGGCCTTGGCCGCAGATAATAAGCCTCGGGCTTGGACTGCAACGACTCAGTGGGAGCAGAAGCTCAACGATTTTCTACTGTCGCTCGATGATGGTATCCCTAGATTCAGACATCAGGTTGGCCACCCTTACCGTCTATTGCTACGTCGCTAACAAGATGCGAAAGAAATGGAAAGAAGTATTTGAGCATGCCCCAGCAACTCCATTTCAAGCCGTGAAAGACACCTTTACAGACCACTTGCCTAGATTTAGTTTACCTCTGGGCGAAGATACCACCAAATGGACCGTATGGCTCACACAAGATGCTCTTTGGTCGCGATTCGCAACGATGAGTCAAATTGCTGTGCTGAAGGGTCAAGAGCGCGAAGATGCCGAGAAGCTTTTTAATGAGACTATGAATGGAGCTGATGTCGAAAAGAATGAGAAGGGAGAGATTGCGGTTCATGGCGTAACCTACTTTGTCTGGACGGATAGACTGTAGGCTATTTTGGAGTATCTAGAGAGTATCTACCTGCATGAGAATTATGTCTCTTGCAATCAGAGTACTTCGTTTAAATGAGTCTGGCCACATCGCTGTGTTCACTCTGCTACTTGATACTTGGTTTCCAACTGAAAAGCAGCTCCTCGAAAGTTCCGTCTCGACTCGGTGAAACAAAGACATGGTTCTAATTTGGCTCGTGTTTGTGAGGTTCAGGGGCACCTTATAACCTCAGTGCCATTGAATATATCTCATCTCAAGATATAGTGAAATCGTTCCCCGAATCTCATCAGTCTGCAGAGATGTACATGACTGCAGGCCTCGTCAGAATATGAGAATGTCGAGAAACTACTGTAATGCTGACTCACCGTTATTGCCTCTCACGAAGGCATCGCCATATGCTCTGCGCTTGACGCCGTTGACAAACTCCTCGCACTTCTCCAGAGCGATGTTCATGTACCCGTCCACCGATTGCAGCTCGCCTAGTAATTTCATTAGTATCGATGGGCCAGAGGCGCAGCTGCAAGATAGACAAGCCTTTGTATACGACGCCCGAGTTGAGCTTGACAGTAACAGGGTTTCCATGTAGGTCTGCGAGAAAGCCTGAAGGATCCTTGCCCTCTCCCTGGCTCGGAGCAGTACCGTTCTCCATAATGCACTGAACCTGGCGGGAAATCAGTTCAGGGTTTGGTGGTGAAGATGGGAGTCTGATGGTGTTACAGGAGAACACTGCGTTGAATAGGCACAAGAGGATGAGGCTGAGAGCAGGACGACGCACGGTTGGCTGGCTGGCTAGGATTCGTTCTAGAATTTCCACTGCTAATCCGTCGCCAGAATACAGGGCTGTAGCGATTTCAGAAGGTCTCGGGTAGTTCTCAGTGGGGTTGCTGACATGCACGGGAGGAAGTGGGGTCATGTCGCGTGCCTTCCACTCAATTAACTTCCGGTTCCCAAACTCCCCTGCGAAGTCCATCATCCGCGTTTTGTTCACGTCCATACGAAAAAGGTATTTCCAAGATCTCCATCTTCACACCTGACGATTGAGTGGACTGTTACGGAAGCTCCGCCAGCTTCGCCATGCACATGAAGCGAATATTGACTCAGTTGGAAGTCCTGATCTGTTACACCCAATAACCACCGTTGCTCGGTCTTACATAGGTTCGCAACCCATCATTGTCGCCAAACTCGACCTTGTCCGTCGACGCATCGTACGGCGGGCTCTTCGCGACGAATCCCTCACCCTATAGCCTCACGTTTCAAGGCACGCACCGACACAGCTTTTCAGATGGCAGATACGCAGCCGAACCCTGCGCCCATGAAAAGGGCGTTGCCCTTCAAGCGTACCATCAAGCGCAAGTCCTCAACGGAGACGCCCTCCAACGACGACGATGGTCTCAGCCTTTTCCAACACTCCAAGAACTTCTTTCCCCGAGTTATTGAGGACAACCAAGCAAGGCTAGCTCAAGAAGCAAAGGAAAAGGCTGCCAAAGAAGAGGAAGAGCGCGACAAGAGATTGCAGCGGGAACGCGAAGAGGAGCAAGAAGCCTTACAAGCGCAGATCTCGCGTGAGGAAGCCGAGTCTGCCAAGAAGAAACGAAAGCTAGCGGCACCGCCTTCAGATGATGAGGATGACGTGTTCTCCGACGTGTCTAGCAAGAGAAAGGGCAAGACTTTGGACACGCCCTCGCCCACACCTGTGACGCCGAACTTGAGGAGTGGACGCGACAAATCAACACGCAGTAGTACGCGGGGCTCGGGGACAGGGCGTTTTACGCGAAGCGCCAAACTACCTGTCTATACCTTGGATGACAGCGATGACGATGCTGTCGATGTCAAGCCCTCGCTGGAATCCCTTCAATCAGAACCGCGGAGACCGGAAGCGACGGTGATAAATGACGACTCGGACTCAGACCTGGAGGTTTTCAAGTCAACACCTTCAGATAGTGGCGAACTGGATGATGGAGACAAGTACGTGCAAGCGGCTATGGCCCGTATGGAGAAAGCCAAAGCAGATCGTCTAGCTCGCGAACAATATGGGGCCAACACGCAGCTCGACCATGGTCCGAAAGTGTTCATACTCATGATATCCGACATTCCAAACACGAAACAATTCTGCTTCAAGTACGGTTTACGACAGTCCTTGCGCGTTGCATTCGATACGTGGAAGGAGCAGCAACTCAAGATTCTACCACATCTGCGCCCCGTATTCCAAGATATCATATTTACATGGAAGGGCAACATGTTGGCCGAGACGACAAGTCTTGAGACTCTAGGTATCAAAGCTGACCGCGAGGGGAATCTGTACTCGTCGTGGAGAAGTGAAAGCAGCCAAAGCGAGGGCTATCGGGACAGTAATAAGGTGCTCATTGAGGCGTGGACAAAAGATGCCTACTCGGAATTCCTGGAACAACGTGAGAAAGAGCGCCAGAAGGAACTTAATGGCGATTATGAGTCAGAGGAGGAAGCACAGGAACCCGAGCCTGTCGAAGAAGAAGTCAACGATCGTGTCCGGGTTGTCCTCAAGGCCAGGGACCGACCGCCACAGAGAGCGCAGGTTCGCACGCATACCACAGCCGCGATGCTCGTCAAGGTGTACCGGAAAATGGGCAAAATCCCCGACGACCAAACTATTGAGCTACGTTGCGACGGTCAAGTGCTAGATCCGGAAACGACGATTGAAGAGGCAGATATTGAAGATTTGGACGTGGTGGAAGTTTACATCAAATGAGATTAGCCGATACGGAGGAATTTTTGATTGGTTATTGTTTACTATCGAGTATGGTGTTGGCTCCGGCGTACACCAAGCCAGGCGTCCATGGTTTTGAGGCGGATTGGTATATACCCGGAGTTGGGCTGATGGATTGGTGTTTGGTGGATAACATTCACAAAGGGCATGGAAAATTATTAGGAATTGACACCCTCTCTGTTGTAGGCTGTGATGAAGTTGCTACACCGAGAATTCCGCTTTTCCCCATCATTGATTGGTATCCCATCATATCTACCGAATGCAAATGCAATCATCGCGACCGCAACGCCAATGCCCGAACTCCTGTCTTATGAGACTGACAAATAGAAGTGACCACTCCCTCACTAGTAGTCTAGCTGCGATCTAGAACCTCTCTTTCATGCGCGATGACACGGTCCGGAGATTATTGTAGATCTTGCCTGGAGGCTTACCGAGGATCAAGCTGCAGACTGCTTCTCGTGCTATCTTGATATTCATGAAACTTCCAAGGATATGCACACGTGAGTCTGCTAGCACTATCCTCGTTTTCGAAGTGTTCTCTATGGCGAACTTGGTCTTTCCACCGTGTCCAGCTATGCGACCGATCGCGCGAGCTGTAGATTACGAAAGAACGGGTTAGCGCACCAGATCTCCTCAACCTATACTGAGAGGAACTCGGAACCCACCTAAATGGTCTCCTTGGAGCTGTTTCACGTCTTGTACGTCAAATGATTGTATGTAGAGGTCTTCGAGACGCAAAAGTGCAATGGCATCTCTGTGCAAACAGCAGTCAGCAAATGCTCAAGTAGGATGCCTGGTATGGGTGCGTACTCTAGGTCAAAGCCCAGCGTAAACGCGCGAATGAAATCTTCGCCCATCTGGAGGGCCCCGGGGTTTGTCGTGTGTTTGGAGGTCCGCAGCTCTATTTGGCGCTTATGCGTGTTGACGCGGCATTGTAGCTTCAGATGCTCAACCAACGGGGCTATGTGGCGATCGTCAGTATGTCATTTGTTGCTAGGTGTCTCTGAAGTAGAAATTCTCGCCGGAGACGATGGCTCAGGAACGACATACGGTAAATTTTAGGCCAGTTATTCTTGAGAGGTGTAAACCTGTGCGGCGGGATTGGTACTTTTCGGGTTTGGATATGTGATGCGACGTCCTAACATCGGAAAGTGAGATGTCAGTCATCGCGATGCAGCCCGGCAGCCCTTGGGTCTGAAGGAGGGGTAGACATACAGCATTTTGTGCAGGCGCAAATCTGGGCTTGTTCTCCTCGTCTATATCCATGACCTGATCACCTTGACCTGCGGCAGGCAAGACATCGTTTGCTTCCTCGGGCAAGTCGGGTACCTCCTCCAGCAAGTTCGGTTCTTGGTCTCCCGTTGGCAGTGGGATATCGATTGGGGCATCAGCAGGAGGGGCATCCTGCTTGAGGGGGGCGGTCGGAGCCGGCATTCTGGGCGGTAGTTCGTCTCGTTATTTTTGTAATTGTTTGGCAGAAAATTTCGCTCAAAGGTTGAAGGTTCAAGTTGGTCGATAAATTTTACAGTACCGTTACGCTGTCCCTCGGCTGGACCCCTACGATATTTTGATGGCGGCGTTGATAGAAAAAAAGTCCTTTGGCGGTGGTGGGCTGGTGATCGACATTAGATATCGATAAGAAGTAATCGAATGTACGTACCTAGGTACCTCTTTGGATCTGGATGAACAAAGAGGGGAGGTTGGCATGGGCCTCAAGTCACAGGCCCTTGGTAAAAGTGGGTGGGTCGAAAAGTCCATGGAGCCTGGGAGCATTGACAGAGCTTTAGCACTCAAATTGGGTGTTCTAGGCTTGCTCATGCTAAGCCAGGCTTGCCTGGCCATCGACCATCCGCTGGAAGTTCTAGCGCGTCACTATCAAAGTTCAAACCAATGACGATTTTTCGCCAACCTTCAACCCTGGACTGGCCTGCGTTCGTGCCTTTGTCCTGTTTCTCCATCTCGCCCAGCTTCATGCAAACTGTCGCTGGCAAGGTCCTTGAAATCGAGTCGTTCTTGTATTTGGTGTACCTCATATCTGCTGTACCTGTCGCTCGCGAAACTCTATTTCCCGGTCTCTACTTTCGTTGTTCTACCGGCAAAAATCTATCATGTCATCATGAGCTCCAGCAATGTCTTCAGTTAGCTCGACTCTCGCATGGCCGCGACGCCATGCCTGGCGATCTCTCTATGAGTCGATCGATGTCTTCTCCTCCCGGATTTCACCTAGACAGGCGCCTGCGAATAGATTCGGTTTGAACCAAAACAGCTCGTTTCACACCACGCCACGCCCGCGATCTTTTAGACCTACTTCATGGTCCTTTCCTCGATTCCCTAAATCGCAAAACTTCAATGCCCGCCGGGGCTTCACATCCAGTGGTCTGCTGCTCGTCGGGCTCTCACCAGCCTCGTCTACTGGTAGTACTGTAGTTGCGGGATGTTCGGCTGCTGCCGATTCTGCTATACTTGCGACTGCCGCGCAGAACATCAATGTTGCCAAGCTAGGAAGGCAAGCATGGACGAGGAGCGTACACACTGGTCGAGGTCGCACGCCCCGGGTCATTAGAAGGACCAAATCATACAAAACAAATGCACCAAAAGAATCGACTGCATCTCAGCAGAAATCGCACTCCAAATCCGAGCCGATCGCTAAAACCGACACAAAGATATCAGATGCCGAGCCCTCCAAATCCAAGTACTTTCATCTCCCAACATCAATACATCTGCCTCATCGTCCGACCAAAGAGGAGCTATTGGCTGCAGCGAACAGCTTCGGGGAGCGACTGAAAGTCCGCTTCAAATGGCTCTCCATTCGGTCCATGAGGCCTTGGAACAATGATGAATGGGGGGCTTTCCTTTCCTGGTTTCTCTTCGGCCATTTAGTATGGATTCTAGTTGGAACCACTACCTTCTTTTCTCTTATTATATTGACTATCAATACTGTCTTCGCTCAAGGTAAGTGTCATCATCTGCTCTTCTATGAACTGAACTCCGTCTAACACATAGTAGAAACACTCGCAAAATGGGTCGGAGATTACCTTACAGAATCTGCTGGCTTGACTGTTGTGTTTGAGTCTGCCATTGTCCCTAGATGGAAAGATGGCGTCATCTCTTTCAGAAATGTCTTTGTTTCGCGAAGACCGGGCCAGACAACATCTACTGTAAGCAAGGGCTCTTCATCTAATGCTGCTGCTGTTGCGGCTGCCAAGAAAGATTCGGGCAAAGACGCTCAAGTCGAAGAGGTGGATGATGGTAACTACACCCAATTTGATGTCACCCTCAACACCGTCAACGTGACCTTGTCGTTTGCCAAGTGGTGGACCGGCAAGGGTTTCTTGAAGGATGTGGAAATAAAAGGGGTCCGAGGCGTCGTGGACCGGACTCATGTACAATGGTCAGAGGTACCTGTTGACCCATTGTCGTATCGGCATGAACACCACACGGGTGATTTCGAGATCGATTCCTTCAAGATGGAGGATTTGCTCGTCACCATTCATCAACCCAACAGCTTCAGGCCCTTTTCAGTCAGCATATACTCATGCGAGCTCCCTCAATTACGCAAACAGTACCTCTTCTACGATTTCCTGTCAGCGAATCACATGTCCGGCTCATACGATGGATCGCTGTTCACCATACATCCTCGACAGGTTCACGGAGTTCCTGCGGGCCATGAGCATACTGCGGATCTCCTGGGTGAACCAGATGCCTGGAAGAAATTCAGTCGTCTCAGAATCGACGGGTTGAAAATCGATCATTTGAACCGCGGAGTGGAAGGACCTTTCGGTTGGATTTATGAGGGCAATGTTGATATAGTTGCCGACATCAGATTTCCACACGATGACGATGACAGCATCACAAAGGTGATGTCTGAGTTCTACGACCGCCTCGAGGAAGCTGCTACATCAAACCGCTATCTTCGTATCCTGGACAGTCCGACGCGCCGTGATGCAGACGACGCCATTATCAACGCACCTAACCCAATACGTGCCGCTGATGTGCCAGCTGAATCCGACCCAAGTGCAGTTCCGTCCGAGCCTCCATCACCTGAAGACTTAGCTTCGGCCCCGGCAATCCCTTCCGGTGAAGATCCGCCACGTTATTTGGTCATGGATTTGCGCATACACCTCAATGATGTCAAGGCCACGGTCCCTGTATTTCGCTCCAATCTGTCGTACGTGAACCAGGCACTCGTGCGCCCCATCGTCGCATACATCAACGCCAAACGTACATACATACCGATTGGGTGCCGCATCGTCAAGCGGGCCAGCGACTTTGACGGATCGTGGAGCATTTATGACTGTGGGCTTATGGATGACACTTCGGCAGAGGTATATGCAGCGTTCGCGAAGGATGTGGAAGACCAGCAAAGTCGCGTTCGACGGCTGAAGAAGGTCGGCTTTTGGACCCTCAGTTTAGCGGTACACGCTTTATTCATGGGAATGGCTGGAAATGTCGCTTAGCAACTTTTGAAGGTGGAGACATGCATTATTTGATGTCACTTACATCCCACGTATGGATGAGCCAAGGCTTGGGCGGGAACGACATGACCGCTACGTAGTCAGCACTATGTATATACGATACGAGACACACGCGATAAGGTATTGTTCCAATACAGTCGGGCGCATGGCGTTTGGGGGCATGATGAGGATTGTATTAATTACCCTACTTCGATCCGGGTCTTCTGGGAGAGGAAATACCCTTTTCTGTATGTATTAACTTAGAATAAGGTTGCCCGCGGCATCAGTCGGTGATCGGGGCTCGAATTGATGATACCAGCAGTGCGTCTCAGGCTCATCCGGCTTAAATTATACATACGTGTCCCCGTCATGGCTCCGGTCGCTGCCGACATCAGACTATTCTTCGGTCCCTTAAGATCTTGGATAAGAACGCGTACTTCGCATGATAGGAACTGAACAATAGACGTGTGATAATGCTCATATGATTATCCATTATAGCACATTTTCGTCTCCAACGGTGAATCAACTCGCGTGGCATCGAAGGAAAGTTACAGGATCATACCAAGTTTCGTATGTATTGGGCAGAGCAGTAAGGTCTGGAAGCATTACCAAATGGAACCAAGGGATATGGATTCTGGTGTGACCTACTTCGCTTATTTGTGTCGTTCGTGTTCATCGCAGATGCATCCACGCAAAGCATTCAAGTGCCTGAGAATATGCTCACGAATAGAATCTGGTCTATGGAATAGAATACGTCGCTCGTGTATGGCATGTCCGCACCACTTTATCCGTTTTCCAAGCCACCCGAAAGCAACGCTCGTTGATGCGAAGCTCGGTGATACCTTGGGAGAAGTAGCATCGTGCGATGCTGTGTCATGTTCTTTTCCAAGGCAGTATCAGCCATGGAGTGATCGTCAAGTATGGGTTTTTGAGTCGGAACGTCAGGTCCACCACGCTACCTTGAGAGGAACGTAAGGATTGAGGTAGGGAAGACGATCCCTGTTTAATCATTTTTGTTCCTTAAGACCCGGACGTCGCTCGATGTGAGAAAGTAGTCGAGTGTTTTCGTCTATGGTTCCCGGTTCGACATTTTAAGGCTCTTGCTCAGTGATGCTGTGTCTCCTTACTTAATGATCACGGTGTTCGGTCGTATACCTCCAAGTTACGGGGAATTATGGCGAAATGAAGGCTACTGTTGTACTAATGACAGCATGAATCCTAGACTTATACACAATGTTCGCCTGAGGCCAGATGTGAAGCAGCTGATCTATTAAATGCATGCAGTCTATCACACACCAACTCTTTGCTGTTCCTATCAACACCAGCAGGTCAATCCACCTCGACCCGTTTAAATAACCAATTTCTGCACTAAACTCAACCCCATGACAATAAGCCTCGTATCTTGTCTCTATTTCATTTAGGTATGGTTGACACAAAGCCAAGACTCTCCTTCAAGTGACCTAATTACTAGCTCCGGATGTGTCGTGTATGCGACTCTTCTACGTGCACAGCCTTTCTTGTTGCATCCATCATCACCAAGTTTGAACAAGACTTCTGGCCTCGACGCCAGGAAGTGCAGGTAAAGCAGCTGATGCCGCGGCTATAGCTGGTACTGGTTTTATGCCGCACGCAGACATTGGGAGGCTTCTGAGTGCCGACGCTGCCTATATCTGAGCAACATGGTGAAAACCACGTTAGGGTTTGGAAGCAGTTTGCGCCTTTCACATGAAGTCGTCACTGCAAATTTGTTAGCTGAATTATCCCCTGGAACAGTCGACAGAGAGCTAGCTACTCACTCTCCAAAAGCGTCAGCAGCATCGTCATAAGTGCCGACGTCAGTTGTGTTCGCCCTACTGGTAACCAGCTTGGCCTTGTTCTTCTGCGCCTTCGTCTTCTTGCCAGTCTTGTCGGCAGCCTTCTCCTCCTTCATCTTTTCGTTGCCGAGAGCAGTAAGAGCACTGGAGACCTTTTTGATCTGGTCACTGGGCAGGTCCTTGGCTAACTGCTTGGCAAACTCTTGGAGGAACATAGTGTAGTGCGCCTTCTTGTAGTTGTTACCAATGATGGGGGTCATGGTCGTACGTAGGTTCTCGAACTGGAGCTTGGTGTGTGGATTGAAGAGTGGCAGAGAGGCAAGATCGACAGTCTTAGTAGGGTCGCTGGCGTCGATCGGGATGGCAGAACCAGCAGCGGTAGCCTTACGGCCGCTGCTGAGGCTGATGCCGGCATCGCCAAAGAGGTCCTCAGCGTGCTTCAGGTCAGAGTCCTTCTCGGTAGCACGCATTCGCTCGCGACGTTGGCTTTCAGTCTCTTCCTCATCGCTTGAATCATCCTCTTCAGCAGCGCGGCGGGCTCGCTCAGCCTTATGCTCGGCGACACGTTGAGCCTTCGACTTCTTGTTTGCAGCAGCTTCGGCATCAGCCTTCGCCTTGGCTTCAGCGGCCTTCTTGACCTTCTCGCGCTCGACTTCAGAGTCTTCGGCATCGTCCCAGGCATCTAGAACCTGGAGAGTAGGAGTGTCAGTATCCGAGGTGATCATCTGATACTATCAGATTCACGGTAAACTCACATCGCTGTCTTCGGCTTCCTCGTCGTCGAACTTGTTGGCGCGGCGGGCAACACCAGCGGCAGGGGGAGAAGAGGGAGGAGTGCTGGAGTCGCTGTCCTCCTCGTCTGCATATAAGAAGGCGGTCAGTTAAAGTATGACTAGCGAGATATGCAGGGCCTAAGATCGTCGCGTAGTTCGGGCATGGATGAGGACGATAGACCAGGAAGAGGGCAACGGTATAGGATCCGCTCAGCCCTATCCCAACCTCGTCCAGGGTCTCAGTGCCAGAAGGTGTGAAGGGCGCGCAATACGAGTGACATGTGGCGATGGAATTCCGGCGATGTGGCAATGTTGGGTCGCGCGCTTCTCACCATTGCCGTGTAGGGTGCGTCAAGGGGAAAAGCTGAGGAACACGACTTACCCCACTGTTTTCCGGCAGGCATGATGAACGATTGTTGATGGTTGTGGAATTTGCAAATAGGGTGGCGTCTGTTGCGGATGGATACGTGCGGTGGTTGCGCAGAGTGCAGCAGGTATCTGTAGGATGATAGAAAGGATGGGTTGCGAAGGAGGAAGGAGAGGTTGGAATGGAGGGAACGAAATTAAGGCAAGTGGTGGTGGTGGTGGTTGTGGCAGACACGAGACGAGACGAGTTGGGCACAAAATTGACTCTGACCCTACCTCCGTTGTTCCTTGCCTAAAATTTGTGCGCGATAGCAGTCTGCGGGAGGGTCGAGAGCGCTGTAGGAAACCGGAGTTAGTGGAAGCAGTTGGGTACATCCTGACCAGCAACACAACACCAGTTCACACAATTACAGGCTATTTAGGTATGTCAGTTACCTACCTCTTAATGGAATTGGCTTTAATATGCGGTTGATCAGAGGCATTGTTTTCTTGGTTTCATTGTGTTTCTGACGATTGTTTCTCAGGTCGTGCGTGCCTCTGTGCGTTTACTGTACCTATGATTCCATGGCGACGACAGGGTCAATGCCTGCTAACGTGAGATTTGTGTCATACAGTGATGGCCTGCAATATTCAGCGCTCCCGACGCGGGGCATTCTCTCCTTTCCCTTCCTGTTGCCCACTTTGCTGCCTTCAAAATCCCGATCACCCCTCATGACGTCGATCAATCTTGAGAAGAGACGACATAGAGGTATGTTTTCCCATCCGCATATTTGACGCGCTTGCAACTGAAATGGCTCTGTTAGTAGACATCTTTTTATATCTGCTTCGCCAAGGTACCTCGACCACTTCGTATTCCGTAGTACCTACCTCCTTACCTTCATTTCAAAGTTACGCACAACAGGTAGACAAGTCCAGCATAAGCGGTGGGTATCTGTTATGTTATGTCATTTCTTATCGTTTGCGTCTACTATTACCATTCACCCCGCCATGTCTAACACTGGCCTCTCGAGGGCTGGCCATGATAAAACAACCCCGCGTTCTGCCAAATAATCGATAAATATTGTTAAAGTCAAGGCAATTGTGCTGGACGTAACACCTCCCAGCTTATTAGTTGTCACCATCCGGCCCTACTTATGTTTTTTTTAATAGATCACGCTTGAGTTCGGGGTCTCATGAACCCACGTCAACCATAGTACCAATGCCTCTAGGTAATAAATAAAAATCTGTTTGTTCTCCGGGAGCCGGCATCGCCAGGTTTCGTGTCTTGGTTGCTTTCAGATACGGTCTCTCAATGTCGGTACTTGTCACAGCACCAAGTGCACACGAAACCGCGCCACCACACCTTCAACTCGCCATGTGGATCTAATTATCTAATTAACCTGATTACCTAAGCATCAGTCCCCCAGGGACCCTGCACCACGTTTTGACACCCACTGTACCTAATAGGTACCTACAGGATATGTACCTCGGAGTATGTAATTAGAGGGGCGGAAAGACAGGTTGCGTATATGTCAGATACGAAGTCCAACGAACCGTGCATTGGTACAGATCTTTTGGCGCAGTATCCAACAGTATGACCATGCGATGAAGAAGGGCAAGATGGACTGAGCTGCATGGCTGGCCAAGGGTCGCTGCCTTCACAAGCTCCAGAACCGTGGCAGGATGGGTGTCAGGGTTTGACAGGGTTTGGCATCCATGCTGCCAACGCTGATGACGGACGTGCAGGAGCCTTTACGTTTTGTGGACGATAGCCTACCTACTGTTCCCAGCAGATGTGCCAGGGCGGCTGGATGCTATGAAAGGCCGGGCCCTTGGAGTGTGTTCAAACCGTGCGCTGGCAGGATCACCTCACACGGAGCATATACATTGGAACGTCCACAAGGTATCATCCATCGGATGGGAGGTATGCGTAAGCGGATCAAGCTGAATGGCGATGGATAGGCGTACCTAAGCGGGAGGCCATCTTCTGGAGGTCGGTTCTGTAATTCTGCCCTTGCTAGAAACTGACTTTTTTTTCTATGCCTATACACCATCAGTCACTAACATGGATACCAGCGCCGAGATATTAGTACGCGAACGTGCCTTTGTCACAATTGGTATCTGTGCTGGCTTAAGCCTTCACCATGGACTTTTCATCAAAGGCGAGTGGCATTTGCAAGCACCCAAGGTGGCTGCTTTCCATGTCTCTCTATTTACCTTTTTCCTCATAGGCCAAAGCTACTCTGTCGACTCGAGCTATCACTATCTCTTCAAAGGTCTAGTTTGGGCCGCTTGTTCCTATGTTGCCACTATCCTGTCTAGTATTGTCTTATATCGTGTCTTCTTTCATCGCCTCACAGCAGCAGGATTCGATGGCCCATGGTGCGCGAGAGTCTCGAAGTTGTGGCATGTTTGGGCCGTAAGGCATTCCACGAACCATTTAGTGCTCGATGAACTACATAAACAGTATGGTGATTTTGTGAGGACAGGTAGTATACCATGACAAGTCCAAATCTTGGACTGGAGCTGATATGCTGCCCAGGACCTGCAGAGGTTACAGTCTTCCATCCGGATATTTTCATGGCTGTGGATGGCCCTCGAGCAGACAGCTACAAGGCCGAGTGGTACGACGTACTTCACCCACACCTTGCGCTCGTTACTTGTCGCGACAAATCGGCCCATGGCCCTCGCCGCCGGGAATGGAATCGAGGCTTTACATCTCAAGGTTCGATTTCCCAAGCCGACAAAACAGCCTGTTCCTTGTGAAGAGGATCACTCACTGATGTGTCACCTAGCTCGCTCGCTGCATAATGCAAGAATATTGAAGAATCTTGACGAATTGGACCAATGCATTGAGGATGATGTCAAAGCTGGTCGTCCTTCCAATATGCGAGACCTCCTCTACTGGTTCTCTTTTGACGCCATGGGTGACTTTGTTTTCAGCAAGTCTTTTCGCATGCTGCGGGATCGAAAATGGCACTCTGTTATCGCTCGCTTGCAAGTTGCAATGTCCCTCCTTGGACCATTGACTCCGGCCCCATGGCTCATTCATATCGGTTTCAGAATGCCTCGGGTTTCTGTACTTAAGGACTGGTATAACATGCTGGATTGGTGCGCCAGTGAGATGCGCACAAGACTCGATACGAGTGACGAGAGACAATCGAAAGATCTAGCCCATTACCTCATGGAGTTAGATGTCCAGGACCAAGATGACAAAGGTCATGCGTGGCTCACTGGAGACAGCGTATTCGCAATTGTGGCCGGAGCGTCAGTCTCCCTTCTACTATCCTCTTCAATCAACATCTAACATAGGTGTATAGCGAGCCAACAACCATGACCCTCTTTGGTGTGTTCACAGAGTTGGCGAAGCAGCCGAACCACGCCACCAAGATATACGAAGAACTCCAAGGGGTGGAGGTGGATGACATCAAGGCTCTGACGCATCTCCCGCATCTGAATGCATTCATCAACGAGTCCTTGCGTCTATATACATCAGCACCGACTGGTGGCGCAAGGAAGACAACAGAGAAAGGTCTCAGCGTTGCGGGCCGATATATTCCTCCGCATACCACCATCTTCGCGCCTAAATTTTCTATCATGCGGAGGGAAGACTGTTTTGAGCGAGCGCTTGAGTTCATTCCCGAGCGGTGGACGACGAAGCCTGAGCTTCTTCATAATGCCGCCGCGTGGGTTCCATTCGGTACCGGTGAGATAAGAGATGCTTTGTAGTTTGCCGTTTCCATACTGACAAGTCCTTCTTAAATGTAGGACGCCACAGCTGTCTTGGTCGGTTCTTGGCAACCGATACGGTACGATTTGTCACGGCAAGAATGGTCAAGAAGTATCACATCCGCTTCGCGGATGGAGAGACCGGGAGCCGCGTCATGGGCGAGCTGAAGGATCAATTCACGGCTTGCCCTGGAGGCCTATCACTCTGTTTCGATATCCGGTAGTAATTTGAAGTAGAACGAGTCCATATTGCAGTGCTGCTGTTGAGGTTATGATCACAATTGATCGACATCTCATCGCGTGACAGACATACCTACTGAGCTAGCTAATCGGCCGACTGTCATTATGTTCAGGTTCATCTCAACATCAGTTGAAGACCTTGAAACGAGGTATGGGCAAGTTTCGCAGACACGCCAGGCAATTTTGCGTCGTATCATACGCCATGGCCCATACAGTGTCCGCGGCTTCTTTACCTGTCGATCCTAGATGCCCTTGCGGTCGCATCAACGGTTGGTGACGGCGCGCCACAATTGTGCAGGAGGTACCTTACATTACGATCGAAAATTGCTCTGAGGGGAAGTGGGGAACGAAGACGACATGGGTTAATAATTACTTAATCAACACAAACATGATATGCCGGGGTGGAAGCTACATCGGAGATCTTGGCGAAACATACATACATGCTTACATACATACATGGTATGCATGTATTTCTGCTCGCCAAAAGTACTTTCTGCATCCTAATAGTAATACGATGCAGCAGCGTTCATTGATATAGTACGTACGTTCCGCTGCTCCCTTGCACCTATTGATATCACCGAGATCAATTAAGCGCTTCCCGGAGGACTGGGAGGGCCTAGGACATTGAGCTTCCTAATCTGTTCCTGCACGAACCATGGATGAGTCAGGGACAGAAGCTGGTCTTTCCAAGGCAGGGTCGTGGGTGCTAAGCTTCGCACACCTACAAAGTAGGTACATATGCAGAAGTGCGCAACTGCAGGATCGACCTACATATTGCATCAGCTCCGCTCGTCACACGTTGCCATACGTCAGCGCAGTCGCGACTGGGAGCTGGAGGGTGGGGAGTCTCTCATGAGCAAGGGCAGATAGTGACGAAAACAAGTATTGCAGTATGTGTGTACACATGTCTTGACCCCAGTCTGACCCAGAGCTCGTTTCCAGTTAGGCTACCACGGGATAGGGTCCAGGACAAGGCAGATCCCGCGAAAACGTCGGGATTAGGTTCCCTTGCTACGACGTTCTCCTCTGAGGACTGGGTAGACGCTCTTCAGTTGGACTTTGCTGACTCCTTGCCTTACCTTGCACTTGCAGGTCAACCAGCTTAATATGTCAAAGTACTGTACCATCGTCTGATGGAAGTTCCTTTCTTATGCAGGCCTTGGGTCTTGTGTTGCCGAATTTCCGAGTCATTCGTCTATGCTTCTCACTGGATGCACTCAAACGTCCTCTGAGCGGAAAATGTAGGCATTGCAGTAACTTTTGAAGGTACGAAGTGCCCGTAAGCCATGGCATGTGATGACCCACGTGTCTACCATGAAGCTAAGACGAATGAAATCAGAGGCACCGTCGCTATTCCCATTGCTTATGTCTTGTAGGCTTTGAGTCCTCGAACCTGGACTAACCGGTTTCAAAACCAGGATACGCGGGCCAGCCGCGGCTGATGATACAGCATGGAAAAGTACGCGTCCGATCACGAATTACCTAAGCTACAGCGCTCTAGCTGGTACATTTCTATCAACTAGGCAAAGTGCCGTGCAGAAGAGTCCAGGCAACAATATACAAGGGTTTTTGCGGGTGCAGGCTGAATCTGGTCGGTACCAGAGAATATGCGTCGTCCGTTGATAGTGATGGATTTCAAAAGGAAACAATCCACCAGGACCACGTGTACAGCGTGATCCACCGCTATTTCTTTGAGTTCAGAGCAAGGAAATCCAGTGCTATTCAGTGTATCATTCTGGGCATACATGCGACCGCTCTGGCGGAATCCGTTAATACGGAAGATGCCTGACTATCTCGACCCTTTCGTTCTTATCAAATGGCAATCTAGGAACCAAATGGTACTGATACCGCGATTCTTAGCATTGAGACTCTGAACAACGGCATCGCTATGCAGACCAGCTCCAGTGTTTTACCAAAGACGCTGGCCCTCGGCTGGACTCCACCAGACCCCAGACTACATTCACGTACCGGGAAGGCCACGGCAGAGCCAAGGCTAGAGCAAGACCGTCAGATGTTGGCACCCACTTGCCGAAGAAATTACCTCGAGTCCTTTCCCATGGCCTGGTAATGGGGGGATCGAATATAAAACAGAGGCGGCAGAATCTGCCCTTGAACGAGGCCTCGGCAGAGGGCCAGGGGCGTCCAAAAACTCCGAGATCAGAACCTGTAGGACTGAGTAAATCATGGCCAGGCCAGTTCAAGACATTCCTGTGGGACATATTGCACGTTTTGATGTACCTTCTACCCGGTTCGGTAAAGACTTGCTCCGGTCTTGCGCCTGTTATCAACACATGGACAGCTTTCAGCCGTGAATACTCACACCCCCTTACATCCTAAGACCAGCACAGAACTGTGTGAACGATCTCGGAACCTCCGGCCACCGCCAGTCGGCCTGGACTGACATAAGATTGAGTAGCATCCGAGCGGATCAGTCGAGAATTGATTACACAGCTCGAAGTGAAGCAAGGGACACCGTCGCTTCGCGTCCCTCGAGGATGGTACCTACACAGTAGACTGATGTAACGCCTATTCCGATAAACGCGTGGGATGGAGAAGGGATCGCCGTATCAGTTCATGTCAAAGTATGCTGCTGTTGCATATGCACTGCTGCCATACTGATCCTGACTATTTTTCTGCAAACCTGGCAAGTGTCAATTTCCGGGGCTAACGTTTAACCGTTACAGCGTGCACTATTAACATCCCTGCACCATACGTTCAACGGTCTCTTGGTCTACGCTGAGACGAGATTCATAGGATGGCGCGCAATCAGCGCTTGATAAGACAGGCCTGCATTTGTGCTATGATACTCATCTACATAGGACTCGAGTCTCGTTGCTGGCGGTAGGGTGGAACGCACCCGGAAGCATGAGATCCTTGCCGACTTTATAGCTGCCAGACTGCCTCTGGTATTCGATTTCTCCCTCTTTTTCTCCTTGTCCGTGTTTTGACGACAGCTTTTACTACAGGGTGGACTCTTTTACCGAATCATAGCTGAAGTCCGACTTAGTCTGATATCATGTCGAGTGAAAAAGGAGAGGTCCTTCACGAACAGGACCTCAACAGTCCACTGCTTGACAAGTCGATACAGTCTGGACTTCAAGAATCCCAGACAAGCATTTTTGGATCTCAAAGCTTCCTGGGAAAGCTCGCCTATATTCCCCGACTTATCTGGGAGTTTACGGAGAGCAACTTCGACACATTCGTCATCCCAAATACCTCATTCGGTGTCCTCGGAGCCTTTGCCGCAGCGGCGCTCACGGAGGGTTACGAGAAAGCTCCCACAGTCTTCGAAATCCTCTGTCGTCTACCGCTGGTATTGGCGTTCAACTGGTATAGCGTGTTGATATTCGACCTCGCTAATCAACGTTCGCCCGAGTCGGTGCAGGAAGATGTTATCAATAAACCATGGCGCCCGATCCCAACTGGCAAAGCCACGGCTACGCAAGCACGGCGAGCTATGCTAGCCGTTATACCACTGGCTATCCTGCTCAACTACCTCCTCGGCGTATGGAGACAGGGCCTATTCATCATCGTCTTTACATACATGTATAACGACCTCAAGGGGGGTGATGAAGTAGTGAGGGACTTGATCATCTCCGTATCTTATGGCATGTTCAACAGCGCTTCCTTGGAAGTTGCGGTCGGAGGCGGCGAGCACACCCCCATTAGCATCAGTCAGGGAGGAATTATCTGGACGGCCATGATTAGCGGGGTAGTCTTGACGACGATGCAAGTCCAGGATTTGAAGGACCAGACAGGTGACCGGACGCGGGGAAGACAGACTATTGCGCTATGGCTGGGCGACCGTTTCTCGCGTTACTCGATCGCCTTTTTCGTAACCTTCTGGACGGCAGCCTGCGTCTACTTCTGGGATCTGAAATTATATGCACTTACGATACCTGCCGTGTCGGGAAGCACAACGGCATGGCGGGTGCTCTACAAGCGGACGTCGAAAGACGACCCAGCGACGTGGAGATGGTGGTGCTTCTGGACAATCACTCTCTATCTCCTGCCGCTCATCAGTCTGATTTGAAATCTGGAGTGGCTTCATGGAGTACGCCTTGGTGATGACTAGTCACAATCGTTCCCCTTGATTTCCATCGACCGTTTGCCAAGGTCCATGTGCGGGCAAAGGGGCACTTGGCACATGAAAGAAGTTCATCCGGAGGAATCCTCCACAGGGTTGAGACCTGCATTCTCATCCCAATTCAGCGAGCATCACTACCTACTTCCGTATATTACAGTCGCCTACTTTTCGACCTATTACATAAGATTCCTCCAACTAGAAATAGAAAGTTCGTTGAGTAGAACTGCCCCCATGAGACTCCTATATGAGCAAACGAGCAATTGAATATCCTATCAAGACTTCATTATGAGGTTGAACAATGCCAAGACCGCAGCGATATTGTCCGTTGTTGTCGGAGGCTGTGCCACCCCAGAGCCGACCTGTCAGTCCGGGTTCGTCCAACCGATGGGGTTCGTACCAACACAAGATGTCCCAAACGGGCAGTAGACATGGCTATGGCCCTGGTTCCGTCTCGCACGGGGCGGTGGACGCCGTGCGCCCGTGTAGGATCCAGACGCCAGTGTTCTTCGACTGCGGGTGTGTTGCATCGGGCATCCCATGGTGAGGTCAGCAAAGCAAGCGGACCAACAGAGCTTACTAGCCTGCAGTGAATACATACCTAGCGCCTTGTCCTTGCTCGTCTTACTCTTCACGACACAAATTTTACGACGCTCGCTGTCGTTGTCCGTCTGGCAAGCTGAACTCCGTACCTGCCTAAGTACATAGCCTTTACCTACGTGAGGTACATGCGTACTGCGTCTCCAGTATATTGGATTGCTGCTGGACCGCCGACAATGCGACCCTGTGGGTGGTGGGCAAGGTGCATAGCTATGTACTAGAACACCGTGCAGAGAAAGCACGGCATGGTATAGGTAGATACTTAGCCCGCTTCCAAAGATGTGTGCTTTAGCAATGAGCATCCGTTCTCCCTTAGTCCGCAGACCTCGATGGCACGTTCTGATTGACTGCAGCAGATCCTTGCTTGAATTAGATTACCGAACTGTGAAGCTGCAGAGCGGAAGCGAGTACTTTTGG
The DNA here is from genome assembly GCA_022578815.1 of Xylariaceae sp. FL0016. Taxonomy (NCBI): domain Eukaryota; kingdom Fungi; phylum Ascomycota; class Sordariomycetes; order Xylariales; family Xylariaceae; species Xylariaceae sp. FL0016. Next base: position 127,769 of record MU388754.1, read on the forward strand.
AGGATTGCTTTCGCTGTCGTACCTAGGATTCAGATCGATGCCAGCTGACGTCTTGGTCCAGGGGTCTAGACACGCGGGAATCGCTCGACCTAATGTTGATCATGTCGTACATCTGACAAGTGCCGAGAAGTCTTCGAGGGTGACGGTGACGATCCTTCGATTATTCGTATAGCCTTTCTGGTTCTCGCTTACCCAGTTCTTTCCCTGGCTCCGGTAATCAGGAAGGCTGCCAACTGCAGGTCCGCCAGCGGCCCCAGACCTTGTCTCGGCGATCGTCTCTGCCCCCGCGACGTCGTATCGAGAAGCCGGGTTCTATTATTTTTATTCAGATTGCCTTACTTAGGTAAGAACTCGAAGTACTCAGGGCATGGTGGGATATGAACACACCCTCCCTTCGTGTCAGATCAGCGATGGTGCCAGCTCTGCATGTGCATCAACAACAACATTTGATTGATTCGGACGAGCCGCGTGCAGACCCGCGCTCGTCTGGTTGAGCCGAGGCTGAGGTCTCTCACCGCCGCTGATCGTCGAAAATTACATATCTACAAAGTATGCTCAGACACGGTCGCGGTCAACATCGAGCACGTGTACCGGCAGCCGCCGTTCTGGTTCGCATCAACCCCGCCCCCCCCCCCCTTTGGTCAATCCCATCGCGCAATGATTCCTAGTCTGGGAAGTAGACAGGGCCTTATAGGCGTTGCATCACAGTCGCCCATGCGATAGCAAGTCTCACCCTTGGTCTATCGCACATCTGGAAACGGGCTCGCCACTGGTCATGGTTCTCTGATCATTTATCCAAAGTACCGCACATATGGAATAGCTTACTAGTCGTATGTTTCCTCATCATGATCCACAGCTCTTATGCGCGGTCTTTGTCCAACTGCCTTAAAAGCCCTTGGCAGTCCCGTGCATGCAGTTGGATGCTCGTACCTACAGAGACCCTGCTGAGCAAAAGTTTTACGCATGAATCGACCGGCTATTCCCGCTTCCAGGGGCTCCCGAGCAGCCAAGCCTCGATATCCAGCCAGAACCAGCAACGATCTATTGCTACCCAGTTTTCGGATTAGGAGGATGGACATGCACGTATGCCACGTCCATTCCGGCGCCTGTGTTGGCCAGTCGAGGACTCCCAGTGCAATGGACTGGCATTGCCTCGGTCGTCACCGACTAAGTGACGGTGGGCTTGCCTCACGTCACATACTGAAGAGCAGTTCGCCGAGTCTGCTTGCAAGTTTATACAGGGGCGCAGAGGGCCATGCGGCAATTTGTCCGCGGATCGATGTGCATTGGGCCGAGTATTGGTTCCAACGGTACTAGGCCAAGCATGACCGTGGAATCAGCACAAGTGTCTCGGCCATGTATGAAATCTGAACATCTGGTAAAGGCTCTTACTTGACGGCGAGATGAATCGTCTTACGTCGCCTCTCATAAAGACTACGAAAATCCCATATAACCGTGATCGGGCAAGGCAGCAAGTGTTTCGACTGCCTATCGAAGATAGAAGCTAGCGATCTCCCTTTATGTCACGAAGATATAACACCAGTGCAAACTAGCGCTCGCAGGGACGGAGGAACATATGATCACGTCAATTGCGGCTCCGCGATCAGCGACGGGGGACCTTCATGCAAGTCTTATCACACATGCAGCGTATCCACTGACATCTCGAGGGATATGCTAGCTCCCGTATGTACTTCACAAGCGAAAAGTTCCCTCGAAGTGTTTGCGTGATAAGGGTGTTGGTAACATCTTGCGTCTTGCTGTGCAGCTGGACTTCGTCGATTTGCCCGCGGAAGAGAACCCCTGCATCTCCCGGCAACAAGACAAGAACAGGCATTCTCGGTATCCCAGGAGTTTATGGTAAAGATACCCGAGCAGACACCAAGTAGATGGCTACGATCTCTTCTTTTGTAGTATTGAACCCCTGCTACCCGGCCAATGACTCGCTGGATTGAGGTGCCTGATGTACATCAACCCAGAGGAGGCGGTGACGGGTTGATAGCGGTATAGCTGAAATCGAGGGACAAAGGCACATCGGGCTGGGAGATTTCACTTATATCGCCGATACGGCTCTCCGGCCCGTTCAGGGTTGAGGGAGGTTGCAACTCGGCCCGCCGAGGGCTCTGATGATCACCGGGGATAATGACCAGGAGCCCTTGCTCTCCATTTCAACGCACACAACACTGACGAGCTGGAGATTTCACACCAACTTTCTGGTCCAATCTCCTCTTCACAATCATACGTTCGGTGCGTTGTAGATGCTGATGTATCACTGCAGTTGGGTGCCACCTAGGATGCATGCTCCCGCTTGTGAGTTGTTTGTGGCATTTCATCGTTCAGGCACTTCATGCACATACGTGGCTTAGATCATATCATGCTTGAAGCGAAAGGCTGCCCTCCAGCACACTCGAGGATCATGCCATCGAAGTGGAGGCATGAGTCCGATGAATGAAGAACCTGGACTTGAGCCGGTCAACGCTTTTCTTGCCATTCAATACATGATAGAACCTCGACATGCTTGTCTACTAGGTGTGAAAGTTTTTCATGTGCGCCTAGTAGACTGAAGGCCGTGACGGTTGACTGTCCAGTCCTGCAAGCGATCGACTTGGCTTACCAGTTCCATCAAAGGACGCAGTTAAGATAGCTGCTCTCAGAAGCATGAGCATGATGCTATTGAGCCTCAGGAGACAGGGGAGCATCGAGACTGCGGTCAAAACAGGCTAGTAGCACACATACGGATGGTCTACATCATGGTCCTTGCAAAAAAAAAAAAAAAACACGTATAATCAATCGCAGAGTGTCCCTCATTTTGTCAAGTAGTCATCGACAATTCAGCGTGCCGTCCGTCGAGCTAGCCACCGTCCTTCGCGCGCTCGTAACCGTGACCCAATCCGGTGCCTTCGAAGAGTGTCATTAGCGAAATTCCGGAGAATTTGAGTTCCCGGGAGCCTGGAATTGCCTGTAGAAGGTTATTGACTGGTCTCTACTACGCGTGCATCGTGCTAGCCGGGAAACGGACTCGGGGTATATGGATGCCGTGGCGGGCGAGATGGTGAAAGTGTGGCCATACGGAGAGGCTCCGATGAACTCGTTTGCTGCTAAGTCGGTCTTCGATACCGTCGTACCAGTCCCTATTCTGGTGCTTGCCATGTAGTAGTCGCGGATGTACTCATGAATGCGACTAGCCGGATGTAATCTACAGGCATCTCGGTTGTCTTGCTGTACAGGAAGTTGGTGTTCTCGTATCGAGGTTGTTTCTGGTCAGGGTTAGAATATTGACCGGGGTTTGAGACGACTGCATGCCAAGTGAGAATATGCCGAGCTAGAACGAGAATGAGAACAGCATACGACATGTCTGCGTATCTCTGTAGGCTTGTTGCATTGGCACTTTGCTTCTGAGCTATTTACAGCTGAATGGTACCTGAGATTGGCGGCATTGTCCATCTGTCTCAACCTGTAAACACACACATGACCTTTCACTTCATGGTTGTGCTTGGCCGACGCGACGTTGATCCTCACACGAGCACTGGGGCAACAGCCATAGAGCATTGGATGACAAATGAGGACGTCTTTGGCGCCTTTTAAAGACCTAGAATATTAACCTCATGATCTATCAATGGCTCTGAACGAGACCTTGGCATGAGCTAGCTCCAAAAGACCTAGATCGCTGCTTCGGATGGTTCGTGATACATCTGGCACACAAGGAGGCGATGACAGTACGGCTAGGATCTTGCGATGGTTCTAGTGGCTACACATTAAAGTCTTATCACCAAGTCAGAAACTCCACGGCGATTCGCTCGAGCTCAGGACCGAGTCAATACATAAGCTCCTGGCTGAGACCTACGCACCACCGATGGCCTCCATCCAAATTGGACGCAAGTTCTTCTTCTGCGGTGGCAGCCTCTCCCTTGTGTCCACATCGACACACCAGAGGCCTGATGCCTGTCTCCAGAACACCCTCAACTGACCCTCGCTGGTTACGGTCATGGCAGCGGGTTCTTCTTGAGGTTTCAACGACCCACGAATCGTGTTTAGGTCACTGATCTGCCGAACATTGCGCGTTCGGAGGTCCACTAGGAAGACTCGGTTTCTCTGGTCCAGATAAAACGCCTTTGGCGCAAAAGTGAAGAGTCAGCCGTGTTCGCTTGGAACTAAGGGGGTTTCAGAAGTGAGGTCCATAGACGACTGATCACGCAGCTCCAGAGCCACGTACGAGGGGAAAATAGACAGGATCTCAATCTCACCTGGTGACTGTGTGGGCTCTGTCTTACGCAGCTACAACGTATTCGGAAATCAGGTATGGTAGTTGGTATCGGGGGCAAAGGGCTCTCTTTCGATGTCAGGAAGAGGGGGTACGGTGTTGAGATCATGCCTGTGATCATGGCGACGGAGAGGACCGGGTGATAGTGTATTGTCGTTAGGCCTTGACCGTCCTAGTAGCAGCCTGCTTCAGTATGATTCTACTTGCGCGTTTCATGGTAGTGGTGCATCTGACATAGGACTTAGATACTCACCGTCGGCATCTTACAAGGCCACAACACCAACGGCAGGTTCAGGCCAGGTTCGCAGCGCCACACATGAGTGTAAACAACATCGTCATCATGGGACCTTGTGACGTCCCGCTTCTGGGTCGATACGACCAAACACGAATTGTCGCCAGAGAAGCTGATAGCCTGAAATTTCGCGGTCGTAGGATTCGTCAACTCTTGGATATGTAAGATTCTGATCCAATGCTGCTCCGCGCCTTGGTAATGGAGCAGCAACACCTTGGTGCCGAACCCAATGGCGACGAAGGAGTTGTCCGAAGATACAGCCAAGCAGCGCGGCTCCGCGTGGTCGTCGAGCGGGCTGAGACTAGAGTGCTCCGGTAGCCCGCTCGAATGCAACATCAACAGCGACAGCCGCTGTGGGAACTGTGAGCACGTCGTCAAGCCTTCGGTGCGATCAAGTATTCAACATACCCGCTGATGTGACACCGTATGCGATACAATCACGGATAACCACTCACTACCCTCCGCAACGAAGCGAATGCTCACTGACCTATCTCCATCCCCTTCTAAGGGGAGCAAGCGTCCGAGATTAATGAGCCGTCCCTCATTCGACTTGATTTCGACCCTGACGAGCGATTCGGCATCCTTCCTCCAGATCAAGAGATTCTCTCCCGTGAGCGAAAAGCAGAACGACAGGAATTTCGGCAGCACTGCGTCGCCGCTGCTTTGCGACAAAGTCGACGTCGGTCTGGTGTCTTTGCGACTTGGCTTGGACTTGGACCACTTGAAATTGAACAGGCCACTGCGCTTCGGATCTGGCGTCGTGGAAAGCCTGGAAGGCGTCGAGGCGTGAATGCTCGCCAACTCGCGATCGATGGACTGCAGAGTTGATAGAGGCTCGGGCAGGGTAGGGCTTGGAGGATTGCGCATCAACGAACCAGAGTCCGATGTCGCCAGTGAGAACTGGGTGACGGTGTCCGAGGGAGTCGGCGCGTGTCGCGGCGCCTTCACAAACTGAACTACCTCTGGGGATGCAGAAAGACTTGGACTCGCCTGGGGCAACGGCGGTGTAAGAGTGATATCGGCGGGCTTTGCAGAGCCGTCTGGCGCGAAACAGATGGAGGGTATCTGCCGCGTTCGTCTGATGAGCTGCCTACACGCCGGACAATGGGACGGTTGGTATTCGAATTCAGATAGACCTGTCTGCATCACTCAGCTTTCTCTAGATGCTACCGTCTCATGGCTACTCACACTCTCCAAAGCCGGGTGCTCTCTCCGGGGACCGAGGCGACTGAACGGCACGATGTGTAGGCTTGGGCAGTCAACCACGAAAAATATTTCCAAGTTCGGACTATTAACAGGTATCTTCTCTTCAGGCTCCCTCATCATGGAAATCGGTATGCTTTATTGTCTCTAATGTATAGTCCAGTGATCAATGGACGAACCCGTAAAATTGTTCCTGACGTACCCAGTGGATCTGGAAAGGCCATATCTTGTCAACGAGGATTGGTATGGGCGTCTCATGGTCTCTTGCCTTCTGTTGGTGGCGCCAATCGAGAGCGAGATACCTTGGCTCGCAACTCCCGGCGACGGGGTGGGCAATGTCCAGCGAAAACTCATGTCAGCGGCTAGGCGTGCATGACTTCTAGGATGCGATAGAGTACTGTCGTCGAGGCGGGGTAAAACATCTCCGTGGCGTAGGTCATACGCCGAGCTGCACTCTAGGCACTGGCAGTGTCCAGCCTTGTGAGTGATCGACAGTAGACCGCCCGTATGGGTGTCAGACAATGGGCTGTGGACGTGAGCCCGTGATGACATCTCTCTTTTGATGACCACTTCCTTATCTGGGCAGCCACCTCATAGGCCAGCTCACACCCATTCCAAGATACCACTGTCGATGGCCATTATCATCAGTCAACACAGACTCACTTGGTTCTGGGCGAGACTGAGCAGAAGCTGGGGTGGCAATCGTAAAGACCATACCTAGCCTTGCGCTCTTTCGTCTCCGCTGCGTGGGCTACCCGTACAGCTTCCCGCACACGGGCTGATAGAGACTAAGTAGTCTGTCTCACTACGGCTTGTGTGGCCAACCATCGGCTCTCAGTCGCAAATACTTCACTGCCGGAATAGACCCCAGGCGGCAAGTATCGGTATCCGCGCTCGCGGAGCCTCAACGCTAGCCATGATCGTTCATCATAAAAATCTCGACCTTTCGATCTATCGTGGTTTAGGTTAGGTGAATCCCCAGGTGGTGCAGAAAGTTGCACTTTTCCTGTGATACGGCGCCGGACTATTGAAACTTGACCCTGAAAATGCAGAATGCGGCTGCAACCCTCATAGGTTGGTCAGACTAAGACTGGAGTGGGGGATAGCTAGTAAAGCCCTCGACTGACAGGTCAGATACGAATCCATCTTCATTGCGCAAGACACGTACATCGTACCCGATACCCAATGTCGGGCTCAGTCCTTAGTAAGTCATGGCACCGCATTGGTTCCGGGCTGCAGCTCCGTACAGTCCATTGACAGCATTTCCTCCTTTCTTGGTCAGAACGTGCGAAAGAAAGCTGCAATGTCGTATCCCGAACATCTGGTGACCTTCATGGTGGACGTTGGAAAACCAGCGTGAAGACATATGACGTCCTCCCAACCATCGAGTTCAGCTAGCTTCCACATTCTCATTGTCGATGATAGGTCAGGTCAATCGTGGCTTTCGGCAGAGCATTTCTTTCGGGGGACAATCTCCTTGAAAAGGACACACGAGCTCGCATCAGCCGTGTTCTTACATACCTTTCCGGTCCCAAAAGTTCACCACAGCAGTTGGCGTGTCTTGTGACTGGTCAGTCTACGTACTTAATGCAGCCTCAGCGCCTCGCATCATCGCATCTCTATGATAGGAAAGAGGCTCGCAAGTCTGACGCGAGAAGATTGATCTGTCCGAGACTTGTGGCGAAAATCGAAGCCTACTTCGGACGGCTGTCCTATGAGGCTCTGAGCTTTGGCAATTTGGCGCTGGTGTCTATATGTCAGCATGACACCCCAGCCCAATGGGATGGATGGAAGTTTCTGAGCTTCTTATACTATATCTTATTTTTGGTTTCGCGTGTGAAAGCAACTATCTTTGAGATACCAAAATCAGTATCGGGAGTGCTCTTGCCGGAGTTTCCAAGATGTCGACCTCAGCTACGGAGTATGATAAACCGAGTGCGTCGCGGACGACGTCTTCAGCTCTTGATATGAGGACCGAGATCACGGGGATACCAAAAGAGCCCTCAAACCAGCTCCGGTAGGTTTCACCCATGGGGGATGGGTTGGTGACATTCATATTGGAGCTAACAAGAGTTCAAGTCCCATGCTCTCTGAGCGCCACGTCAACATGATGAGCTTCTCCCAATGCATCGGAATTGGGCTGTTCCTGCAGACGGGCAGAGTCATGTATCTCGTCGGACCAGGACTCGCGACCATCTGCTACATCCTCGCCGGTACAGTACTCTGGTCATGCGCTGCATGTCTAGGCGAAATGGCTGCGTTGTTCCCTGTCAAGGGTCCTATCATCGAGTTTCCTCGGAGGTTTCTCGATGAGTCCCTTGGCTATAGCGCTGGATGGATGGCCTGGTGCGCAGAAAATTGATCTTAATTATGAAAATCGGGAACACTAACAGTCAGGAGGTTCTCGTGGATAGTCTTAATCTCCGCCGAGCTTGTCGCGATCACCCACATGTTCAAGTTCGAGTATCCCGCGAATTACCTCGCGGAAGCCGGCTACCCGGACGCAACCCTCTCGTTCAAGCCCCGAGTCTCACCAGCGGTTTTCGTCTTCTGTTTCTTAATCATCATGCTTCTCATCAATATGCTGCCGGTGAGACAGCTTGGTCGTGCGGAGTACTTCTTCGGACTGACCAAGATGCTTTTCATTATCATGATGATCATTTTCAATATCGCCCTCGCCATTCAAAGACCAGCAGGAAGAGAGCCGATGTGGACGTACAATGACCCGTATAGCTTTAGCTCCCACAACATCACCCTACCGAATGGATACGTCGCAACTGGCGGTGGCGCAGAACTTGGTGCAGTGGTGAGTTATGCGTTGCTTGACTCGACTATGAACTCCAAACTGCCTTGACTGTTGCTAAATACGACACAGTGGGATGGATTGAACTCCTGCCTTTTCGGCTTGATCGGATTCGAGACGATCGCGATTACGGCAGCTGAGAACCGCGACCTGCGCACCGAAGAGACCGTCAAGATTGGGACTCGGTAAGTGTGCGAGAGACTGGCCGTGTCGCTGTGGCTCCGCTAATCTCCCGTGCAGTATGTGAAATCTATGCTCTGCTGTCGGCTCTTGGACTGTCCACACAAGGCACGACAAGAAATCTTGGAGCGACATGCTTACGCGGAGTAGGGAAAATCGCATTACGCATCATTCTTCTGTACGCTTTAGCGACATTTACCGTCGGTCTCAATGTTCCATACACCTACCCTCTCATAGAAGATCACCAGGTCATCTCCTTCGGGTACGGGGAAAACTGTGTGTTCGTCATCTCTGCTGTGCTCAACCGGCTTCGAGTCTGGCCGTACTTTATCAACGATTTCATCATCTTCTCTGCTACCACTGCCGGTGCCAATGGTGTGTACAACGCATCTCGGACCTTGCATGCTCTGGCAAGCATACCTGATGTGTGGCCTGATTTTGGACCCATCCAGTCCCTTCGTCGAAGACTGGAACGCACCAGCTACGGTGTCCCCCATGCCGCCGTTTTCTTTAGTGCGGCTTTCGGTATGCTGGGTTTTCTAGCGGTCAATGATGATTCGCAGGTGGTGAGTCAGGTTTGTTCAAAAAATCGAGTACATCCGGCTGACTACGGCAGATTCTGGGTAGGATGGTACGAACGTGCGTGACATCGTTGATGATCACTTATGGTCTGATGGCCGCGTCGTTTCTCTCCTTTTTCAACAGGTAAAGTCGACGACCCCTTTGCCCTTTTCACATATTGGAGCAGGTCATTGACGTCGATATGCCTACAGCATTAAGGCAGCGGCAGAAGGCAGAGACGAGAGCATTGACAACAAAGATGACCCGGAAGTTCGTCGATTATACGATCGGGATCACCCGCAGTACCCGTATAGATCTCATGCACAGTGGCTTCGCGCTGTATATGCTGTATTTGGATGCACGATGCTTATCCTCTTCAATGGATGGCGGACTTTTGTCAGTCCCATGAGCGTTTCGGACTTTGTAGCTTGCTACATCGCTGTAGGTCCAATCAAGTATCCCTTGGCGAGACCGAACTGACCACCTTCTAGATCATTGTACTCATCGCGATTGTGATGCTTTATCAGGTCAAGTTTTGGGGTTGGAACCCGTTGAATTGGCGAAGGAGAGCAACAAACGAACTGCAGATTCCAAGGCCGGAAATAGCGACCTCGGTGCCTCGAAGGGGTGAGCTCGCCCTGCTGGACACGGACAACCTCTTCATCAGGAAGAACATGAGGCAATTTGTCAGATGGATCTGGGTATGGTTGAAGTGAACGGACCCAGTGAGGCCGTGGTACCTAAAGATGGGAATGAAATTAGACCAGCCGAAGGCGTAAGGAACTACCAGTCAAGACGCTCTGAGCGCATCCACCATCGCCAAGAGGTAGTTCATGAATGGTTCCGAGCCTCTACCGGTGCATCTCCATATGAAGCTCGGCCTTGGCCAAGCAGGCTTGTATCGTACCATTATCATTGCGACTGGAGGGTTTGGCGCAGTGATCTGTATCGAGAATCCCCCCCCCCAACCAACGGCCGAGTTTCTACAGCCCTTTTAGTATGCACATCTGCCTTTCTCACAATTTCGAAGGTATCCTCCCACTACCATCCGGCAATGCAATCTTGACCTTCGACTCGCTCCCCTGTCCTTTCAGTTCTACCTCTTGACAATCTTCGATGGCTTCGTCATTCGCAAACTGAACCACCACGAAATCAATCGCCTCGCCCCGGGGACCAAGGGCCATCATGGGCGCGTGCCATGTACCAGCGCCGTACGTGACGGCCTGATGGCCCTCGGCCAGGAACGCCCGCATGCCCCTCAGATCCGGTAGTCCACGTCCCGGCAACCTCGTCCCGTCCTCCGCGGACGTCGACGCAGGCACCGGCAGCTTCGCGTCGCGCTCACCGGGCGGTAGACTCGGCGCCACGATGACCAGATACCGCTTCCGCCCGTCCGCCGTGAGCGGGATGAACGTCTGGCTCGTGAAGGGGTGGCGCTCGAGCACCGTGACCTCGACGCCCTTGGCCTCCCGCTGGCCGCCATCGGCGATGGCGAACGTCTTCAGCTCCCGACTCCCGCAGACGAACATGGTCATGCGCGCGCTCGCCCGCCTGCCGCTCGCCGCCTCCGCGTAGTGGTCGCGCATGGCGGCCAGCTTCTTGTACTGGATGGCCGTCCCCTGGTTGGCGGAGATGGCGCCGCAGGGCAGGGTGCTGGACACGGAGGCTGGGTCCGTATTGGACGGCAAACACGCCGGGCGCGGGTTCGTCACTACATCGCCGAAGGGGGCAAATGCCTCGCGGGTGAGAGGCGCGGCGTGGAGAGTGAGGGGAGCGGTGAGGGGGAGGGTGTCAACGAGCATGGCGCAGGAGGAATTGGGTATTAAGGTCGAATGAGCTGGTAGAATGTATTGCTCCTAGTTGGCAGGGCGCAAACAGTGGCTGGAACATAGGTTGCGCGGGACACCTCGTAGGATGGGTAGATAAGTACCTACTTCAAGGAGTGTGTGATGGGTTCTGGTGATGGGCAGATAGATTGGTGGGTGCAGGAAGGAGATAGTAACTGTTAGTACCTGCATGCAATACCCACGTCTTTACTAGCAGTTTTCAGCAGAGATGCAGGGCCGCTTCTTTGCTTGCTTGCTTGCGGTGGATCTCGGCCGCTGCCGGCCCTTTTGCATGGATTGCACACCTTATGAATGAGACGTCGTCTTGAAGTGCAGTCTATTACATCTCCTTGGGTTTCTAGTTACTACTTTGCAGCGCTGGAGTCACTCCGTCTATTCCTAACGTAGGTACCATTTGGCGAGCGCGATAATGGTGTCAACTATCAAGCCGTAACCCATCAGGCCTGCACCCTGCAGCGTAACGCGATGCATTCAGGGCTCTCAGCTCTAGGCTCCAGCTGAACGGCTCGTGCTGTGCCTCCTTCGTGCACCGAGTCACTCTAGATTGGTCTATCTAGACAACAGGCGCGAACGCCGGCCAGTGCCAGGAATGGCGCTTGTCCAGAATCGCTGACCTGACTTTTGAGTCACCCAAGTACGCACTTATTAGTTCCGAGATAACACCCAACACCATCGCGACAACGTCTTCGTTCTCCCCAAAAAAAAACCCCCAGTTGGCCAAAAACTCAACAAGACCATCATGCCCAGTCTCTTCTGCGGCCTGTTCCCCCGGCGCTCACCCAGCCATCCTCATCAACAGCGGTCCACACCCGCCAACCCACAACGGCCATCCGCCCCCGGCCACGACGCCCGTCACGGTCTCGAGGGCGTAGAATTCACGCCGAGGACGTCCTTCGCCAGCTCCACAACTCACGAGCCGGAGCCGGCGGCACCCATCGCTTCCTCCTCCTTCTCCTCCTCCACTCCAGCACCAGCACCAGCAACAGCCCAACCGCGCAGGGCACCGTCTCAGCCACCACCGCCGGCAGACATCGTCGCCGACCCCGAGTGGAGCGGTTACTACGCGCCCGCCGCGCCGCGTCCGCGCGTCGTGCCCGCGGCCTCCGTGAGCCGCAGCCAGGAGCTGCGGGGCTTCTACGAGCCCTCGCCCTCGAGGGCGGCTGCGGTGTTGTTGCCGCCGCCTCGCCACCCGCCGGCCCTTCTGGTCGCGCGCGCGCGGGACCCGAAGCCCTCGACGTATGGGTAAAGCGGGCGGAGGCGAGTGAGGAAACGGCTGGGTTAGGAGGGTGGGTGGTGTTTCGTTTGTTGGCGAGAGTGGGCACGGCTGTGCGATTAGGTGTTTGAAATGTGAGTCGACTTGGTTTTCCACGATAGCAATATACCCTTCTAGCGCTATTGGGGGGTTTTTTTTTTTTTCTTTTGGTTGGGGGGGGGGGGGGGGGGGGGGGGGGGTTTTTTAAATAGAAATGGTGTAAAAATTGGTGATTAAAAAAAAATAAACGGGGGGGGGGGTTTTTTTTTTTTTTTTTTTTTTAATATTTTT